>JAQGEP010000025.1:0-329008 GCA_028476805.1 Acrocalymma vagum
ATACTATATTAGTTACTAACTTGTAGAATTATATAAAGAAAAGCTTAAAAAGTACACTTTTTACTTTAAAGCTATATTACTTAGTAAGCTTTAAGCTAGATTCTATATAATTTTAATATATTATACTGTATTTAATTTTAAATATAATATTAAATTTTTAGCTTTTATTAGTATAAATTACACTAGTTATAAGCTATAATATCTTTGATATTATATGCTAAGACTTTCTAGTACGCTCGCTTGTTGTTAGGATTCAGGAATCCAGGGCCAATGGATTCAGCCCCGCAGTGGTATTAGCGCGCTTGACGATCATACCTCGTCACGTAACGTAAGGCCACGTAACCCCGGTTACTAAGTTACAGTAACCCAGCGACTAGAAGGTCCCCTACATAGTTACTAGGTTATAGTAACCTAGTAACTATACTATATATATAACTGGTAGACAATAGGCTCCTAGAGACTATTATATTTAATCTAAGTTTCTACTTAAATATACCTTCTAATACTCCTTACCGTGAAACGCCTCATTACTGCACCTCGGACACAGTCATCCCAGAGAACCAAACCTAAGCCTTACCTCAAGTCTTAACACTTGTGCGGCACGCTCGCTTGTGGGAAACGTTACTATCTTATTATATCTTAGATTATATACGTCTAGTTAGTATTCGTTCTAACTATACTTAATATAGTATAGATCTCTATTTTTCTTATTAGAATCTTCTATTAATTCTAGGAGTTAATAGTCTTTAGCGCGCTAGTAGTACTAGCTTTATAAGTATATATACCTATTTTATATATTATTATTATTATACTTTAATACATATAAATTATATTATAAAGTTAATCTATACTATTCTATAAGGTATTATACTTATTTCTTATTATAGTTAAAAACTGTAAGGGGTTGTTAAATTTATTAGTTTTATAATTACTTCTAATAGTTAGTAATAAAATAGAAATAGTACTTCTAGAACTCTAAGTTTTTAAGTGTTTGCTTGTTGCATTGTTTGCTCTTATTGTTTTATTAAGCTAGATATTATATTTTACCTTCTTAATTCTTATAATTCTTAATAAGTTCTAACTTGTATATAGGCTCTCAACTTTCTAGAACTAAGATTCTTTTATAAGGTAAGTTTTAATTTTTACGCTCTTTAATTATATGTTAAAATCCTTTAGTTATATATGCTAGATCCTAGCTTACCTATTAGTTATATTAGTGTTAGGATTCAGGAAACTCAGGCCCAATGGATTCAGCCCCGCGGTGGTATGAGCGTGCTTACCTTCTCATACTAGACCACGTGTCGTGAGATAACGTGACCTAGGTCACCAAGTCTCAGTGACCACCGTATGTATATGTTCACTAGACAATGGGCTCTTAGAGACCATTGTGTTCAACCTAAGTTTCTACTTGAACATACCTTCTTCTGATTCACCTACCGTGAAACGTTTCATCACTGCACCTCGATCAGCCATCCCCGAGAACCAACCCTAAGCCTTAACCACCGAGTCAAGTCTTAACAAAAATTTAATATTATGTATGGGGTGTTCTCTAATACTCACGCTATATGCGTATACCTTATTACTAATAAAAAATGGTATGTTCTAATGTACCAATTACCGCCCTGGGATAGGAAATAGTAAATTCAGGCCAAATTCCATACCGATGTGGCGGTTAATTATCTCAGCGTAAAGGTACGCATCTCAGGAGACGTCTCCAGAAACTCGCCATACATAATCCCGTCCACATAACTCTCGCCCACCAGTTCATACGCCACTTCTTCCCCTCCCCTTATAACATATGCCGCTTTCCCTCCCATAAAAAGTACAATCTTGTCCCCCGGCAGTGCATGCATAGGTGCGAGCCCAACAAAGCCCGTATAAGAGATAAACGGTCGTCTTGAGTGCAAGTTCTTCAGGCACCACATGTACCACGGCATCTGCAAGCCGAACTTATCTTCCATCTGGAGCCCGAGACTATCAAGATGGTCACGTGCTGGAGCCATTTGCATATTTTCAATGGCTTGCCGGTAAGCAATGAGGAGATCACGCTGCTGGTCGAGCGTGACATTGTGGTAGCAGTCTGCTATGGCGATGCGTGCGGTATCGAGCTCCTCGTTGTGCGTATGGATCCGCGACGACTTCTTACAGAGAGCTAGGATCTCGCCAATGTACGCTAGCGCAGCTTTGACATCGAGCGGCGAAAGCCAATCCGGATTCCAGATTCCGCCAGTCTCTTTTATCGTATCAACAACCATCCCCACCATAGTGATGGTATTCCCATCAAGAACGGTGACATCCTGTTGTGCGAGGGTGTCGCCTGATGCAGCGAATTGGCTAAGCCACGGTGTTTTGATGCACGGCTTCTTCGTCTTCATCCGCCAGTCGGGTGCCCAGCTAGCTAGTTTTGTTCCCCGCGGAAACTGGCAATATGACAACAAATCGATATGTCCCTGCATGAGGATCCGTCTAGCTGCCTCCTGGTAGATATCTTCGCATCCACGTTTATAATCCGGAAAGCCGTTATACTCAGTTGCGTCCTCCGCCAGGCCTAGGAGGCTGAATATGCGGTCGCTCGGATGACTAGTTTCAGGATGATTGTCATCCATTTCAAGGACAAGCGAGGTGGCGAGGACGCGGAAGAGGGTTTCCTTTCCTTCTAGTTTGCTTTGTTCTTCTTGGCTTGTCTTGCTCTCTGACAGCGTTAATGTTTTGGCGTGGC
The DNA here is from genome assembly GCA_028476805.1 of Acrocalymma vagum. Taxonomy (NCBI): domain Eukaryota; kingdom Fungi; phylum Ascomycota; class Dothideomycetes; order Pleosporales; family Acrocalymmaceae; genus Acrocalymma; species Acrocalymma vagum. The sequence goes on from JAQGEP010000025.1 coordinate 2,720, forward strand.
GGAGCTGGTACCGCCGGCGGCGCGTGAAGACGCCTAGAAGGAAGCTGAGAGCCGGAGATGTGTAGGCACGCGATATTTCCAGGCCAATCTTTAAGACGGTGGTCGCATCCATACCGTCGACTTCAGGCCATGGCTGCGGCATGTTATTTAAGAAGACGAGGAATTCTCTTAGCTCTGTGTATGTTATTGTGGACCCCCCACACATGAGGATTATATCTTGGGCTACCGCGAACTCCTGGATGATCCAAAGGCGTGTCCAATATTTCCTTGAGCAGAATGACGAAAATGCAGCCGAGGCATTACGGAGGAAGCGCGTATCCGCATGCGTTTTGAGGACCTCGGCGTAGTTCTTCTCGTCTATTGCGGCGCTTATCTTCTTTAGGTGGGCGACTAACATATCGCTATTATCCGCTGATAGTCCTAGCCATGATACGACATAGGCGGCGTCGCTGTAAATATGTAGCATCTGACGGACTTGATGGTTTTTCTCGTCGTAGTCGGTCTGGTTAATGCAGAGTTGGTCAACCCAGACAAGCACATCTCTTTCCCCACCTCCACCCTCTAGGTCTTTCCCCCCATAGGAACGAAGGTGGCACAGGGCCTCTACCACGTTTGCGCTGATCTTATGGAGCTCTTTGTTAATGACGATGGGCTTCGTGGGCCCGGCCTGACCCCAGGTATAGGAAAGTGCAATGTACGGCGGGGCGCTGCGGCGGAAAGCATGCTCGATCTCACAGATAACCAGATCATTCTGGGCGTTGCTGCAAGAGGAGAAGGAGTGACTGCCAGAATGAGATTGCGGGCGGAGACGAATCAGTCGGAATTCATCTGTATCTAGGTGAAGGGGACGGTAAAGCAGTCTGCTTGGTGCATCGCTATTATTGATAGTGAGTGCTGGGCTGCTCACGGGCGAGCCGTCTGCAACCATCTCGCAAGCGCTGATGGGAGAATCTGGATGTACTTGGCGTTGCCTGTTGACGATATACTCTTCTTCCGTCTAATAAGGCTGGTGCTAGTAGTACCAAGGAGGCTACATGCTAGATTTCCATTGCTTCATATTCGCTGGTGGTTGCTCCGAGAGTGGGGTCAGGCAGAATGATAGGGCATAAGGCTAAGGATACGTTGTCGTCTGGCGATTGGGCGATTTCATCTTCAGCAGCGCCTGGCCGCGTAGACTAGTTATCACGCGACGTTCCTATTCGGGGATAGCCCTGCGCACGCGCCAAGTCGGGACTCCGCAGACTCCCATCCTTGTCTTCCACCTCTACTTACTTGTAGCTTGTCAGATATAATTAGAGCGAGTGCTTTGAGGTCGGATCTGTACAATCGAGCAGGGGTCTCGGCACGTGACACACTAACGGGATCAAAATGACCCGACCTCATCAGAGAAGCAACACAGAACAATCAATCAACTCAATGCCATCATCAATTACTTCTTGAATCCATCAATAATACCCCTTAAACCTGACAATTACGCTCGACGCTCAACACTAACGAAACGTGATTGTTTGATTAGGAGTATCAAAACCTACTTTCGACAATCACATTTATCACTACTATGGTACAACGTCGTCCTGTTATCGCTTTCTTTACGTTCATCGCTTGGCAAGATTTCATAGTATGAGATAAGAAGGTGTCCGTGTCACTTGTGACGAGAGCCTATTACTTACCTTCCTAGACGAGGGCCTGCTGCACGAGGGCCTACTTGATTGCCTGATCAAACGTTGTTGTCGACGTTCAAGTTGTCAATCAACCTGCCTACCATCAAGCTAGCGATCAAGCTCAGTGAAAAGGTGGACAAAGAGGGGATTACCTCGACTCAGGCAGGCTCATTACATAATGGATAGCTTGACTAGGGAGGTAACTGAGAGACTAATCGAGATCCTCTGCGCGAGAACCTACAATATAAGGGCATAGTTAAGAGCCTAGTTGCTAGGGTAGTAAACTTTGGTACGCAATTTATAAACATGTAAATATTTTAGTCAGTCGCGGCGATATACGCGATATCTTTTTTATAAAAACTTCTCTGGAATAAATTTCAAGACTGTAGAACTTTACTAACTTGACCTTATAAAGCATCTATGAAGATGACTTGGTATAACTTACCTGAAGCCCGGACCCGAGTGGATCGTTGCCCGAGGACTGCTGGGACTCAATATGTATATATAGGTAGGAAGGTACCATGGTACTTAAGCAACTGTCACTACTTATTCGAAACTCGACAACAGTGACCATAATCAACAAACATTGGGGACAGCGTTTTACCCAGCACACCCTCGCGCGATCGTGTCCAACTCGGCAGAAATGAAAGAATCTACCTTACTGCGCCATGGTGTACGCCTCTTCGACGCCCCTGGACAACCACAAGAGCTCGCAGAGCAAGCAAACCTGACAAACGCAATCGTCATAACCCCCGGAGCCTCCACCGTTTACATTGGAGGTCAAGTTGCCTACCGGTCCGACGGATGTCTCGCCAGCACTTTTCGGAACAGTTTGATCAGGCCTTCCAAACAGTAGAAGCCCACCTGAAGCTGGCTGGGGTGGGAGACGGATGGGATTCGGTATTCGAGACGAGGATCATGGTTGAAGGCTCGATAGAGGCCGAGGAAATTGCCAACGGTATCGGCACTGGCACACAAAAGTGGTGCGGCAATGCCAAACCCGACGTTACTTGTATTGGCGTCCGAGAAATCATGTGGCCGGGAGCACTGGTTGAGATGACTGCAACAGCCATCCTGAAGAAGTGAATGACGGGGCAACATAGCCATGGCCATGCCTTTGCACATTCTACATGATTGCATGAAAATCAGTACCTAGGTAGTCTTAGAATTATAGACAAAATTTAACTTGTTGACAATTGGAGCAGTCTGCTATCCGCTCGATTCGAGTTGAGGTTTACTAACAGTGTGCACCGCATGTTTGGACCTGCTTTCTGTCCTGTTCTGTTCTTCAATTCGTCTTTCCGTCACAACATTGCAAGTGAAAACCGTCAATTCACGTATTTTCAGCTTCGAATGCAGCTGGGACAGGTAGACTACTCGACTAAGCTAGACTACCAGTGTTGTGATTACGCGTCATGGTGGCATCGCGGCCGATCAAAGCCGCACAATCGCCGACCATCGCCACCTCGCTCTGTCGCCAGCGTGGAAAGTGAATGCACCACCACCACCATTGTTTTTCTTGTCCTTGACGGACAGATCGTCGTTCCGTCGGCCACAGGGGGCTAGGCGCGTCTATTGTGAGACTCTCTTGCGCGACCAGAGCGCAGAGCAAAACGCAGTACAAAGTGTCTCCGAAACGAAGTCAACGTGGCAGACTGTTCAGATATCCAAGGTAAAACCATGACCTGGATGCTAAGCTGACCTTTTCATTCGGTAGATGATGCTATTTGTAATTTAAATAATCTAAAACTTGCCCAGCTTGTACGCACCACTGCACAAGTCCTGGAATGTCCGCTTTGGATCATACTTTTGCGAAACTTGCCTCATCTTAGCGTAGTTTGTCTCTCCGTAGCTAGCCAAAACATCATCGTCAGGCTGTGCGTTGTTCATCCAGATTGTCGGCATAAGGAGATCACGCTTCGCTGCGAGCTCCCGAACCTTGTTTATGCAGTCACGAGTTATTGAGAGCATGAGTTCATCGTTGGAGGCTTGCGACCAAACCATCTCTATGTTGAAAACTTTGTATAGCACAAGTCAGCGGTGTCTCGCATAAGATAGCGATGGGGTCTCAAAGGGGAAACACTACAGAGTTGATCTTCCTCCGCCCAGCCTGCAGCCATACCTCCGCGCTCCGCTGTCAACTTGACAGCGTTTGCCGTGATCGGGCTCATGTGCAAGTTGACCTGGACGTCTTTAACATGCTGGGCTGGCTCGAAAGCTTTGTAGTAGATGTCGACTGCGTCGCTATAGAGTTGGCGATCTGGCCTGAGGGTTGCCATTCCAAGGTTCATGCTGAATGTCACAAACGCGCAGATTAGTAAACGGTGCATCAATGGAGACGGACGGAGGAGCATTTCCTGATGTAGGAATGCAGAATACTTACCGTCCTACTCCTCCTGGGTTGTTCCAGATTTTGCCCTCCTCGGGCATGTTCTCCGCCGCCATCAAGTTTGCCGATTCAGTGAGTGTTTGATCACGTGCATCGGTGAAGAGGATGCCCGTGTCGAAGAAGGCCTTGAAGACATCAGGGTGGGAATCAGCCGCATGCCCGATTTGATCCGTAAAGGCTTCGCCTCGGATGAATTTAGCTTCTCCGGCAATGCCGAAACCAAGCAGCATTTCGGATCCTGGAGCTTTCACGAGGGTCTCGGTTTGGAATTTCCAGAACGCGTCAAGAACGGCTTCTTTCTTGCTGATATCATAGATGATTCCTCCTGCCCAGACGCCTTCGTGCGGGAACGTATACATGTCCAAGCGAGTGACGACGCCGAAGTTGTTGGCACCACCCTTCAGAGCCCAGAAGAGGTCAGCATTCTCATCCGAGTTGGCGCTGACGATCTTTCCTCCAGCTACTACAACCTGGAAGTTCTTCACGTTCCCTGATGAGAAACCGTAACGGTGGAGCAAGGGCGAGGTGCCGCCTGGAAGCAATTTTTGTCAGCAAGCTATCTCTCATGCGCTTTGCACAAGACGTAAACCTACCGCCAGTGATATGGCCGCCAGAGCCTACGAGTCCAATGTGCCCACCAGTCGTGCATCGGCCATACTGCTCGAGATGTGAATACACGGCGAGCCAACGGTTGCCGGGACCGAACGAGACAATCTCATTGTCCTTGTTGTAAGAGATAGAGTTCAATTTGTCCAATGAGACCAAAACACCGTCTTGGATGGTCGACGCCCCACGAGCGACCTGATGGCCGCCGCTACGGATAGCAAATGGCGCTTGGAAATGCTCGAGCACTTTGATGGTTATAGCCACCTCCTCGGCAGAAGCTGGGTGGAAAATGGACGCCGCTTGCTTAATAACCAACGCAGACCTTTAAACAAGCGCATAAAGTACTTAGCACGAGATTGTCATTTGCCATATTATTCAGCGAAGGCACATACCAATAATCAGTGAGAGACTTGTGGTACTTTTCACTTCCTGGCAGGTCAATTGCAGTGGGGACAAGTGATTGGAGAACATTTGTGGCGGCTTGAACAGGCGAGCCTGAGACATCAACAGCCGCGCTGTCCACACCCAGATTCTTCAAGAATTCTGTCGTGTTTTGTTGATCGACAGCCATTATGGGAAGGGTGGAGGGTATCGAACAGGAGGCTTGATATGGTGTCGAATAACTGTTAGAGGTGGAACAGTGCAGGATGTGAGGGAGACGGTGCTGGGTCAGAGATGAATTGCTCGGGGGCTCCTTGGAACTAATACAATGTTAGACGGGCAAGAGGTCGTGCTTGAACCCACGGTAAGAAACGAAGGCTCTCTAACGTGATGGTTGCACGATAGGGCCTCGGGCCCTCTGGAACCCGGCACCGAGAGGCCATGTGATGACAAGATCCCGTGTCTGCAGGTGCCATGGGGCCTTTGGCGCATCTTCCCAAACCAGATATCAACAACGAACCGTGTCCGATGGTGCACTCACTGTACGTAAGTTCAGACCTGCCTCGGGCGGCTGCACGAGTCCACAGCGACTCATCCAACGCATTTGTGCTTCTAATTTGAAGCTCAATTCACTCGTGTACACGGTGAGACACAATCCTTCCGCATGTGCCTCTCCCCATAAGCTCGATAAATCCAGCTATGCTTATCTCTGCAATTCTTACCGCTTCGCCATGGTAGTAGGCCTAAGTGTTACACAGTCCGTGCTAGACGCGCTGTTTCGAAAAGCATGAAGAAAACTAGGTAGGTAGGTAGGCACCTAGATGGCAGATAGGGCAAAACTGCTGACATGATTCAGCGGCTAGCCAATGCAGAACAAAAAAACAGTCTTTCGGGTTTGGGTCCAACAGCCCACAGCACAAACTGTACAAAACATATCACATACTAGGCCTGATATCACAGTAGATGCTCATGCTTGTGAAGGCGACCGTCTTCCGAATCAGCGATTTTCCAATCGTATGTGGACGATGCAATGCGATTGGTATGCGCTATGGTTGACGAGCCGAGGCTCGTCTTGTGCCCATGCATAGGGAGGCGTCATGAGCATCATACGACGCTCAAGATGGATGAAATCGGGCAGCCAAAACACACGTTTCCACGAACAGCCCGACTGCTCGTAAGTCTAGCCAGTTCTATAGACATGTAACTATGGAACGATGGTCCGCTGTTGCATCACCAGTGTTGTCTCGACGGGCTAAGCTTTGCAGGGATAATGTGGGGTGCATTGAAGGCTGAAAGACCCTGCATTGTTTCAGCCTCGGGACTTCCAAGAGGCCCAAATAGGCAAGTCACGACGAGCAAACCGGCCTGGCCTCCCTGGTTGAGTTAGGCGCATGGCCTGGTACATGCATTACCGTAACAGCCGCCAAGAAACCCGACATTTTGAGGTTCTTACGTTTGAGTAATTCTCATATCTCGCGGGATCATTCTTGAATACATACATTTTCTATACGGTGCGCTTTGCCATTTGTAACACTATTTGAATCCAGACATTTACTTGCCTAGTAAATTTTTTTTAGCGTTAACCTCCTAATAGGTCCTCTTTCGTAGAACGGCAACCTTTGACTCAGCCTAGTAGTAAATCGTACTTCTTTCTGGTCTTATAATCAATCACAAGACGTCATAACAGCATAAAACGTCATGCATCAGTTAAATTCCTTTTCCAAGATTCAAGACTGGAATGCCCTCGTCAGAATTTGTGGCGATTGAGTAGGGACAGGAACGCTACCATAACGGCTACTTTCCGCAGTCCAGGACGTGGGCCGATAGCCAGGCGGAAAATGCGACATGATGGAAATACGTAGAGCGTTGCCGCAATGTTGCCAATCGATGCGGCCATCGAATATCAATTCATGCAAAAGGATGCGATATCTTTTGCTAAAGTCGATAAACATCCAACTGCTCATCATCTTTAATAACACTCTGCCAAGTGTCGTCCTCACTTCTATTCTCACTTCTATTCAGCCTTCTCTGCCATACCAACGTTGCAATCTCGCACAGTTTTTCTATATTCCTCATTCCAAGCTTCTGCTTATTCATAAACCATACCCTCGTCCTCGACTGCAAAGCTTGTGTCGTGCACTCCGCTGCCAGTATGAGAACAGGCCACATAACTGCACATCCGCTGTTCCCACTCGTCAGCTTTTCGATCTTCTCTAGCTCCGTGATGCCAAGCTCGACGAGTGTCTGGACAGAGTCGGCGGACTGGTACCGAACGGAACGTTGGAAGTAGACGAGGATGGCGTAGTAAAATGTCTTCTCCATGCAGTGCAGCACTGCATCGTGCAGCGGGTCCACGTGGCGGGTTCGGAATGGAGGGAAGCCTAGATATAACTGGAGTTCGAACTGTTCCATTTCCCTCTCGCTGTGAATCTGTGTCGGCGAGTCAATCATTCGATTGATGCTGACAATGGAGCAAGCGAGCTGTGCTGTCAGCCCAGGAAAACAAAAGAGCGGATCTGCAGTGTCACTGTCATCTATATCTATGAGGCAAGACGTCAAATCAGATGGAAAGGAGATGTCGCTTAGGATGGCAATACATAGGATACTCTGTTTGAAAGGGAGGGCTTTATTGTCGTAGAGATGCTGTGAAAGACCGTTTTGGAGATAGCTCAGCGCGCCTGCGACGTGAGTTCGCCATCGACGTGGATGGGCAGACATTGCCTCGATTGAGAAACAAGCTGTTATTATGATGGCGACATATTGGCAGTCAGGTCCACTGTTTAGGTTGCGATTCAAGTTCAAGCGCAAGTGGGTGATGGACAGTTGATCGTGTTGGAGGGCGAGAGTGCGATCCGCATTGGATTTCCGGTCGCTAAGCTCGAAGAGATTATACGCAGAGCAGGCACAGATTGTATGAAACATGGCAATCGCTGGACTCGTGATTTTCGAGCTCGTCATCAAACCCGACAATGCCATTGGTAGCATTAGTGTCTGGCATGGGTTGTTTGGTAAGTCGAGGAGAAGCAGCTTCTGGCTCAGGAAGGCGACGAAGTGGTGGATCAAGCGCTTTTGCCGACCTGGTAGTATGAGAAGGTCGAGGTGAGTATACATTGGCGGATCCCGAATAGCAGGTTGATAGTTGTGATCGAAGAGCATCTCATGCTCCGTGCCCATGTGAGTATCAGGAGATTTCGTGTCAAGCCTGTCGCTAAATGGGCACTGTTGGCTCAAGCCACAAAACGGCAGGCATTTGAATAAGATGGAGACTTACGTAAGATGATGTGTGGATGAAGCATCTTCCTCCACGTCATCTTCTGGGTTAACCGACAACCCGTCTCTTGCGGCGCCATCATGATAGTCAACAATGGATGCAGAAGTGCCTGGGAGGTCATGCTCAGAGTCGGATGCTATGTGCCCAGACTCGGATGTATGGGTGATGCTGTCCGTTTGTTGCGTGCTGTCGATAGACAAATTCGGGGGTGGAGACGTGAACGGCTGCCCGTTGCTAGAGGCGCTACTTTCGCCATTGCTTTCCTTTGCGTTGGAGCGACAACGGAAGACGGAGAATAAAGGCTCATTGATTTCTTTTCCTTTCGTCTTGAGGCTGCTAGGTAGAATCGTTGCCCGGCCATCAAGACTTGTTGGCGAGGTCGGTGCGAGGGAAACCAGCGGCTCTGCCTGTTTCGCAATGGGCCTCCTGCTCCGTGGGACGCGTTGGACAGAATCAGTTTGGCCTTTGGTACGACTACCCTTTTCATCCCACACAAGCCGGGTGCCATATCCCTCGCATAGCTTGGAGGAATCTGCACATCGCTGGCAGAATGGTTTGCCCTCGTCACATTTCACTCGCCGCGCGCGACAGGTCCAGCAGCCAGTGAAAGTTTTTGTTCGCTTCCGCGGTAAAGCATTCGAGGACATTGGATTTCCAAAATGAGGACAATGCGTGGTGCTGAGGTTCCTGGTTTTGGGTTGGGTCACGTTTATGGATATCGTTTGGCGCAGGCGCAACGTCGAGTTCGGAGCAATGCGATCCGCTCGCTGTGGACTTCCTAATCGGGCAAGCATGACGATGCCATCGGAAAACATGGGCTTACATAAATGGTATCACTATCACGCACCATGAACGCCCTACACAGTACATCTGTAGAACTGCTGCAAACTTCTAGACTCATGACGTGGCTCTACCGCTATCACGGGTATCGGCATCTAGATTAGAGCCTTGGCTAGTGCAAGAGGTTGCGTACCTCGCTCGCTCAGTCTTGCTTTCCTTGCCTTCCTTGCCTTCCAATCTTCACCGCCATTGGGCAAAACGCATTCCAAATCCCGTGTGGGATGTCTATCATGCAAGAAAAAACACATCAAGGTAAGAATTCCATCCGTTTATCGTACGGACTAATCAAATACTGGCTCCATGTTTGAACTTGTATTTGCTTACGACGTATGAATAGGTGTGGAGAAGAATAGCCAGCCTGCCACAACTGTACTCAACGGGGCGTGGTGTGCACGTACGGCCCGATACGGCCAATTCCTGTTAAATACCCCACAGGAAGCTCACGACCACCAGAACATATAAGCTCTGACAGGGGAAAAGAGGACAACACATCCAAGCTGCCTTTTTCACAAGCTGGTGACCAGAATTCGCTATATCCACCCGGCCCCATTTTCACAAGATTGGACGAGTTACAACTGTTACTTCATTACCTAAACGCGGCCTCTGAAACGATATCACAAGATCCGGAGGACCTTCTTGTATGGCAGCGAGCCGTTCCAAATGAGGCTGTACAACATGAGTTTCACATGGATGGCCTTCTGGCTCTGTCGTCGCTGCACTTTGCTTTCGAACATGCAGACGAACGAGCTAGATACACTGAGATTGCTTAAGCTATATAATTATAAATTCTTAAGGTATAGCTATTTCATTACTGTATCTATTATATATTTAAATAGAGTATATAACTATATTATATTAGTATTAAAAAGTTCCAAATAGAAAATTAGACTTAGAGATTACAGTATTTAAAGTTAATTAAGAAATTTCCTTAAATTACCCTTTATAAGGATCTCTTAATACTATAATTAATTCTCAAGTATATTTATTATTTATTTAAGGGTAATAATCATTAGTAATAGCTAAGCCTAAGATATCTTTTCTAGAATAATCCTGTGGAGGAGTATCTAGTTTATATTTTAGGCTTAGAATTTATATAGATAAATTCCTAAAGCTCCTTAAATAAATTCTGTTAGTAGTCGCTGCGATGTAGTATTGCGGCTACGTTCCTTAAACGATGTTGAATGACGCTGCGATAGACCAAGTACTGGAATACCTTTGACCACCGTGCTGTCTCTCATCCTCGATTGATTCATCAATCTTTTATTGATGTTGATGGACATTTACAAGAGAGCATACACACCATAAGATGTCTACGTCTGTGTCATTCGTTACGTAGTCAGAGCAACTGATGCGAACACTGATGTAATTGGGACTGACAGCGTTCCTCTAATAAGGGTCTAGTTTGTAGCTTTGTTACGCAAACAGTATCAAAGCTACGCAGGAAAATGTTGATCTATTCCTAATCTAGGGCGGCTGAGGTATTTTGTAGACCATATGAAGCATGCAGATACGTTTATTTAGCGTACGCCAAGATATGTAAGTCAAGCTTCCCTAGTTTTTGCCACTGCGGCTGCCGGAGCAAAGCCCAGCCAATCCAAAGGCAGAAACGTTCAATAACTGTGGCCTCAGATTGGCTGGCTCTACCAAGGTAGCTGTAGTGGCAGAATTGTGCATCATGAAATCTGATATTATACGGAATACGGCGTGGGCAGGCCACCTAACGTCCTTGCGGCTGTTAATCACCGTATAGACTTCGCTTGTGTCCCCTCAAATCGATGAATAATGGCGAATGAGGAGGGATTCGTGCCGAAGTCGGGATAGGTAGATTGAGCGCGCCAACTCATCATATGGCGACAGCGGATTGCGCCTACGCCGCGGGACCATTGTATAACCCGGGTGCGACTGTAAGGTGTAGCACGAATCACCTAAGATATTGTCATTCCGCCTACCTTTTGTCGTCAAATCACAACAGTTCTTTAGTGATCTTATGATATCATGAGGTGCGACTAGTCAAGTGCTGTGTGATGATAAAACGACATGCGGCATTATCCTCCAGGCCCCACAACTGAATTCACGCAACCCGGGGCAGCTATGCGGGGAGCCAATCGGGATTTTGCTTCAACAAGCCACGCAATCCTCCCCTTCGTCCATGCCGGCGCTATGTTTGTGCTAAGCTTTATCAAGCGACCAAGTCAGTTCTTAGCATGGCCCATCCTCTGGTTGTTGTACACCGTCGCCTTACATATTTGCACCCCTCAGTTGCTGGCTGACGACTGAGTGTGCCGTACCAGTACTTGACTTCAACACCAGCCCTTATTGGTGAGAATTTGACCAGGGGGCGCGATTATGCAAGGCGACGTAGCTCTGAACCCTATAGGCATTGAGCCAAATTTTAGTAACTTCGATGTGCGATTTGTGCATGTGCGAAGCAGGGAACATGTATATAAAGTGTCCCATTTCTTGAGAAATTCTGGACCAACCAACACAACCATAATACCCTTGATCTTATCTCACTTCCTGCATCTCTTCCTATGATTTGGCACTAAGATCCGTAATGGTCATCGCTCCAATCTTCCGCACAATGAACACAGGCCTCTCCATGTCTATCGGTCTGATTGCCGAAAAGTACCACGATCACAAGCACCGAAAAACATCTCTTGCGGAAGTAAAGGAAGAGAGTGAAAGCATCCAGTCTCAGATTGGGGATCCAGAAGGGCCAGAGAATGAGACCGCAGACGATGAGCGAATATGGGCACTCGACGAAGCTGCCGCGCCCTCCAGCGATGAAAGGTCTCAGGCACAGCATCGCCTAGACATTGAGCGAACAGTCACAAACCTTGTTCACGATATAGTCACTGGCAAAGAAGAGGTAGACAAGCAAACGAAAGCATCTCTCATTCGGCTACCTCACCCAGTCATCGTACCACAACGCCGGCCCGGTACCAAATACAGAGGCTTTGCGCGCGCATATGCTCCGGACTTGGGGGCGGCGGGCGTCGATCAAGACACGTTCATGCGCTTCCTGCAGGCCTTCGAAGATGCTTCTTCAGCTTCCCCGTGGCTGAAGGCGCTATATGTCGCAAGCAACGTGACCTCATTTGTGCCTATCAATATCGTAGTGGCAGTCTCAGTCAGTGTAACTATCGCTACCCAGTACGTATATATCCTCTGATTGTAGGACTGAACCAACAGTTTGAAGTATCGTAATAGAAATCCAGCGCAGATACAAAGCAAATGCGTTCCTCGATCGGATGAACAGAGACTATTTCATGCCCCGGGGCCTATATGTAATGGTACTCCTCGCCAAAGATATACCTAGCAAGAACGGCGACGATGAATTTGGGGTGGAATCGGTTAGCATGCACACAGTAAGGCACATCTCAAAGTGGGGTCTTCCCAAGGAGAACGAGGACGGCCAAAGTGAACAGACTACAAAGACCAAGATTATCCGCCAGATTCGACGCGAATCAGGCTGCACCCATACAAACCAGATGCCTCTTGAGGTCACACCTCTCATTTACCCTGGTCTGGACGACATGATCCGGCGACCACAAATCACACGCGACAAGAGCTTCAAGGATCGACTCTTGCGCAACAAGGAATTTGTAGCAGACTACTTTGACCGTCGGGCGCGCGCCGATTACGCGGGCAACAATCCCAATTGTCTACTCACCAAGCTCGCAGGCGATGTGCCTGAATTCCGCACCCGCTTTGCGGACCCAAACCACCCATGCAACAACGGCCACTTGCTCTCTCTCGTCACAGGTGGAAAGTACGTAGCTCAGCCACGCGGTCGCGGCAGCAGCATCAGAGAGGTTGGTGAGGGCGGTAAACTCAAACCCCAGAACAAAATGGAGCATAAGATCACAGGCCCAATCAGCTTGATAACACATCCGATCCGGAAGGTCATGATGCCGGACGTTCTATATCTGACAGTGGTTAACCTGCCCACTGACGAAGAGGTGGAAGATGCTCGAAAAGAGTTGGATGTAGACAAAAAAGGATTGAGGAATATCCTTGGACAATATGCGGAGGGAAAAAGGGTTATGATGGCAACTCGGTATGGTGGGATAATTAGTCGCAGAACGGCGGACACATAAGATGAGATTGTGAGGCGGCAAATTATGGAGAGGAGAGCATGGGTTGGCACAAGGCAACCCACAATGAATTTGATACCACAACGCTGCCTAATGGTATTCAGCTTCTAGATGGAAAATAATCAAGGTCGGCATATGTGATACTGAGATCTTGCTCAGCAAATTATAGTAACTGCTTGGCATTGGCCATCCATCTCTGATTCTTTGATCACCATCATTGGATCAGCCATTCGCTTCTTTTTAGAGAATGTTTAACCTCACAATCAGTCGCCAAGCGGCATTGATGAACCAGTTCCGCAATATCTCTCGAGTACACCTGTGCAACAGCTTGCCATACACTACCAAGCAACGACAACTCTGCTATTGCAAGGAGGAGAGTAAGTGCTACTTAAATGAGTGCAAAGTGTTGTCCTAAGAGGCCTATGGTACTAAGAGGTTGGCTCCACATGACTGGTGTGACACGAGTCTCCGTCATCAAACACCGTAAGGCACCGTTCAAGTCGAAATTCAGGAGCTAGTTGTAGTGCTTTATTATTTAACTTTTTAATATTTCTTATTTCTATATGTTAAGACTTGAGGTAAGGCTTAGGGTTGGTTCTCGGGGATGTGCTTATACAATGACAAGGGTGAAATGTTTCATGGTGGGTAAGTACAGAAGAAGATATGTTCCAGTAGGAAACCCTGGGTGGGCGGAAACCCACGCGGTTACCCTTGTATATCTACAAAGAATAGCCTGTAGGTCTAGCTGTTTACAACCTAGTTAGTGATGACACGAAAAGTACTTTAAACGAAATACGCAAGTAGTTCTCTCCTCACGGTTGGGCCGAGCCAAGACCGCACCCATTGGATCTTCTTTCGACCAGGAACAAAGACACACCTGGAAAACCGCCCATAACGCAGACTTATTGGCACTAGGCCGGCAAACCGCGGCCCCACTTTTCAGAAATTGTATGGTTTATGCTGCTCTCCTTTCCACTTGAGACGTACATCGTTCGCAATAAGCCTATATTTAGACTGTTCTGTGGAACTTACTGCATGGCATTCATTTCTTAAGAAAAGAAAGCAGGACTGTATGCTTTGTAGCTTCTTCAAGTACCTAATCCTTATTGTTTCGACCAAGTCTGCCTTCCAACACCAGATTGACTTCCGAGCCCAGCAAAAATGACAGACCAATATCGACCCTCCCTGGATGATCCAGATGCCTGGGTGCCTTATCGATATCACCCTTCACGAACCGCAGCAGTGATATCTGTGGTCGCCTTTACACTCACGACCGTCATGCACACCTCCAAGTATACAAGAAACGGACATGGTACTTTGTACCTTTAGCAATTGGTGGTATACGTACGTGTATCACCACAAATACCCGTCTGCGCTCTTGCTAATGGCCTTCAAGTTGAGGCACTGGGGTACATTGGTCGCATTTTATCCACCAACGATCTATGGGCCCTGGGGCCGTTCATCATGCAGTCTCTGCTCCTCTTGATTGCCCCCGCACTGTTCGCTGCATCTATATACATCATCCTTGGCCGAATCATTCTTTCTGGTAGATGGCGAACGACACTCACTGGTTCGCCAGCAATGGCTCACCAAGATATTTGTAATAGGCGACATCATCAGCTTCCTCGTTCAAGGCGCAGGTGGCGGTATACAAGCAGCAGGATCCCTCGCTTTATTCCATGCTGGCGAGAAAATCATCACCGTCGGTCTTTCCCTGCAACTGACCTTTTTTGGGTTCTTTGTCATAGTGGCAGGCCTGTTCCACTGCCGTTTCGTCAAAGCCAGCGTCAGATCGGCATCTGAGTACCACAAGAACTCTACCAACCAGCGATCATCCAAGCACCGAATGCACCGTCACCGTTCCCAAGGACCGGAGAGTAACGGGTCTGCGCAACATGCTGCTGTTAGTGCCCACCAGCTGCCTTGGAGGCACCATATACATGTTTTGTACATCGCTTCCGGTCTTATCATGGCCAGGAGTATCTTCCGCGTTGTGGAGTATCTGCAAGGCAACAATGGCTATCTTCTGCGACACGAAGTCTATCTATACCTTTTTGATGCTTTGTTGATGCTGATGGTAATGTGTTTGTTCAATTGGATACTGTACACCCTGCGCAAATTACGGATATTACGCAACAGGGCATGTTGGAGAGAGAAGCATCTGTTCCGCAGACACGCAATCAATACTTGTGGTTTGAGATGATCTAGAGCAGAAGCAAAGAGACGTGTCGAGTAGCATTTAGCGGTAGTACGTGGCGCGAGAGGTAGAGAGAAGCTTGAGATGGTATGCGCACAACTTGATCCACCGTAGACAGCATTAGAGACAGCATTAGAGATAGCATTAGAGTTAGCATTGCAGACAGCATTATAGGCTGGTCTTGCGTGCACAATTCAACAACACCGATGCGTCAAGCAATACCCTATGATCACCGAAGCTACAGGAAGGGCGAGAGGAAGATGGTCGCTCTAGTCACAGAAGATGTCTTACCTTATTAAGCAGAGAGTAATGAATAGTTGCGGGCACAACACTCACAATCTAGAATCATAATTGTTTAGAAGCAGCCTCAGAAGATCTTTCCTTCCTTTACTGGCGTTTGATGCAGTATTGTATCGCCGAGAACTTGGTTGCAGCGTAAGATGTCCGAGAGCGCCGAAATCCCGCCCGCCGCGGGTACCAAACACGAAATACGGAAGTCGTGGTCTGTTGCAAGAGATAACTAAGTCAAACATATATACCGCCGAAACGTAGTCCTAGAGGATAGTACTTCTGCACATTACATACATCTTCCAGCTCTAATACCTTATGTTAGCCTAAATATCAAACAAATCAGAGACGCAAACATCGCCTCAACCCTTGCGAAACAGAATCAAGAGTTTAAAGACAAGAATCACTGAGTCCATACTGGGACTCGGGAGATCATCAGCCCAGACATCTAATATGTCAGTCACAGCACCAACACAGACGCAAAGCACCCCAGCACAATGGAAACGCCGACTACCAGTGCACGTCCAATTCTCCGCTTCCCCAGATGCCACTCCTCGGGTCAATTCAACTCTCGTTGACGCTTTCAAAACTGATCCAGTTTTGAAATACATACGAAACCATCTTCCACATACCGTCCGATTGACCGCCTTGCAGAATCTAATCTACCTCACAACCAACGCCGTGATGCTAACAGGCGGCGAGCTATGGTCGGCCAGCACCACAGCATCATCGGCGGATTCCTTGCCAGATTTCTAACTCGCAGCGATCATATTCCCACCGGGAATGTCCCCTAACAATATCAGAGCCGCATCGCTGCTGTCTCTGCTGCTTGGTGGTGGTCTAGCGTCCGCGATATGGAGTGTTGGGCCCAGCCAGTTCGTAAAAAAAGTGAACGCACTTACAGTGGCCATAACGCCCCTTAAGAAAACCGCATTCCCCAACGGAGAGGCAGATAGGGAGGGAAAGCCTATTTATCTTGAGGCTAGTGAAAAGGATGGAAGGAGGATATATCAAAAACTAGGTTTTATGGATATTGCAGAGAACATCAGAATAGGGAAGGGAGAATGTAATGCTGAAGGAGAGGTGGTGGACGGGCAGGATGGGGGTGGCGTGTCCGTGTGACCAATGCTGTGGGAGCCAAAGGCGTAGGACACCGGTCCGTTCTCTTTTCTTTTTATACCAGATTATTGCGAGGTGTTTGGTATTTCAATGGACCGGAGAAATTCCCCATCATTCTGTGCAAATCCAATGATTAATATACTTGTTTTGAGACGAGATGCCCTACTATTTGTACCTCTACATGCATGTACTAACCATATGCACCGTAATAAGGGGAGAATTCGTGTAAGTCATGCAACTGGCTGTCCGCGAGGCGTCTATGGCTTGCGTCCTCTGAGATCCACGACAGATATATATATTTGGAGTAATAGGCGTCCGCAAAATGGTTTTGTTAAGGTTTTGACACGATTTCGCTGAGGCTGCCATTTCGTTCTCCTGCACTCAATAGGGGACATGTTCGTTGACGACCTTGGATGCTGTATTTCCGGCGATGCGTCCGGCAGGCGACGGCAAGTTGTGATTGCTCCTCAAGCTGCACATTTCGTTGTATAGTATAATCCGGCCGAGATTGATATTGCAAAGTGCTGTGTTGATCCTAAATGCGCATTGAATACTCAATTCGATATACGCAATGCAGATTACTGTATTGATCCGAGATCCGCAATGCAGAGTAGCCGTGCGTTACGTACGAGTCCTACTTCAACAAGAATTTTGTATACACGTACCCCTGCGCCCCTTACACCGTGCATCTTGCAGTAAATTGTGCCATGCCTTGCAAGCCAACTTTGTGAACATCGCACCGTATGTCAGATCGAATCGAAGATTGCAAAGTCTTGCATGACTCGTAGCTGTTCGGGTGAACTCGAACATAACTTAGCAAGAGCCCTCGAGCGTTGTTCCCAGAGCTACTGGCTCCGGTCCGGCATGCCAAATCCAGGAAGTCAACCTCGCAAACTGTGCGTGTCTGTCCGCCTCGTATATTGTACTATGAAGCCCCTAAACCTTTTAACGATCTAATGCGTGGCTACTCCGAAAGGGCGTTGCCGGGGGACCCGGTGGTACACTGCTCCCGTGAACCTGTAAAGCTTACGCAATACGGGGTCGAAACTGTCCCTGACATGGGACATCAAGACGACAGGAAAAGTGTGGTCGCTACTCTGAAGCACTGATAACAGAGGACTAGTGGCCGCATACGATATTTCTTACAGTGTAGCACGTTCGTCTTGCGCCATATTTGGGTCGGTGTGATCGGCCTATGCCCGCACTGATGCTGCTTGTTTTCGTCTTGAGGCAGGACCGAGCCAAAATTTGGACACTCAGGCACTTCTGACGTGGGAGGCTCACACGAAGGCGTATGATATAACGAGTTTGGCACGGGATCAGTCGGTCTATCTGAGCTCAAACAGGCTAACCGCTCTCTATAGACCAATATCCAATCGTGTTGACGATTCGGGATTCTTCTAGCTTGCAGAAGCACGATTGATTGCCCGTTCCCTTACACGATTGTGCAGGGCGCAACGTTTTCTTTCATGTACATATTATAGTTTGTAAAACATCGGAGCATCGGATCCAGCGTACAGTCAAGTTACTAAGCACCTCCAAATGTGAGAAGAATTTATATGTTAATTCTATCATAACTGCTTCTGCACGAACTTGTCTATAGTAGATTAGGACGACGGCAGGAACATGAGTAACTCCGGCTCGACCTAATGCCTGTAGCACCGCGCGCCATCTAAAGGAGTATTCCTCTGGCGGCTGAAATTGTGCAACACTCGATCCAGGAGATCACCGTCAGCGCTGGGAGGCGTCGCTCCTTGTAGGGGCGGTCAGAAAGCAACCGATCAGGGCCGGTACCAGGAGCTGCTGCGTGTTGCCGCTTGACCACATCGCTAATACTCACAGCACGAGACATGAAGGTGCTCGCTGCTACAATTGGGACCTACAGATTGGCAAAATATGTTCTTCTGGCGCATCTTACGCTTGCGACGAGAAGTAAGCTTTGGCCCAGTGGATAAAACGCAATCGTGAAGGCGAACACTTTCGCTCTAGACTGGCCGCAGCTCAGCCAGAAAAAGACGCAGCGCAACGCATATCATAAAGTGTAAGAGTAGGAACACAGGCACATATGTAGAAATGTAGTACTATACATTGTACGAGTAATTCACAGCCTCTCACTCAGGCGCACTTTTGCATTCAGGCGTGGGTTATCACTCTCCTGTCGAGAGAGTGGTATGTATGCAATTATTCTACAATTTGCAGGATGCACCATTCATTTGCTGTGGCTACTCACAAATCTGGCCCTCCTGGCCTCGAGAACGGTATCCTGGTGTGTTGGGGGACCCTCGTAGTTGGCCTTGCCCCAGACGAAGTACCAAATGGTAGAAACCAAGATGACGGCGGCAAGAACGACAGAAGCGTAACTCATCGAGGTAGGAGTGACAGGAAGGTAGGTAGGCATGCAGAAGAGAGGAGTTGCAAGGGCGGACCAAGCTGTTAGATATCAGTGGTGTGAACATATCGAACTGTGCTCAAACTAACCAATGGCAACAACGTTGCAGAATACACCAAGTTTACCAAGGTAGAACTGGCCCTCAACGACCTGCTTGCGGCCACCGAGCATAGAGCAAGCAATGGGCGCGGCATAACTAAGCGTCAAGCAAATGACACCCACACCAGAGAAGGCGTTAAAAGCAGCGGCAGCGCCGAAATAGATAAAACCGAGCGCAAGTTGGACAACCATGCTCATCATCATGGCATTGACAGGCACATCAAACCTGGAATTGACAACCCTCCACAACTTGTACCCAGGAATACCTCCGTCGCGAGAGAATGCATAGATGGCACGGGAGGAGGCAGTAGTGCAACCCATACCGCAGAGTAGGCCGAGGACCATAAGCGGGATGAGGAGACCAATGGCACCACCTGATGAGCCTATAGCGTCCATGATGATAGTGGGAGTCGGCTGGGCAGACAAAAGTCCAGCGAGGTACGTCTGGTCGGGCATGACAAAGACAAGGGGGCGAGGAAGACAAGACCACAGATAGTGTTGAGCACGATGGTGCCGACCATAGCTTTAGGGACCTGGGTTGCGGGTTGACGAACTTCTTCGCACATACGATGTTCTTGTCAGCACATGGACAATAATTTGCTAAGGATTACCATATGTTGTCATAACATGTGTCGCAATGCCCAAAAAACGTCGCTTGGGTAGCACAGAAAGATTGCTGCGGGGAGGCTCCAGGCGAATTGTGTTGGGTAGAACGTTTGGCTAGAATTGTGCGTCGCTTTGGCAGAAGTAAGGGGTATACTCACGAGATGACCATTCCGGTCGAGGAGGTTGCGTAGGCTGCGTGAAGGAGCCCGACCATGAACGACCATCCAGGGACCCATCCCGAGTCAGAAGTGTCGAGCTCGGTGAAGACGTAGCTGGCGCTGTGGCGACCGTGCTTCGCTATGGCAAGCACGCATACAAAAATTGCGATGAGACCTGCAAAAGTCCAGAAAATGGCAAAAGTCTACACTTTGTAAGTAACCTGCTAGGATTGCGAATAAGGGGGAGAAATCACACATCGAGCCAAGGGAGCCACTTGTTTGCGAAGACACAAACGACGTCGCATAGGAGTGTAATGCCGAGGAAGATCAGATAGGCCTGCCAGGTTGTGCCTGCAAGGATACCATTCCCTTCAGCATCGGTGAAGACATTGATACATGCCACGGAGAAGAGAGTGGTGACGAAGTTGACGGAAAGAGTAATCGTTATGTTGCCAACGACGAAGCACCAACCACAGATCCATGAGGCAATCTTTTGGTAAGAAGGAGCTGCCAACATGAAAGTCTGGTAGTATACACCGCCGCTGGTAGGGTAAACACTGGTAATTTCCCCTAGAGATGCTGCAACGCAGAGGACAACCAGGGAGACCGCAAGCCACCCCCAGATGATGGTAACAGGACCTCCGTTGACAACGGGATAGTACAAAGTGGTGGCTAGTCCATAGGGGACAGAGGCCAGAATGAAGGACATGAAGGCCACCTGAAGGGTCGACCTCGAGCGCACAAGTTCAGCCTTGTAGCCCATGGTTGCGAGAATATCGTCGGAGTCGTTCAGGCGCAGGACGTTGCCATGGCTGACTTTCCTCCCCTTCTCGAAAGCTCGGGGGACATCGTTCTCAGCAGCATACGCATCTGACTGGATGCCGTACGCATGGGCGGTGGTAGTCATGGTGAGCGGTGCTGTACTGGTATTCTGAGGCCTGCTAGTGGGGAAGGGAAAGGATCCTCTGGTGTTGACGTGAAAAGTTTTGTGGCATCCGCAACGGGGCCCGCGCGAGCCGGTCCGGTGCCAGTTGACTGCTACTCTGACATGAGCGATACGTGGACCTTAGTTAGGAGCCAGCACCCGCCCTCGACGCGTCTCGGTGAAGAGATGGCCTGGCTACTGCTGGGATGGCACACACTGCCACCGAAATTGCCAGCAAGCTAGGGTGGAAGGCCAGTCGCGCTTTCGAGAAGGGCATTTGGAAGCCAGTACGTTTCGCGATCCAACCAAACTAACTTCGATTTGAGTTGAGAAAGCCGTTGCTGGTTAACTTCGAAGGCTCTGGGAGTCCGTCATCCCTGAGATTCTAAGTGATTTCTCCACCTAGCTTGATTGTATTGTATAGTGTTGTTAGTACTCCGTAGACTCATGCGACGATGCTGATCCACCATCCACACACACGCCATGGGCGTTTTCTAGGCATGATTGCGATCGGGACGCAGAGCCGCGGTGTCGTGAATTATAATGCGTATGAGTACCGTTACGTATCTCGTGTTCCGTACTTCGTAATCGCCTTTGATTCGTGGCTGAGCAAAGGCTTGGCTAGACAAAAGCAATGTGCCTCTACTAAGCAGCGCCATGGCTCACAACTGACATGCAAGTACATCCACAGATTCGAACTCGATGCACTGAGTGCCTGAGGTCACAACTATGCCTTGTCTAGATATAAGGACATCTATACGTATCTCGAACTTAAGACTACGACTGTCGCGCAGCCCTAGTACTCACTTCCTTCGCGCGAAAGCATTTTTGGACTGCTATAATGTCACATCTATTATAGCCGAGGACCCCTACGGGAAGTACTTAGCCCTTAACTAGGCCTAGTTAGGTTATATAACGTATAGATCTACTCTAAACTCTAAACCCTTAAGCTTCCCTAAGGCCTGGCCCGCGCGTAGTGAGCCCCTGTATCTTCCATAGACGACTTCCGTCTTTCTGTTCCTTAGCTATCCTCTTGTACTACAAGTGAGATTGTACGTAGTATATCAACTTCGTAAACCTACTCGAGACCTAGCAGAGATCGGGCTTCTTCTGTAACCTCTGGGTCGCGTTGGTCGGTTAAGAAGTCAATCCTGTCCTGAACAGCGCTCTGAGTCATCTCAGGTTGTGTCTCGACCCAAAACTTCTTGGCGGCGATGCCATCAATAATCTTCTTACATCCTTCATCGACGTCCATGCCGTGGTTCGCCATAATATCGTGCATTGTCCTTCTGAATGTACTACTCCATGCAACTTCACCCTCACAATTATCAGCGTTGAAAATGCTTGTCTTCAACATGCCCGGAAGAACGCTGCATACAGTAATGGGCAGTTTCTTCAGTTGTACTTCGAGGAAAAGACACTCGGTGAAGGACTGCACAGCGTGTTTTGTCATGATGTACGCTGTCTGAGTTGGCATGATGGCGAATGAGCCAATGGATGCGAGGTTCGCGATCCAGCATTCCTGTCCCGACTCGATCATCCTAGGAATGAAAGCTCGGCAGCCATGTACAACGCCATGGATGTTGATATTCAACGTCGCTTCCCAGCGAGGAGCTGGAATTTCCCAGGTGTAGCCCAGCGTTTCGATGCCAGCATTGTTGACCAGCAGGCGTACACTTCCATATTTCTCAAAAACCCAGGACGCTAATATATCCAGCTCGGTCGGTTTCGAGACATCGATTTGGTAGGCTTCAGCTTGACCACCGGCGCGTTGGATGGACTCGACCACGGCTTGGGCCCCAGGTTTTGAAATACCAGCCACAATCACGGTCATTCCGAGGGCGCCAGCCTGTCGGGCGAGGCCGGCCCCAATTCCAGCGCCACCTCCCGTCACAACGGCGACTCCACCCTTGAATCTTTGCTCAGCTTGCGAGGGAGCGTTGGCCATGTTTGAAACGATAAGTTGATTAGCGCACGCGGGAAGAGGAGATCGTAGCAGATACTTGACAGCTTTGCCGTTGCGCGGTGCGGCCCATTAGTACTTACCACACCGATTTTGCAGGAATCCAGCTGACTCAGTTCAGCTGAGGCGATCTTTGTTGACCGACCCGAACCATGAAGCGGGGGGGATTTGGGAGATCTCTCGAGCAATGCAACATATGAATACTTCAGATACACGGAGATCAAACGAGTGATATATTGTAGACACTTGTGTTGACAGTCTCACAATGTCGTGTGCGCCCCATTCCATTTTCCGCTCCTACAATAGTATCAAGTTTTCGCATACGAGGCTACACTTCCCTGGCCTTTTCTGCAATGATCTCTCTAATTGCGCGTACAATTGGCGCGTACGTTCGTTCTGGCTCTGTGACCATGGGAGAATCCATGTTGTTATGACAGATAGCAACCGCTATTCTATCGCGTAAATCTGCCCAAGCTAATGACCCCCCAGCGCCAGGACTGTAGACAATCTCACGGTGGTCACCAACAAGGTCATCAGAGGCATTGGGTTCGCCTCCTAGCCAGAAGCCTGCAGCACCAAACCAAACTGGAATGGGCAGCACTTTATCAGGGTCGTGAGGATCCTTGCGAGGCTTTGAGAGACCTTTAACTCGCTCTGGAGAAAGAAGTCGGACTCCATCCAGGGTACCACCTTGTGCCATAACTGCAAAAATGCGTGCGACAGAGCTTGCATTTGCTATGGCACCAGCCCCTGGATCGACGCATTGCTGCACGATCTTGGTATTGTGTACGTTAGGTACAGGGGCCACAGTATCCGGGCTGATTCCATGATTGTCCACCATGAACGGATCATCGCTCCCAGACAGAGGTGCCACTCTATCAAGGTCTCCATCAGGTACTCCGAGGAAGAAGTCGGTAACAACTAGTGGTTTGCAGATCTCCTGTTGGACAAAGGTATCAAACGGGCGGTGGGCTGGGTCGGTCCTACACACCACTTCTCCGAGGATCCAACCCCACACTAGAACGTGGTATGCATTTGATTTTCCAGGTGGGAAAATTGGCTTCAACTCTGCGACTTGCTCGACCATCCACTTCCAGTTTGCCATCAACTCTGGTGTAACTCCCGGGGGCATTTGCGGAATTCCTGCGCGATGCGAGAGCGCATCCTCAATGGTAATGTCCTCCTTTCCATGAGCGCCAAACTCGGGCCAGTGCTTAGAGATTCGGTCGCTAAGGGCCAGAAGTCCGCGTTCGGCTTGGATGTGCACAGCAAGCGCAGTGACACCTTTCGTGACGGAGAAGATGGGAAACAGAGTCTTGTGCGTGACTAGTTCAGTGCTATCCTTGGACCGAGTTCCTGCAACCGCATCGATGATGAGTTTGCCGCGGTGATAGACCGCAACTGCGATGCCGGTCTCACCAAGTTCGAGGGATTGCTGAAGGGCAGCAGTGATGCGAGCGTCTTGAGCTGCAGTAGGATTGGCGCTCATTGTGGGACGAATGAAAATCAATGTGGTTGACGTTGAATTACTATTTTCATCTCTGCATGGACGATTATCTCTATCTTCATAGCTCGAGGGGACTTGTCACTTAGGATACTGTCAGCCAGCAAGAATGGTACCTGACTACGCGAGGTTGAGTCAGCGGAGCATGTGTAGGGCAAGATGGGACCAGAATCAAGCGTGGGGAATAAAAAGCATCTGCGCAGCACTTGGAATCAACTTTCTTTTCAGCGGAAACGCGCAGCCGCAAACATGTTCACCGTGGTCATGTTCGTTACCCGGAAGGACGACATATCGTTGGAAGAATTCAAGCATCATTACGAGACCTCGCATGTCCCCTTAGTCAAGTTCCTCACCGGCGACCTATTCCCGGCATCGCACAAGCGTCGCTATCTCGCAGAACTCGGCGGATCTCGCGCGGCGACGGGGTTCGATGCGCTGACGGAAATGACATTCAGCGACCACGACAGTTACGTCGCGTTTTCAGCCAAGCTCATGGAGGGAGAGAACGGGGCCAAAGTCAACGCGGATTGTGCCATGTTTCTAGACACAACAAAATTCCCGATGCTGTTGGTGGGCGAGGAGAAAGAGACGACGAGGGATGGTTAGATGCGGAATAACTAGTTATTGGTTACAGTACTCATTTGGTTTGGCGCTATACGCCGTATACCGTATACCGTATACCGTATACCCAATTCACTCTTGGCACGGCCTTGATCCAGCAGATCCCAATAATGATCATGGACATACTCCGTACCTACATTTGTATCCATCATGTCACACACAGATTCCGGGGTCCCGCAATCGCAATGAATGGTGATGTCAAAGCTTCGACCTGGGCATTTCGTTCACGTTGATACGCCGACCAATAGGTAGACGCCCGTGGCCTATCCATGTCGTGCTTCTACGCTCCAAAGGTCAATGATAGAGGAAGTAAGATTCAAAGAAGACATCCCTGAGAGAAACAGCTACATGAGTCCACGTGCGTTCCGCTAGGTGAGCACCCAATCCGCAATTGCGAGGCTTGGCATGAGTCAGTCCAACTGAAGTAACTACTCAGTAATTACTCCGCGACAAACATAGTGATGGACAAATGATATCTTCAGGCAGCACTGGAGGCTAGACACAGTATACAGGACGGAGTGTTTCATATTTCGTACTTTAGCACTTATAGCCAATCTTTTTTCAAGTTCTACCATACCATCCCAAGAATTCATATTCCCTGGAAGCTCATTGTCAACCTAAAGACATGCCAAAAGTCGTTGATTTAGCCATAAATGGCAACGGCACTAACGGAGTGCACTCGCAGGACGATGTTACCAAACGGGACAGTAACGCAATGTCACCCCACATTGTCGTATCTCTTTCCTATTTCGAGATTCAATGGGTCATAATTGCAGACTAAAAGAGCTTGGTTGACAAGTGAGAACTAGATCGGGCTCCTGTTAGGAACGCGCTTCCAGTCTGTTAACATAGGCACTGACACCCCACCCCTCTTTCCTACACCGTCTGAGGCGGGTTGGGGATATCCGTAGCACCGCGATGCTGTTGGGGATCGAGTTCGGCGAGAGCAAGAGCATCCTGATCATGACGCTTCTTGCGAAGAATCTTCTCCTTCATAGCGCTGTCGTTTGTTAGAAAGACGATCCGAGCAAAATTGCAGTGTGCCAGTGCTGTTTACGTTGTTCTGTGGGTCTCACGACCCGCACGAATTTCAGTAAAGACAAGAGCGCCCTGGTCCCGTTAGATCAGTATAACAACATCCAAAACGCCTTAAGCGGAACTCACAAGGATACCGCTCAACATCCAAGATATAGCGCCGATGAAGAGGAAAGCTAGAATCGCCCTCCAGGCTCCACATCCTACAGTACCAATGGTGCTTGTGGTTACGGTTACGCGAGGAACCCTCCAGAATCGGCCCCAGTAAAAGCCCCAGTAGTTGTAGTACCAGGCCGAGACGCAGGAGCTGTTGAGCTGTGTAGCAAATCAGTCAAGCAACTGCAATCCTGCGCCAGTACTTACGTCTGCTAGAAGCGCAAATGCTACGATTGAGCAGATAAAGAATATAATATCGATCGGAAAAGCGTAAAAGGAGTATTTAGCAGGTATTATAAGGACTACGGAAAAGATAATCTCTAGAACAGAGATGACTTCGGCATAGACTAGACGACCATTCGCAGATGCGTTCGCAATGTCTATCAGGTAGAAGAAGCGCCCTAGAAGGGCTACGACAATAATGGCACTGCACAATTCTCCAAGGCGAAAGAGGACGGAAACGATCTTGGAACCAGTGCCCATAGTTGTATTCTCAGATTGTATTTAGTTGTATAATGTTCAAATAGTAGGATTGACGGACTATACTATGTGAGGGAGGGGACGCCCTGGCTCTCTATTTACTGACCTTTGGCCTGGCCGCCATGGCTGAAAAAGCGCAACAGTGGATAGAATCAAGTCACGCGTGCGACAAGCTGAAGTAGTGGCTAAGAGCCTTCGAAGACGAACGCGGAGCATGGCCTGACATTTAGTCATATTACATGCGCAGTCCGGACAAAGAACAAAGGATGTGTCCCCTACGGGGGTAATTCGTTCCAGTTAGCTGGATCGTGGAATCCAATTAGAAAGGGCCTTGAAAAGTTTGCAGTGGGAATCGCGAATGCTATTGGTGAACCCTCTCATCCCAACATTTCAGAGTTCAATTATGGCATGACTGACCACATGCTACTTGGCAAGCTCCCAGCGCTAAATAAGGCGAGCGTTCAGAAAAATACAGGAACCTGATTGCATGTACAAGGGTCTTCCGCGCATCATTCGTCTAGGAAACCTGCTACTATATCCTACGCTCAGTAACATTGCCTCTCTCTGATCTACTCACGGGTGAATCAACCCTTCAAATGCTTACAATGATCGGAACATACTGTGCTCTTTTTCCCTTCCTGGCGGCCCTGATCCTCACCTCGAACGTTAGAGATTATCAAGGACACTATTTTCGGTGGCTGGTGCCAGGAATCCGGCTAGTCTCCGCGAACGGACCGGCGTTGGCAAGGGCATTGATAGAGGATCACCCTGGTTACGACCCATACGAAGTCGACTGCCCAAACCCTCGTCCTACGATCCGAAATTCGACATCAATTTCTCCCGAGGAGGCAAGCTGGCTGGAAAAGAGACGCAACAATACGGTCTGGGCAATACGTGACTTCCTTTCCCGGGCGAACATCAGCGGGTTTGACACGAATGGCTACATCGACAAAGTTGCTAATAATGCCACAGCCTTGCCAAATATTGCTATTGCTTGTTCAGGCGGGGGATGGAGAGCGCTCATGAACGGTGCGGGCGGCATCGCTGCATTTGACAACAGCACTATGAATTCTACTTTGCCTGGCCACGCTGGTGGCCTTCTACAGGCAGCAACATACCTTGCTGGACTCTCTGGAGGCAGTTGGCTTGTGGGGAGTCTCTACGTTCCACAGTTGACGTCGGTTCAGAACTTATATAGAATGGATCCAAATGCCGGGACTTCGCTTTGGCAGTTCGATAACTCAATTATCAAAGGTTCGTAGAACGTCGCTCCCAGTTGAGGTATGGACTAAGGACTAGGACCGGCGACGCTATCCATCACCCAGTACTATAATCAGATTATAGACGAGGTTCAGAACAAGGGGGATGCCGGCTTCAATACTACAATTACCGACTTGTGGGGAAGAGGCCTCTCGTTTCAACTGTTCAATGCAACCGACGGAGGTCCTAGTAAGTTGGGAATGCCGCTACCTGAGCATCTCTGCTAATGGGCCCGACATGGAGATTACACATTTTCTAGCCTCTTGCAGAATGGCCAATTCGACTCGGCGCAAGTGCCAATGCCGATTATCGTAACCATTGAGCGCACGCCCAACCAGCTACTCATCCCCGCCAATTCCAGTATATTCGAGATCAATCCCTGGGAAATTGGCACCTTCGATCCTCCAACCACCGCATTCGCACCCCTCAGCTATGTCGGTTCGAACTTTACCAACGGAAGTGTTCCACAAAACGAGAAATGTGTATCTGGATTCGACAACATGGGCTTCGTCGTGGGCACCTCGTCCTCGCTATTTAACCAAGGCTACCTCCAGATAAACAACACCGATGCACCTCAGCGAGTGAAAGACTTCGTGTCCGGTAAGCTGCAACAAGTTGGGGACCAGAACAGCGACATTTCCGACTGGGTCAACCCATTCTACCAATATCACGCGGAAGTGAATACAAACGCGAATAGCACAATTCTCCCCCTTGTTGACGGAGGTGAAGATCTGCAGAACATTCCGCTCCACCCACTACTACAGCCTCCGCGGAAGGTCGACGTGATATTCGCAATCGACAGTTCGGCCGACACATCTTCCCCGGGGGCAAACTGGCCAAACGGGACCTCGCTCGTAGCAACCTACGAACGCTCGCTCCTCCAATCCGGCCACCAAGCCCCATTCCCGGCAGTCCCCGACCAAAACACGTTTGTGAACCTAGGCCTCAACTCGCACCCCACCTTCTTCGGCTGCGATGCAGATAACCTGACGCAGCCATCGCCTCTCATTGTGTACATTCCCAACTCCCCGTATACCTACAGCTCGAACATCTCAACGTTCCAGCTGGAGACTGACGACACGCAGCGCAATTCCATCATCCAGAATGGGTATAATGTCGCAACGAGAGGCAATGGAACCCTCGACAGCCAATGGCCGGCCTGCCTTGGCTGCGCTATGCTGGCACGAAGCTTCTGGAAGACGAACACGGAGGTTCCGTCAGTATGCCAGACGTGTTTTGCGAGGTATTGCTGGAATGGGACGATGGATTCAAAGTCGCCTCCTCCTTATGAACCAACGCAGTCCATCAAAGTGAGTGGAAGCGGAAGAGGGGCCCAAATTGCGGTTGTACTGGCATTTGCCTCTATTTTCGCTGTTCTTGCCACGTTGACGTAGAACCGAACGACGGTGCTACATTCGTGCGCGCTGCTTAAGACCGTACAGCAGCTCTAGAACAAGCTAACAAAGCCGCATCACGACGAAATAAACGAAATAAACGGCATCTCCAATGAGAGGCGATGTATTAATTGCTAAGGCCCAGGCGGTTATAGCTTAAAATAAGCTTAATACCTAAATTTAGGCGGACGAAGCGTAGAAGAGGAAGCGGGCTTAAGCTGTTACGTAGCAATAATAACGCTATAGGCGCTATAACGTGCCTCCCTATGAAGCGAGCCACCCTATATGCTGAGCCAGATAAGGGGTACTTTAGCTTTAAGCGACTAGAAAGCCTATATATCTATA
Source organism: Acrocalymma vagum (assembly GCA_028476805.1). Taxonomy (NCBI): domain Eukaryota; kingdom Fungi; phylum Ascomycota; class Dothideomycetes; order Pleosporales; family Acrocalymmaceae; genus Acrocalymma; species Acrocalymma vagum. Next base: position 32,504 of record JAQGEP010000025.1, read on the forward strand.
TTATCGTCTCTATGTTACGAGCAAGGATGATCCCCTTAGGAGTAAGGGAGGATTAATAGAACTACGTGTAGAGGCTATAGCAGATCTATCTTACTATCATTTAAGTATATTATTAGTAGTTAATATATTATATATTATAGTTAACTAGATAGAACTCTTAGAGCTAGATAAATTCTAAGATAAATAGCTTATATTTAGAAAGAACAAGTAGCTAGTAGAGCTAATAAGAGATATATTGTTATGGTTATACCAAACAGGTTCGTCTCGTATTATAGGGGAGGAGTACGCCTAGGGACTTAGATAAACAGAAGATTAAGTAGCTTAATAGGATCTTTTATAACCTAGAGAACTATAACCTAGACACGTAATTAAGTTATATAATAGAATTTATAATTTATTAAATTTATACTTTATAAATCTATAAATTCTATAAATCCCTAGAAGAAGCTTAAATATATAAATCTATAGATAGTATTAGTTAGGTCTTTATTAGTATTCTATAATACAGCCCTCCTATATCTTATTCTATTTAAGTCTACTATATAAAGCTCTCTATAGTCCTAACTACTAGTACCTAATTAATATTTACTATTATATAACCTAACTACCTCTTCTTTATTCCTCTTATTTCTTACTATAACCCCTTTAAGGTAATCCCTAAGTTGCCCTATTATATATAGTACGTTATATAATCTAACCTAATACAATTACTAACAATAAAGCTAAGGCGATATCTTAGCGCTTATACCACGTGAGAAAACTTATCAGCTTGGCCTTTTAATAGGGATTGTGAGCTGCAACCTGGCTTGCGCTGACCGCGTACGGCCGCGCACGGCCGCGCACGAGCCTGCGTCAGGTCCCATGACCCGAGGTTATGCACGGGCCTGCGTGCTGTGGCGTCTTGAAGAGCGGCTGAAGCTGAAGAAGGCATGCCCACAGAACATATATCTACGAAATAAAGGTAACCGTAGATGAGTACAGTTATCGTAGAGATCAGTCGGCCACAAGATGGTTGGGGTTCCAGGGCGTAGCAACGGCTGCCATACTTGCCGGAAGAGGCGAATCAAATGCGGCAAGTTGCACATGTGGATCAGGAAATAAACTGCTGAACGATAGTAGATGAAGCAAAACCGAAATGCCAACGCTGCGAAAAATCAGGATACACCTGCGCAGGTTATGAAAGACGACTCCACTTCCGCATAACCGTCTTTTCGGCAACTGAGGTACCCAACATCAGTCATACTGCAGACACACTGCATCATCCCAAGAACAAGAGCTACTCTATGGAACTTTCCCAAACTCCTGTTCCCGTGTCACTAAGTCTAGTATCATTCAAGTCCGATATCTGCAACGCCTTCCTCCTCGGAAACTTTGTCTGGCGCAGCTATGGGTACAACTGGCTGCACCTCGCAATCTCCGGCAAAATTTCTCCCCTAGCTCTCCAAGCCGGCTCAGCACTCTCACAAAGCAATTTTGGCAGTTTCCACCGCCAGCACGACATTAAAATCAATGGCTCGGTCCAGTACGGCAAAGCCGTCCAATCGCTCATTCTGGAACTCTCCAACCCAATAGAAACAGCAGCCGGGGCCCTGATCGTGCCCATCATGATATTGCTGATCCATGAGTCTTTGCTTGCGGATCCGACGGGCTCAGTATCACACGTTAAGGGCTTGATACAATTGATGATGGCTTGTGGGCCGGAGAGGTTTCAGCAAGAGCCATTAAGGAGTGCATTCGAGACTTGCCGTGCCACGTTGATAACTATAGGCATTATGTCGAAGAAACGTTGTTTCCTGGACGAAGAAAACTGGCGGTCGGTTCCTTGGGCAATCGAGCCGAGCTCCAAGTCGCCGCAGAATTACCTTGCGGATATTCTGGCTACCGTTCCTGGAATGCTTGAAGATGACGCGACTTTGAGCCACCAAGACGATTCTACGGCACGTGCGACATTGATCGATCGAGTAGAGCGCCAGCTTGTGGAGCTGTTTAAATGGCGCTGGAGATGGGAAAAGCTGAATCAGTTTTCCGCTTCAGAAGAGCCCGTTAACTCAAACCCATTTGCTGTACCCGGCCAGGATCGCATCTTCGAAAGCATATTGTGCTTCTCCGCATTTGAGCAAGCAACCGAGATCATGCTCTACAACGCAGTTCAGATGTGGCTCGTTGGACTACTCTGGAGGCTAGCACCATCGAATTCGACCATAATTATCTCTTCAGCGGCACGAATTGCAGCGACCCAAACCGGCACGCTTGAAGACACCAATGTCACCCCTCTACTGCTTCCAGGCATGTCATTTTCGCCCAGGGAGCCAGCAATCGAGATCTGTAGGGTCTTCGAGTACCAATGTCTCAATATGCAGCACAGCAGAAGTTCTGCACTGTTTTGTCTGCTCCCCATTGGGCTTGCGTATGGTGCTTTAGAGCGGGAATCCCGGTATCCAGAGTGGATCCAATCGATGCTGGACCTGTCACCGGTTATGAAAGAATATGTGCTTGGACAGAATGTAATGGGTTTTGGATTTTATTATCGATGTTGGGGATTACCTGAAAGTACCGCATAGATTTTGATTAGACGATAAGTGAAGGAGGAAGTCGAACATTTAGGGAATGAATGAACTCTTGAGCGGAATATGGTGGGATTTTACTCTCGTGCAAATTCAAGCAGCTCCACAAAAACTATATATATATATATATGTAATTAATATCGCCTAGAGAATATCGAGCTTCTGATGCCCATCTTCCCCACCCCCCGTAATAACTTTGATCCCTTGCCCGTATGCGTGCTTACACTGCGATCTGGTATGCTAGGAGGAAGGGCACGCCGTTCTCTCGTAGCGCCAGCACCAGCCTGTGCATCGATTCCGCCTATTCGTACCTTCCCTAACCGTCAAGTACTACGCTCACTTCATTCATACTCATAAGTGTTTGGCTATGCCCCCCTCCTAATTCCTTGTAACGGTGTTTCGCTACATAGCTGTGGCCACGCTACACCACTCTAGTCTAGCATAGGCAAGGTCTTGGCAGGGGTATATCTTTCTCCCGCCTGCAGTAGCCTTTCTACTAGTTAGTCAACCATTAAACATGTTCCCAGGAGAGCTATTGAGAGCATCCGTGACATCTCTTTTCTCTCCAGGATAGCACTTGGTGCGCTGTTTCTGCCGCTGAATATTGCCCGAGACATTCTTGATACTGCCCCATACGATCTGAAAGCGAAGCCTTTACTATTTCGTCTAGTATACCGTCTAGTCTAGCCACGTAGATTGGGTGAGAGTAGTACGCCATTCATACTTCCTTCCTCTTATGCCTGCCATGCGGCACTAGCTCCTCGAGCTGGACCACCGCTGTGACCGCCCAAGTTGCCCGCTCATTATGTTCGTCCAGCCTGCAGACAGACACTATGTGGACGAGCCGGTGCATATCGAAGATCCTCTCTGTGCCTAACTTCTGTACCTTCTAGTAGCGCTCTATAATAAATACATATCTTGTTAAGGTTCCAACTGCCTTAGCTTGCTGCGCTAAGGACTCTCTAAGAGGCAATAGCGACTGTGAAATGTTGATGCTATTGATGGACGCCATAAATGAAAGGTATTCCGTAGCAAGTGGTCCTTGCCTTCCTATCCGATCGGACGAAATATGCACCGCTGGCATCCTTAAAAAGCTCGCTAGAGAGCCCAGTCTCTGTACTAGTATGTTGGAATAATGATATGTACCTGGATACCGATATGCTATTATTGTTGATGAAAGCGGCTACCTGTATAATAACTAGAGCTCTTCGACGAGCCTTTTGCTATGCACCCTCTCTACTTTCTCAGAGAGCGTTATCCTCGCCAGACATCAATCATTACTGTTCGTACTACCCTTGTTTGCACTACTTTGTTGTGTTTTGGCCTTGTATTGTACATGGTATCACGAGATACTGCAAAGATAAACTACATTATTTCTGGGTTGACACCTGTGATACAGTATCGACAAATCAAGCAGTGCAGAGCTTTTGGAAGCCATTAACTCTATGATTCAATAGCACCACAAGGCGGATAAATGCTACGTCTATCCGTCCGACGTTTCGACCAATAACCCCGTGAGTAACGACCCGTCAATTCGGCAGACGTGGCAGACAGCCTTCCAGCACCGCAGATGGTTTACGCAGGGCTGGACGCTTCAAGAGCTTGTTATTCCAACATGTGTTAAGTCTTCTCTGCTAAGGGTGAGCGACTGGGCGATAAAAACTCAATCGTACGAGAAATCCATATCACAGGAAATAGCGTTCGAGCTCTCGAAGCAAGCCCGTTTCTCAGTTCAGCGTTAGCGAGCGCATGTTGTGGGCAGAAAGATGCAAGACGAAACGCAAAGAGGATAAGGTATATTCCATATTAGGCGTATTCGACATCCGCAGACGGTTTCATCCTCGTCACATCCAGGAGTCGACGCGTTGTATGCGGACTGACGAGTGGCGTTGCTAGCGTTTTCGAAGTGAAGTTAATGAACGAGAAGGCGCTGACTCTTTTCCAGGAAAAGTTGAGTTCTACTATTGATAAGGACTATGGTGCAGAGCTATTAAACACCCTAGATTACATGACTTTAGCTATTACCCAAGCAGCAGCGTACATTGAACACAGAGCGCCACGCATGAACGTCTCACGACACTCATCCCATTCGTTATGGGGGCCGTATGGATCCTTGTAGAGGGCGCCGGCTGTCCTATATGGTATGGTGAGGTTCTCGTGGCTTGGATTAGAAAGTTGAAACTGGAGACGAGACTGGCCTAGCTGTAGCACCTCTAGCATGGCTGGGTTTCAACATATCATTTCCCTTCTCGACAACATCTACGTCCATCAGCTGCATCATTTCACCCCTTTCATCTTCTTGTATGCCATTGCCCTTCCTCCTGAACAGAGCAGTGAACATCTGTTTCCTCTTCGGCCTGTCCATCAGAGGTGGAACCCTACTCATCGCGCTGCTGTTCTTATCCACTGCAGTATACTTCCCGATCTTCTTCAGGCGTCTCCAAGTTAGGGTTTCTATGACAACAAGGTAGACTGAACATACAGTAGAAAAGACGGCGAAGGAGAATAAGGCTTTGAAAAGGCGGCAAACCAGCGATAGCTCGTGCCCAAATGTGTCGGATAAAGGGCAGGATGCGGTCAGGTGATCGCCGAGCTCATCGCCCAGGAGTGCAAGTGTGACAACCCAGAGGATCGCGATAGGGAGGTGGAAGACGAGACACAGCTGTGGCGAGGATGGGAAATAGCACCGGGTGAAGGAGACGGCAAGAAGTGAAGTGACATTCAGGCAAGATGTCGACATTACCTAGAGATGTTAGTGCAGAACCTGAGGATCAACAAAGGTACTCACTAGGAGAATTGGCCATGGAACTGGCATGTACTCTCGACGCAAGGTATCGACGAAGAAGGAGAGTATTCCGGCAATTATGATGGATGAGAGAAGGGACAGTATACTCGCAATTTGTGTGGTAAACGCTTGGCGATTAATTGGCTGTGCGCGAGTTTTGGACTTCATATTCTGAACTGGAGACTGAAGATGAAGACTAGCGGTATTTGGTAATGAAGTAGGAGTGAGAGAATATCGTGGGGTAGGCGCCGATGTATGTTCAACAAGAGTTCGAGGTTGATTTCATACTTTATCTATCTTCGGCTCTTGAAGTAAAGGGACTTGAGTATATGTGCAACCCCTTTTCCAGGAATCCAAATAAGTTAATGAGGCATTGTATGCCCAGATGGGATAACACTAGATGGTATGATTCTATTTCCATCATCTGCACGGAATTTCGCGAATAGCTTCAGCTGGACTTGGCCCGAGACACAAAGTTGACACGGAAAAATAGTTCGGGTTGCATGTTGATACTCGTCGCCGAGGCCTGGACACATTCCTCAATCGGCTCCATACGGCGACATGATGAATCTGGGGCCAAAAGAACCCAGACGTCCCAAGGTAGCTGAAAAGGTTTGCTCTTCATGCACCTCGTGTCTTGGCCCCTGTTTTCGGCCTAGCGCGGATGACTACGCACCACAACCTTCAGCTGTCTACCACCTTCAAGCAACAACAAGCTCTCCCGGAAGCTTAATTAAGGACATTCTTGCAATTTTCGCCGGGCATCATGTACACATGCCCATGCCACTGAGCCGCACGGCCTAGCGTCCCTCGCTTTCAGCCCCAGCCATCTGCTCGTAGATTATAAGCCGATTGGGAAAGTGGATCTCGTTTTTGTATACTCTGTTGCTCCATGCGCCTTGTCATGAAAAAAAGACCCCAATGCATTTGTCATGCGCTAAGAATTACTGGTCATAATCGTTGATGGATTGTGCTTGGCTATTGGTTTATCGTTTTATTTGAATTGATGCCCTTGGGACTTTGGGGTTAGTGCCCAAGGGCCTGTAGGCTGAGCTCGCGACGTGCATCTCTAGATACTTTTCACAAGGGGGCTAAGAAATTAGGGATACACTTTTGGAAATGGTAACAGTTGTGAGAACCGCCTCCCGAAGCTCAGGAGGTGAGAGAAGGCCGACGCAGAAGTCCGATGCTCATTTCATCTCATCTCCTGAGAATGTGAGTCAATTATAAAAGTGCAAGCTTCCCTCGCGGTGAGTGCCATCCAGAAAACAACAATCTTTTCAACAACCTTTTCCTTCTTAACCGTATTTCTGCTCGGTCTTTTAGCAATCCAGACTTTTGAAGCTTCCATAAAACCTATTAAAAAGCCACTTGACCATGTTGCCTCTGAAAACCAACCTACCCATGGCCATGGCCATCGCTTGCATGCTGAAGACGGCCACAATGGCAGAATGCTACCAAAATGGCCCGGTGGTCAATGGTCCCCGTGGCGGATACTACAACACTCTGTTCGACGCCCCCTTCTCTTCACCCAAACATTGTCATTAACAATCCGCCAGCACTCCAACATACTATCCACCCAATGGCGAATGCTCCGACTTCTACGTTCCCATCCACCTCGACTACGAAGGCCTCTCCTTCAATGGTACGAAATGGACAAATGCCTACGAACTCCAAGATGCACTCAGCACATTGACCGCAACCCCCAGAGCTGGGTATCCTTTGCCTCTCGGCGCAAAAGTACGCTACACTGGCGATTACGAAATCGCCGCGAGCTTCTGCACGCCCAGGAACAAGAATGGCAAGGAAAAGACGGTCATCGTGGCAACACATGGTATTGGCCCGGGACGTACGCATTGGAATAGCCCGATCAACCCAAATGAATACAATTTTGTTCAGTTTGCGCTGAGCAAGGGCTATAGCGTATTCTTTTACGATCGGTTAGGATGTGGTGCCTCTTCCAGGTATGCAGTCTATCTCCTCGTCCAATGCTTCCGCAGAACTGACGATGAGATAGGGTCGATGGCTTTGAATCTCAAATAGACACAGCCAAGGTTGTCATCCAGACACTCGCAAAATCTGTCAAGGACGGCAAGTACACTGGCGGGATCAAGGCTGAAAAGGTAAACCACGCCCTGCCATACCCTGGCTCATCTCCGCAGACCCTAACATCTGATTTCTAGGTCGTCGTTATGGGATTCTCCTTCGGCTCTTACGCCACGCACGCCGCCATATCGGAGCAGCCTGACATCGCTGACGCCGTGGTCCTTACGGGCATCAGTCTAAACCAGACGGGCATCAATCTGAATGGCCTCGTCCGCTCCTTCGTCCCGCGCATCGCTGCCCTCGAAAATCCTGCGCTCTATGGCGACCGCGACAACGGCTACCTCACCTGGCCCTCCGTCTTCGACCTCATCATGAATTACTTCAAGGCGCCTGGCTTCACGCCCGAGGCCGCGACCTGGACCGAGTCCGCCAAAGAGCCGTTCTCTGCAGGAGAATTCCTGACTTTTGCAAGCCCAGCCGGCATTTCGGCAGAGAAGTGGGATAAGCCAGCGCTGCAAATCACCGGCGAGCTTGATTATATTGTGTGCGATGGATATTGTCCTGGCGTCTTTGACGAGCCGGCCAAGTCGTTGTACAAGAATGCGAAGCCACTGCAGTTGGCGATTCATCCTGGTGCAAGCCATCACATCAACTTCCATACCAATGCTACGGGCGCGTACGGTGTGATTACGGATTTCTTAGACAAGAATAGGCTGTAGTTGCGGAATGGTAGAAGGAGCTTGCGATATGGGACGAGGGTCCTGGTTGGTTTAGTTTGATTCTGTTTCTTTTTTATCTCTTTGCCTTCTTGCTTTCTTTAATATTTTGTTACACCTAGTTATTAGATTGTTTCGCGTAATACATGCTTGCTTTCTGCCGACATGTTGGGATGAAGCGGCTTGGACCAAGGCACCGCGCTGAACTCTGGGAATCGAAAATATAGTGCAAAATGTAGATGGAAGACAGACCAAGGTGTGGGTTGCCCTTCAAGGAGTTGTTTCCGGCGTGCGGTTTGTCTCTTAATTGCATACCCCTGAGGCTGACGCCTTGTTGACCACCAGGCTTGCTTTACTTTTGACGGGTGTGCAAGTAGCCAGGTTCTGCATTACCGCGTGCCAGCAAGGACGATCTGCATATAGTAAGCTTGCAGTGTGGTTCCTGTACATGGCCAGGCTAGGGTACTAAAAACACACAATACACCTTTTCACGAAGTGCATCACCGCGCTACAGCTTGGGTCGTTGCAATCAGCCTCAACTTTAACAAAGCTAAGCGTAACAAAATCAGCTTACAGCACCCCGACACCGTCTTGCTTTTGGATGCGATTCTTTAGTATAGCTGAGCGTCTTACTTTAAATAAGTATAGGAGATAAATAGAGTGCCTGCCTATAGAATCTTAAAGGGTATAGTAATTGGGATAGTTCGTTGGCCTTCTCCCACGGCTCAACCTAGCTCGTATCGGCGTCGTATGACAGGACGGTCAGGGTCTGGAACACGAGCAGTGGGCGGGTGCCTCTAGACGCTTAACGACAATAGCGGTGGGGTCAGCATGCTAACCTTTAAAATATACGGCTGGGGTCAAAGAACAACAAGAAGAGCACATTCACCAGTCCCTAAAGTCAATGCCGTCTTCAAGTTTTTCTTTCCTGATACTCAAGAGGTGAGTTTGATACTTTGAGGAACTCGCAATACATTGTTATTATCAAAAGGCCAGAAGCGGCACCGTTCCTAAAGCTGTGCTCTTTTGACTGTTCAAAATCTCTAACTATGGAGAAAGTCACCCGCTTGTTTACGAAGGGCCATCAACTCGACCAGCTTAGAACCACCGTAGCTACCTTCAATATCATCACCTAGGTCAATAGCACCCTCCGGTACAATCCCAAACGCGCGACCTAATGGCCATGTCAGCAGGTTGAACTTTTGTGTGTAATACTACATAACAAAGGTGGCAATTAGACCGAAAGGAATAGAATAACACACCGGAAATACTGTCGTCGACAGTGATCCTTGCCAATGCTTGCGTCAAGACATTGTGGTCCACCAAAGTGATTCCTTTGGACGGTAGAATCCCAAACTCAGCCATTCTTTCCAAGGCTTTCTCGATCATAGGCGTTTTCATCGCCCAGGGGCAGATTGCATTAACCCGAACGTTCAGCTGTTGATGAGCTTGAGCACGGACAGCACGGAAAAGGCCTCGGCTTCCAAACTTGGAGGCTGTATAAGGAGTGCTGTGGGTATCGTCGATATAGCCAGCAAGGGATGTGACTATGTTGAGGCTTTTAGTTGTTGTACCGTTGTTGGATTGGGCGCCTTGAGGTTTGAGTCGAAAGTAATGAAGTGCCAGGGTTGTCGTGTAAAACGCACCCTTGAGGTTCACTTCAATTGGGGCGAGGCTGGGAATTGGGGGAGGTGCGCCATCGAGCGAAACCTCGGACGCAGACACATGATCGACTAGATGACCAGTGCCATCAACGCCTGCAAAGGCTGCGACCATGTCCAATGTCTTGGTGGGGGACATATTGAGTGCCGCTCGGAATGCGTTGACTTGAGAGTCCCAATCCGTCACGTCACACTGGACAAACTGTACTGTATACCCCTGGTTGGCCAGATCAGCGGCGATTTTGGACCCGTCTTGCACATCGGCGATTGTGACCAAAGCTCCAGACTTCGCAAAGAAGGTCGCGGCATGGAGACCGAGGCCAGAGGCTCCACCTGTGATCAGGACGGACAGTCCTTTGACATTGGAAGCATCAGTTGGGGCTAGAGGTGGAATAGCCATTATGTCTTTTGTAAGGACGCCTGGTTTTTGCTCAAGGAAGAAAAAGAGTGGCAGATTTTTGCTAACAGGAACGGTATTGTGAGGCATTGGCGCCCACAGCCTCAATTTATACATTTTCAGAGACCTCGATATCCGACAACTCCATATATCCGTGTCCTGAAGGGGAATAAACCCCCGGGCAGAGCTTCCCACTAGTTTTTCGCTCAGCTTGCCCGTGGCGAAGCCACGATACCACAGCGCTAGGTGTTAGTCCGAGTAAAATATAATTAGAAAAGAGTTGTAGCCGTCCATTGTCATTTCTGGGAACAAAATATGCCGAGTATATCGGCCTTCAGCTGCTAGGTTTGCTCAAAAGGAGTTTGTGACGCACGTCGTAAGATGTTGCTGTTTTGGGTTAGTTAGTGGTCAGAAGGGGTCTTCGAGCGCCGAACGGTGACATTCTGATTGGTTGGTTTCCTCTCCTCTCTTTACTGCAGCATAAGAATCCAGATCTTGTTGGCCATCGCCTGGAGGACCGGCCCACATGGCGATTGACTTGCCTGCCGTTCTACATCTGAGATCGCACGACGCTGTTTACGATCCGGATAAGATGCGTCTTAGGTAAAATACTGACCAAGATGAACATGCCAAGCATGTGAGCATGTGAATGCAGCTTGTATAACTAACCCCTGGAAGAAGCCACATAGGGTTAGGAGTGTTTTCTTATTACTGTGCTCCAGCAATGTTCCTCGGTCCTCGAAGACGTTGAACCGTACGAATTCGTGCCGCAATGTTACATGAAGACTAACTTTATGCGAGATCGGCACGTAAGTCCCGGATAGGTATGAGCCATTTTCTTAAGCAGGATCAATGGGCAAGTTGTTTGTTTAGTCAATTCTAGGCTCAAGCGCTTGTTGTCAAGATGAATAATATGATGCTCGTTTTGCCCTTCATAGCTGCCAACCGTGTCTCTGTGCCATGTATCCCTTGGGGCTATTGCCCAATTTCGCTAATAATTGTGAGTGGAGCAACTGTCATCGTGCTCTTCCGGGAAATCCAGAAATCTTCGACTACAGAGCCATTGGTCTACCCATACAAGATTCCTTGTGAGTTACGTACATGTGGGATTTAAATGCAAACGCTGAAGTGATCTTTTAGTCTTAGGCCATACGTTGTCTTTCCTGAGTGACTCGGAGGGTTTAATCACACGGGCTCGGTAATCCTTTAAGCTACTTTTAATTTAGTTGTTCAGTTGCTAATTTTTGCAGAGAGAAATCTTTGGTAATGATTGTTTGCTACTTTTTACTCGTCCTTGGAGGAAAAACTTTCCACATTATAACACATCCCCGCGACGTGGCGTCAGTTTACAACAACACCTCCACCTTGTCTTTCGAGGTATTCTTGCAAAACGTCATGGCCGAATTCGGGAGTAGTCATCGAGTAATTGACCGGATATTGCAAAAGCCTAGGGGAAAAAATGGCCAAAAGCTGGGAAACGGCATTGTTGAGATTGCTCATACCCTGCAGTTGAAGCAAACAAGCAGAGAAAATTTAACCCATATTGGGAAGCACATTACTCAGTGGTTTGAGAACAGTCTTTCGGAGGCCTACATCCAAAATCACCAAAGCTTTCAGGTAAACATTGTGACAACTCAGCTATATCTCTGAAAGCATGGACAAAGCAAAATTTTATATGCACGAGACAAGACGCATATTTCAGGACCAAACTTGTGGAGATCAGCCCGGGCTTGCATCTCGATCTTGTTAAGTTAGACGAGCTTAGCTGGCAGGTTTTCTACCAGTATCCTCGCATATTTCGGAAAGAGAGAGAGAGAGAGAGAGAGGTTTAGTTCAAAAATTCGTAAAGTGTTGCATTAATACTTCCGTCTCCCCCAGTGGGAGAGACCCGCGGCAGTTTGGTTCACTCAGGCTTTGGAAGACGAATACAAAAGAGTAGGACTGATAACCGAGGAGATTGCTAGCCAGATACTGTTTCTTTATTTGGGAATCAATACCAACGTTTCAAAGATGGGATTCTGGATGATCGCGCATGCTCTGTTCAATCCTGAGTTTATACAAATGATCCGCGATGAATCAGCCCCTGCATTCAATCCAGATCGGACTGTGGACGGGGACTACGTCTTAAACCCAGTCAACTGCCCGCGGCTACACAGTTTCTGGCTCGAATGCGTCCGAATAGCCTCAAGCTCATCAGCTCTCCGTTATATTACGGAAGACGCGATCGTTGGGAGTCAAAAGCTTAGGGCAGGCAACATTATTCTGATATCAGCATGAGAGCTTCATCTGAACGCCGCTCCCACAACGTTTGGCGAAGACACAGCAACATTTGATGATGATAGATTTTGCAAGCATCCTCAACCAGAGCGCAATCTCAGCTTTCGTCCCTTCGGGGAAGGCAAAACGTTATGTCCAGGCAGGCATCTGGCAAGGTACACGCCATCGACATTCGTGACCATGGTGTTCAGAAATTTTGACGTGAGCCTTGAGACAGATCAGCCATTTCCATGTTACGAGGAAAATAAGCCCGCGATCGGCATTGTTTGTGCCAATTATGGTTCCGATGAAGTTGGAGCGACGCAAGAAGATTGGTATTCTCCTGATTTTCTTGACAGGTACCTTGGCGGTCGTTACCGACTGCATTGTCATGAAAATTCGGGTACAGATGCAACGCGGTGACGATGTCACATGGGCAGGCTATGTGATTCTTCTTGTAGGTATGTATGGGTACAAGGCTTCAGCCATGAGTCAAATCGGCTGACCACTCTTCAACTGTCGTGGAAACATGTATATCGGTGGCATGTAGCTCAATGCCTGCTACCGCGAAGTTCTCTCGACTGCATGTGTGGCAGACAGGATAGTTCTTGTCACTCCGAACACTTGTTCGCTCCGTAACACGGCGGTCAACCCGAGGAAGCTCAAAGACATCATCACCAACACCAAGCTCGCTGAGCTCTGCTAAAGCTGCGTCAAAAGAGAGCTCAAAGAAGCCGGATCCATATAGCATCCACACGCCCCCAACTACAAATGGTAGCGTGACGCAGCCACAACTGGATGAAGGCGAGCAAATTGAGCTGGCAGATGGTTCATTGATAAAACTCGGTCCTGAGCTGCGCGTCGTAGCAGTTAAAGGCAATCCACATTGAAACAAAGTCCTAGGATGATAAGACATAAGCTGGTTCTGAGACTAGGATATGGAGTTAAATCCTTTGGGGCCACTTGCCTATTCTGGGATGCTATTGTGGATATCCGCAAGTGACTTAATACTTTTCACCAGCAGGTATGGAACTATGCTCAAAGCTGCACCTCACTTCAAGTTTCAATTCCAAGTAAGGAAATAAGAAATTATAATTTACATATCATGCTACTGAGTAGCGAGTTTCAGCGATACAAGTCTGGGTACGTCGGCATACTGGACCACAAAATACGACATGGACAGACTTGATTATGCGCAATGGGCAAAGGGCATAGCAAGGATGAAAGGGGATTATGACGCATTGCTGACTGATTGGAGGGCATACCGTACAGCACAAGAGCAGGGCCAGGTCTAGGGTTAGGGCCTATCTAACTAAGAGGATGCGAAAGATTGCCCCAAATCTTCGCCAGGAGTGGTTAAGCGTTATGGCATACAACGTCTGCACTCTCTACACATTAATGGCAGCTGTCTTTCATTATCATTACTAGCATTGCGCGTGCAAAGATTGTAAGATGGGGGGAGCTTCCTGCGTTGACGCCACGCACACTTTAGTAAAGTGCATGATGGAGAATAGGGATTGAGTTAAGGTAGTATATTAGCTATAGCTCTAGGTTATGGATACTCTAGTTAGTTGTAAGGTACATAGATATCTCTATATATAAGCCTCTTGTTAAGCACTTTTCTAGGCCCTTAAAGTTACTAATAGATAGAGGGTTATAGCTTAAGAAGCGATTGATACCGCGAATAAAACAACTAGCAGCGCTGTTTATATTATAGAAGCGCACGCCGGAGACTTCTTTCCTAAAGGAGTACTAGCTAGATTATCATTATCTATTAAGTATAACTTCGTATATCTATAATAGTGAGAATCTAAAGGGAACGAAGCATAAACCTATCCTATAACACTATACGCCCCATAACGTAGGGACGTATATTACTAACTTCTATATTAGAAATACTCTAGCCATATGTCTAGGGCCACAATACTAGGGGTGTGTTCTTAGTAGTTTATTATCTAAGAAATAAAACCTTATCTTAGTACGCGGCGTCGAACTAATCCTTGTTCGTTTATATATTATAATCGCTATAAGGCTAATAAAGACTTCTAGACCTCAAAATAGCTTAAGAGACTAAATTTAATGCCTGATATAGCAAATCATACACGTTTTAATAGTCCAAGCCCCCCAAAATATAACCGGTATGTCGTTAGCTTCTTCCAAGCTTGCCTACTGTTCGCAATCCTATTGGCGCCATAACACAAGTCAAGCACATCAAAATAAAACAAGCCCAGAACACCGCTCGATAGCCGTACAACAGCGCATCAGGACTATCCTTATCCGGATAAACACTACGCTTAGCGTATGCAGAGGATATAGTAGCCATGACTGCTAGTCCCAGCGATGTCCCAAACTGCGCTATGACGTAGAAGACAGCACCAGCTAGGGCGTGGGTTTTGGAAGGGAAGACATCGACGACGATAAGGTTGGCGATGGTGAAGATGACTGTGGCAGTACCTCAGCGTAAGAGCAGGTCTGAGTAGTTCAGGGTGTGCACATACCATCGACGGACACTGGACTAAGAAGGACGGCCCAAAAAGCTGTATACCAGTACGACCACTTTGGGTCGGTGACTGCTAGTAGAAGAGGCGACGCAGCGGCAAAGACTGAGACAATGGTTAAGAGTAAATCTATGCGCATATGTTGGATGAATAACCCGGTGGAGACATTGAGAAAGACTCCTATAATAATACCAGGCAGAAACCGAAGAGACGTCTGTATCGGGGATAACAATTGTACGTCTTGGAAGCTGTGACTCTCGTTAAGGCGTGTACAAGGATGTTGTAGAGGAAGACCACAGTGTGCACTTACAACAAGCTGAAGTAGACCTCCATGCTTTGAATAACAGCCCATTGCAGAAGAACCATGAGACATATAGTAAGAAAAGGTATTTTCTTCCATAGACTGTTTGGGATAAGCGCCAGTCCGCCCACTCTCTCCTGGCGATGCATCCACAGGAAAAAGGCTGCGAACAATACCGATGCGATACACAGAACAGTCATATTTCCTGCTTGCTTGATTTCGTTCAAATCATCTGCTAGCACACTGTGACATGTTAGCAACTTGCTCATAGAAAACTGCCATAGATCTTGCAAAACTTACGCAAAGGCATAGGAAAAGCCGCCGAGTGAGGTACTCGAAATCAACATTCCAATCCAGTCAACAGCATATGGAATCTGGAACCATGAAAAATGCGATTCCCACATCCCAGATGGCACCACAAACCAATTCGAAATAGCCAATGCAACGGAACCCGCACCACATAGGTAGAACCCAAGCCGCCATCCAGCGGGACTTTCTTGAAGCAGACCGCCAAATACCAATCCAAAGGAAAATCCCAAAGGTTGGGCTAAACCAAGGCTAGAGAATCCAATGTTTCGGCTTTTTCCGGGTGGGAATGATGCTGTTATGATGGCTATGCTTGTTGGCATAGACATGGCGACTGATATTCCTTGTGCAGTCCGAGCACCAATGAGCCAGTATCCATCTTGCGACCAGCCACAGGCGAGAATGGAGAGCCCCAGGAAGAAGGTGCCTATGATGTTGACGATTTTGGAGTCTGTGAGATCAGCAATGGCTCCTGCGACGAGAAGACATGATCCACTCGCAAGGCTGCGTAGCTCGTCAGTGGGAGAAGTGCACAAGCTGGTGAGGGGGAGCATACTAATATACGGATATTGGCCTGTGAAGTAGCCGTCAGTCAATCTCTTTTATACAGCGCATGTAGGAACAACACAGTACCAGATAAGAAGGCTTTCTGGCAAATGCAGTTTGGTGGTTATCTCTGGGAGACCAACAGTGAGAAGGCCCGTCGCAGCGCTGGTGGTGAGCGAGATGGATGTTAGATTGAAAATAATGAAGAAGGTCTTGAGGACACTATGGTCTGCGAAAACACGATCGTCTTCGTTACTGTTGCTGTTTACATCGCGTTCTCGTGTGTTGCTTTGATGTGATGTGGCGACGCTGTGCGTGGCAGATGTTCTGGCGTCTTCGCGATCCTGCGTGTATCTCTCAGATAGGTAATCCTTGTTTATTATAGGGGCAGCTTTGCAAGTCTGTTGCATACCTGTGTTTGTAAAGTCGGGCCATTGTCTCCGTTCAAGTCATACAAAGGCAGGTTCTAGATAAAGAGGTACCAGTCAACAATTGCTAAAGCCGACGCAAAGTAATGGAGCTACATACAGCGGCAACTATACTCTCCTTGCTTTTCATGGTAAAGTAACGAACAAGTCGTTTACCAGGTCAACGATTGCTGGCGAATCTATAATTCCCTATTGAGAAGGCAGCTGCAGTCAAACCCTGGTGGCGTTGCGTGGACGGGAATTGTGAAAGGATGAGCAAGAGCGAGAGTCGCGACACCAACAGGAGGCTGTAAAGAGGGATTTTCGGACTGCAGGGGTACGGATTAGCGCTGATTATGAGTAGAGCCCTACGGATTCGCGGCTTGGAGCCTTCCACGGAGCATTCACGGTGGTGGAAACAGGCCGCTGTGCGCCGCGTGCAAGTACCATAGGTAGGTGGCGAGGCCATACAACTATGAAAACGGCAGATGTACTCCATCAAAGTGGGCGTCATCTTCGGTCTCCGTCCAGCTCTGCATCGTTCACTGGTCCACCAATAAGCCATCCCCTTTGTGAGATTCAGCCGCATCATGGTGGCCCAATACGAACCCGTGTCCGATATTTTTAACTACTTTTGAATTTATCGAGTACTATGGTAGCCAACTTAACCCTCTTGTAAATCGGTGGTCTCCATTGTTTTCAACTCCCTATATTGTAGATTGCTACGGAAACGTTCTTGTGTAGGTTATAATGCGACAGCTCAAACGTTTCAAATCAGAATTTACGAATCTGGAACCAGAAAACAGTATGTATCTCCCCTCCCTTGTTTATCGCAAATAAACTGCAGCAAGAGGCTTTCGCAGAAGAAAGAAGATCCTCGAAGAGCTTGCATGGATTGGTATTCTTCTAAACCTTTGCAGATTAAAACTTCCAGCTTCTACGTGCGCTACATTTTGCAATCGCACGCCCACCCCATTATTATGAAAGCAACATGTAGCTCAAGGCCTGGATCCAAACTCGGAAGACAGATCCCAAATCTTTTTCCAGGAGTGGATCTACTGCCAGTACAGCCCGTGTTTCTTGTGCCAATCCTCTAAACTCTCATCCAAATACTCCCCATACACGACCTTGTTTCCCTCCGGCCACCTTGCCCACTTCGGCTTCTCGTTCGCCATGATACACACCATATTGGGCGCAGGAGCCAAATCGGTATCCACCGCACTCGCAAAGGGATGAATCAATTCTGGAAAGCTCTTATCGTATAACCAAAGCATAGTACCGCAGAGACCGCAAAAATTCCGCTCACTGTCGAAGCGCTCCAAGTTGTTCTTGTCTGAATGGTCCTTGAGGGCGTGGTATTTGCGGATGGAGGTGTTGCCGCTGAGGATCTGAAGCGTCGAGGCGATGCCACCGAGATTGATTGTTCCGGAGGGGCCGCCTAGTTTACGGCAGATGGTGCACGCGCATTGTTGGTACGGCACTGGTGTCTGGGATTGCACGGTGAAGGTTACAGTACGGCAGTGGCAGCTCCCGTTCAGAGTCCTGAGTTCGTGTGAGACATGTGCAGTTCTGTATGGATCCTGAGGGGAGCATTGTGGGACGCTTACTTGGGCATCGTGAGCCTCGAGTTGAGGGTACTCAGCAGCAGAGTACTCGAACAGTTGGACTGCAAAATAGGTCGTGCACTCCCCCCAAGAACCTTTGGTCATAAGTTATGAACATATACTGAGTACGGTTCAGCTTTCGCTTTTTCGCTTTTGAAGAAGTAGGCCGCTGCGCTGACCACAACGATAGGCGCCCTCACGAGCATGCAAACAAGTATTATGTAAGATGCAATGCATGAATGCGTAACACGATCATAAGTATGACCGGCCAGAGCATTAGATTGTACCGTGTTATCCGGTCAAAGTATTGTACGTTGTCAACAATGCCCTGCAGCACCCCCTAATTTGTTTGGCTAAGTCTTCCCCACAGGTCCCTAGCAACACACCAACACCGCACGAAACTACCATAGTAGGCGATGAACCGAATCCCTCACATGTAAGCCTACGTAGCTCTCCTACAGATGCCTGTAATTCCGTTCTGGGTGGTATTGCAGGATGCACCAGGTGTATAGCAGAAAACGCAAAAGCCGGTTGGTCAATTTTCCCGGGTCTAACTTGGATGGGAGAAGCTGAGGAAGCACTTAGTCCTGTACGACTGCTGTGTAACATGCGGGGACACGTCCCGAAATGCACTTCATAAACGTTGCATATAGGTCACGAGCATCACGGTCTTACTCTTCGGCTGAACTCACGTGCCAATGTTCACATGTCTTGCGTCTCGCGAATCCACCATGATGCGGTGTGATGGCTATGGTGTTGGAAGAGTTCGTATTAGGGTGAGAGGTTCAAACAACTTCTCTAATACGGAAGTGGTGCTAGAGTTCATATTTCTAGCTGAATGTAGTGTAGATTATGCAAACTGTACTAGAAATTCAAAATCACGAGCTCATGTTCATATTCTAAAATTCAATTCACAACTCAACCATCTTCCAAATTGGGCTCCCTTGAAGAGCTCCCGTTATCGACATCGCACTTTATTGTATGAAATTCATCTTTCCCTTACACTTAGGCCACGTGCATGAACCTCAGCATGAGCTTATTACCCAGACTCCCCGTCACGAAGTTGCTATAATTAAAGCCCGTATCATCCACAACACTGGTTTCAAAGTTCGTATATATGGCCGCGAGCGCGCATCGCATAATCTCCATTGCCACATTGCGTCCTAGGCACTGCCTGCTCCCCGAACCAAACGCCCAGAACCACTTTTCCATCTCAGCGAGCTCTTCCGGGGTACGGTTGAGCCAGCGGTCTGGGAGCCAGAGTTCTGGTTGCGGAAATACTTGCTCATTCCGGTGCAAACACCATGCAAAAGCTGAGATACGTACGCCAGCTGGAATGCCCTTGTAGGGACCTAGGTTAGTGGTCGTGCCCGAAGGAGTGATGCGTGGGTTTGGCGTTGGAACTGTGCCGCGGAGACGGATTGACTCCTTGATAATTGCCCAAAGATAGGGGAGTTGCTCCAAAGCGGCAGCCTCAGGAATTGTAGCTGGCGACGGAGGCGTATTTGTGGTTGGCGGGTACCACATTGGTGTTTTGATAGAGCGAAGCTCAGCGCGGAGACGGGCTTGGGCGTAGGGGTGTTTAGATAACTCAAGGAGCACAAAGGAGAAAGCAACTCCAAATGTGTCGCGAGTTGCCACTATATGCCATTTTCGAGTTAGTCCATATCTTTCAACGTGAAAAAGGTAGAGGAGCTGCTTACCAAGGTGATCTAAGCATTCACTGGCTAGTTCGAGTCTTTGCTTCGGCGTGGGTTTGAAGTATGGTCCTTCCTTCAACTTCAGTTCTTCCGCCATAGCCCGTTTCTGCTGGAAGTATACATGTGGCATTTCGCCAGCTACTGCGGCTTGTTCGGTAAAGCCGCTCTGCAATGCCTGCTCAGTTTCATCCACTAGTTTCATGCCCCATTTATCGAAGCCAGAATCTGCGTCATGGTACCACTTCGGCACGACGTAAATCCGGAACTTGGCTAGAATCCTGACAAGACGTGGGTGTTCAAGTAGCCAGAACATGTACTCGGCAGGGTGACTTCTTCGATAGTCCTCGAGCCAGATCTGACGACAGGCAGTATCACGAAGAAAATCCGTGCCGCGAGACAGACCGAATAGAAAGGCAGCTACGAAGTCAAGGCCATATGCGAAGTTGATAGCAAGTATATCAAATGGAGTGTTGGTGGTTGAAGCCTCCCAGATAACTGGCAGAAGACGACCTTGAACTAGCTCGGCGAGGATTGCCCGGACATGTCGCGAGTTCTGAACGTAGGACTTTGCATATACATTGGTGACGCGTTTACGTTTTGCGCCATGCTCTTTTCCAAGCGCAGAGAAAGTATTCCGCGTTCTTGAAGACTAGTCAGCGAGCTGGAGATGGCTCGTTGGGGAGAAGACTTGACGCACCCATAGTTGATAAAGAAGTCATACCAGTCAGTCTTGTCGAAATTCTCGAAACCGTGGCCATGGGCCGTCGTAATGCCCCCCGAGATAGTGTTCACAGCAACCTCATTAGGGCCCAGGCGAACATAAGGCCCAAGTTTCTTGAACGCTTCCTTTGTTGTTTGTACCTCGCGGCCTGTGAATCTTCTCCAATCCATCCATAGTGAGGTGAACCGAGCCAAGGGATGAGCGCATGGAACACGTGCCAATGGAGAAGTGTAGGCAGGATATACTAGGAATAGGTGAAGCAGAAGCAGTGCAACCACTCCGACGATAACAGGAAGGCCAAAGCTAATGAGAGAAGTAGAACTAGAGGTCAAAAACTGGGTCAGTTCCCCAGACTTCTGACCAGCTGAAATGGCTGGGCTCACCAGCTGAGAGATGGAGAAAAAAGCAACTGTCTCATTCATGAGGGGCTGGGGTTACGGAGGCAGTGCGTTATCGGCTACGGTCTAAAGACAATTATATGCTATACCATAAGTGTGTCACGGAAAGGGAGACATAATGAGTTGGTAGTTTTTTTGTAGGGTAACCCCTCGTGAGTGACGATGTAGTCAGCCGCAGATGGTCACGATGTTAGCAGTAGGTAGAGATGGAAAGCTGAGAGTCAGGCCTAACAAGAAGCCCTCCTCATGCCAGCTTGGTGATTTCGTGTAAGAGTCTTCGCCGACAGGCCGAAATTGCAGTTTGTATAAGCATGGTAAGCACTAGCATTGAAGCCTAGGAGAGGGCCGTTCCTTAGTCCATGTCAGCCCTACATACATACTACAGTGGACACGCACGTCGGGCCGCATCCACGTGCATCCCCATTATGCACGTCATGCACGCCAGACAGATTGGGCGTACACTCGCATGCATCTTCCTGGGGTGGATGAAGCTTAATTAAAGCCAATATGTAGGCATATGTCTCACTCCGAGGATGAACATCTCACCGGTTGTGGTTAACGGGCATCGAATGTCTTGGATATTACACCTATTCATGCCTAATACCTTGAAATTTGTGTATTGAAAGGCGTTTGCCATCATACCACTTCTAGGCTATACCGACGAAACGCCACATGCTGACTGTGTTTCCAAGTATCTACTCAGTAGCTGCATGCGCCATCCCCAAAGATCGGCTTGAAGCAATACTGGTGCGTCCACCACATGCCGGAGAAGCAACGGCCCACCATGCGGTTCACCCACCCCGGAATCCTACCGTTTCCGTCCGCCATCTGCCGCTCGAGCAGAATCGACACAAACACGGGCACGAACCAGAGCACGGTGAACAGAGACTTGCCAATGACTTGGCCCGCTCTTGTTGTCTCATACGGTCGGACCGACTCTAGCACAGCGACGTATTCCCCAGGCAAACCGTGCTCTCGGGCGCCAGTCAGCAGCAGGTCCAGGTATCGGCGCGAAGGCTGCATGTTTGGTCGGCCATGGCCTCCGCCCGCCTCTGCTGCGAGCACCACGTGAGCCCCAAAGGAGGGTTGGTTGGGACAAGTAGTTATCTTGTCAGTATTGCGCTGAAGTGGGAAGCACTCTACCTCCGTGTCCACGTATCCTTGACCTTCAGTGCGGAGTATATGCGCCCAATCTTGTGCCGAGATTTCATAAACCACCCCAACAAGTCCCTGTTCGTGTTTGTGGACATCCGCATGTCGGATTCGGTCCGTCTTACGTTCGGTGTTGGCATAGCAAGGCTCAGCATATGGTATCCCTGGAAGGCTCCATGTGAGGCGAAGCTCCGGAACGAGCACGTTGACGGCTGATATTGGTCGGATGCCCCGATTTCCCTGGAACGTTGCAGCACAAAGGTTAGAACCGTACGCTAGGTAGAGACATGTATCGCTACGACGAGATCTGGCATCGTAAAGCGGAAGGCTGCGCCGTGCATGCTGTCCTGACACCGTTTTCTCCGCCTTTCTATCGAACCACAGGATCATATCCACCAACCAGGAGCCGCTTCCGACTCTTGATGTGTGATCCGGCATGTTTAGTGACTGTATGCGCTGTAGAATGCGGAGCAAGAATGCGGAGCAGTAATGCAGGTCAGAGAGGCTAATACAGTGTGGGAAGTACAAGGCTCTACGGGGGACGATTGACGTAGGTTGAATGCAAGCAAATGCAGTTGAGTGCAGACGAATAGCAATGAGATTGATAACGCATGCCGAGGTATGCACCGACCGACTATTTATCTGCTTTAGCTTATCATCGACATGACTATATGTTCGGGAATCATCGACATCGTGCACTGTT
Source organism: Acrocalymma vagum (assembly GCA_028476805.1). Classification (NCBI taxonomy): domain Eukaryota; kingdom Fungi; phylum Ascomycota; class Dothideomycetes; order Pleosporales; family Acrocalymmaceae; genus Acrocalymma; species Acrocalymma vagum. The sequence goes on from JAQGEP010000025.1 coordinate 55,265, forward strand.
CCAAACGTTCCAAAATGACCCCGGATACGACACACTTCTACTTGCTCGCCGTCCTCTAGGCTTCCACAACACTTGCCGCCTTACGTGGAACACTGTGTCGGATTAGATCAACCGTGGCGCAGTGGAAAGATCCTCCAATACAGTGGACGTGCTGCAACGGCAACGGAATGGGCTCAATACCAAACTGCTTGACCCATTCTGCAAACTCGGCATCCTGCTCCTCAACCACGACCTTGTCCTCACTGATACTTAACACGTTCATGCACAGCCATTCCGATGTCATGAACAATGGGGGGCTCTCTCGTTTCTTCGGCACAAAAGGATAAGGGCGGAGATCCCAGTCACCAAGAATCGAGTGCTTCCTCAGAGCTTTCTCCGACGTTCGCAATGGATTGTAGACCAAAAGCCCTCGTTTAAGCGGAAGAATGGTAGCATCGATGTGCATCGCATGAGGATCGTCAACTACGCCACAAGTTAGTTGGAGCCCCTGCCCCGTTGCGTATTACGAGTATGACATACCTTCCAACATCTCCACAGTATAGCCATCCGGCACACATGCCCTCAGATACTCTACGCCCTTGGAATTGGTGACATTGCTATACTGACCAATCAGCACTTTCCCGAATCGCATAAAGTCGGCAGCATCAAAAGCGGGCCGTGAGTTGTTGATGGCCCACTCATGGCCGTCGACTGCCTTGTGAATGTCGTAGATGGTGTCGGCTCCAAGAATCTTTGGAGCTCGGACAATGGTAAGATGACCACCGTTTGCCAATTCCGTCAGCAAATCCGAGTAGGCAAGGTCAATCTCACGCTTTCTACTCCTCCACGAAAAAGGCGCTTCGATGATTGTGTTGCCCACAGTCATCAGCCCGTCCCGGGGCATAGCTGCTGTGTATCCACCAACCTCATACCAGTCAACATCTTTCGGTCGATACACATTAATGCCCTCTTTCCGCAACACGTTCGCAAGGCCATCGAGTTCGACATCTGCCTTTTGCAGCACTTCCTCCGGGAACCGTGCTTGAGGCTGGAACCGTCCATGGTGCTGTTCCGGCATTGTTGCCTTGATCATGTGCAGGGGCTCAGACGGGAAGCAGGAATTTGCGGCGCGGCCCACAATAACAGATTTAAGCTGCGACCATTCATCGTCTGCAAAGACGGATGGTAAAACGGCGGAAGGCATAGCTAATGGATGTGGCTAGATAGACCAGATGGATGCTTCTGAATGGCGAGTGGAACACGGCTTGTGGTCTGGTTCTATGCTTTTTATAGTTCAGAGCATTAAGCGGGAAGGCCGAAATGAGGCCCTTTCTGGTATGTTTCGTCCGAGAATCAAACTTTAGATCATGTGTATGGTGTTTGTCGGACGCACTCATACGACGTGGCGTCTGGTGTGGGAAGAGTTGAATGCCTCAACCCCTTGATCGTCTCCGAAAGGATTGAATACGCTAAGCTGGTAAAAATGTGCTCCGAGTCCAATATCTATTGAAACTAGTTCTAACCATTAGGCATGCATTGTGCGCCGTCGGTAAGCTGCTCGGTGCGCCCAAAAGGCAAAAAGGCGTTGGAAAGAAACCGGCTTGTTGCATACTTGGATTTGGGGACGAATCCTCTTACCAGGCCAGTTCAGCTGTTCAATTTTTTTGTTCATATTTTGACAAAATACAGTCAGCAGTACTGGCCTGTAGTCAACTGTGGATGGTCAAGTGAGCAGTGAATGGCTATACTGGTACAGCATCTATGCCGTGGGTTCGAGCGGTGTAAATTCCTCCAGAAATCGTACAGCCCGGTATAGGGACTAGTCCAGATGAGCCGTATCCAAATCACACCGAACTCCGGGCACATTTAGGACGAAAGCTCTCTAAGAGACGCAGCTTAGGTCGCATGCTTGTCGAAAGGCCAGTGACTGCAAATCCGTTGTTGACACACCAAATGGTGTGCCAATGTTGCGATGCAGCCTCGCTGGATATGACCCATCCTAGAGCTTTTCCTCTCGTATCAAACGCATTTGTTGGTCATCCTTGATGGACCTTGGGCGTCTAGGATGGCTTTCAGATCCATGGCATGGAGTTCAATGCCCAAAGCAATGCCGGAATATCAGCGCTGTCTTGTGTTAGCTATTGACTATGACATGAAACAGAGCGGGCAGTCATGTGGACTTGCCCACGTTCTCGATTTAGGGGATGGTACCATGCCTTCGCCCAAGCAGATACTCGCAGAATCATCCACAGTTGGTCATCTCTGTGTTTATGCGGGCGAGATAGTGAGATGTGCTGTTGTTGTTGACTCAAACGCGCCGTGACATTTACGCATCACACTGGCTACCTACCAATTTATCATCTCTTGGCAGAAGGATGAAAGAATTGATATGGTTTCTTCAACTAGTAATCTAATGGGAGAAGGGCACTGGATATATATTCAAAGATAACCGAAGCACATCATTTTGGGGGGTTATCACGACATCACGCATGTCGTTCAGGACATAAGCTTAGTGCCCTTGCTTCCAACTAGTCCTAGAATATTGTTTGAGGGATATTCTTCCTAGAGCTAAGATTGTCAAAATCTCCCTTCAATCGATAAGACTGTCACAGTTTGGAGGCGAGCGACTTCATAAAGAGACTCTTCAGTTCCCAAGGCGTCTCAGTCGGACGCGGAAGATCTCTCCGAACCGAATCATTAACCGCTGCAATGATCAGAGTGCCTCTATTCGTTGATGTAGTCGCAGCTCTACACGCGCTTCTCAGTCCTTCAGCATTATCCACAAAGAACTTGTGCTTGTATGGTAGACCTTCGGCCAGGGCAAGAAGATCGCTTTCCTTGATCATAAGTGGCTGGTTGCCCGTGGAGCTGTGCATCCCATTGTATATGACGACATGTATCACGTTTTGATGTGCAAGTCCAGCCAGGACAGCATTGTTCCCAGCGTGCATCAAAAAGGAGCCATCGCCATCGATACAGAACAGGCGGCCCGAAGAGAATCCTATCGCGATTCCGCAGGCGAGGGCATAGGTATGGCCCATTGCTCCGATGCAGAAGAAGTTGCGTGCTATGCTTTCACCGCGTTCTTTACGTAGCATCCAGAACTCCCGGCTGTTTCCGCCCAGCGAGGAAACTGAGACGTCTCCTTTCCTCATCTCTTTGATGAGACAATGAATGGCAAGCTCTCGAGAAAGGCGACGTTCCGGAGAGGCCGAGACAATTCGCTGCAATTGCGCTTTGGTAGGTGACTTGTCTAATTTGGCCTTTTGTCCTGCGGCCTTGTAGGGCAAGAATGTTTTACTCGGTACAATCAAGGCAACCGGAGTGCTGTCATTCACTGCTCTTTTGAGGAGGCGATCTATGACTTCTTTCGCCTCCGCGATCGTGCTTGGTACTTCCTCATAAGGGATGTCATTTGCACTCAGATTCTCCAAAAGGCGTGGCCCGATCAGCGCATGTTGCGGTTCGTCTTTGGTTCCAGGCTTGCCTCGCCATCCTATGATGAGCAGCATGGGCACGCCGTACACCTCTTTTGACGCCAGTGACTGCAATGGGTTCAGTGCGTTCGAGAATCCCGAATTCTGCATGTATGCTAGCGCCACCTTACGTGTAGCCAGATGATATCCGGCAGCGAGTGCAATGGCGGCGCCTTCATTGGCGGTGACGATGTGTTCCGGCGCGGTTTTGGCGTCGGAAAAATAGCTTAACAAACCGCTCAGGCTCGAGTCTGGCACACCGAAGGCGAAATGGATGTCATTGGCTTTGAGTGCTTGTTCGTAAAATAGGCGTGGACAGAAAGCGTGTGCCATGTTGACAGTCTTCGTGTACTCGCAACTTGTCGAGAAGGGGCTGTTTGGAAATGTGGAAATATAAGCATTGCCGAAGAAATTTGGCGGGGACCGATTTCTTGCTTCAATAAAGCTTCTTTCAAGATAGGGCATTTATGGTAATGCTCCTAGTAAATTTACAGCGGGTTAGACTGCGTCTTACTGCATCTGCATTATAAAATACCCACACAGACGGCTGGGGCTATGGACCGACCGGTCAGCAGCAGTGCGGGGTCAGCTCGGTCGAGTCTGGCGTATCGCTGGCTGATCGAACCTCTCCAAGAAACACACTTCTCTCATTACAGAGATTCTCGTATTGTTTACACAGTCCCATACGATCAAGGAACGCTTTGTACAGCGACAAAAGCATCTCGAGCGGAGAGTACAGATTCTGAGTTGATCCAACAACATATCATACATCAGAAGAAACCAGCCAATACCATGTCAGCAACCAGATCTTCTGTTGTCAAGATCAATGTCTCAGGAAAACATGGTACGTTCACATTGCCAAAAAAAAGACGCCGAGTCCAAGTCAAGACTTAGAAATAAACAGTCAAGTTCCACAGTCAGTGGACCCTAAATGGAAATGCTTCAAAATCGCACGACTATCTCTATCGGACCCTAGATGTTCTCATTTATGACTCACCCAAGCAAGAGTCGGGACCAGTAGCTAATGGAGACTTCGGCGCGGGCGAGGACGATTCAGACAGCGCAATTCAGCTCGAGTCAACCTTGAAAGCTTCTCACTTTTTGCTGGAGTGTATGGAAAAATTTGAACCCTCGAATGCAAGGACCTCGTCGCTGGCCGTCAAGTTTGTACTTCCCACTCGCGATGGCTTCTGTGTGAGATCAGATATCATTGAAAGGAGACTCGAGGGGTATCAAGCCGTTTCTAGAGTCCAAGGATTCCTTGAACCAGGTCAAAAGATGACGGGCTTCTCAATTGACAGCAATCACATGTCAACCCAACTCAGTACGCTGATCTCGAGGGCTGCGGCAGGAATTGTGGTCAACGATGTGGAAACCTTGGCTCTTGTAGACATGGAGCTTGACAATAGATTGTCCTTCCCCTGGATCTGCTCTTCTCCTCCGCCACTCAAGCGTATAGCTTGGGTCAAAGGGCGCATGGATCTAGAACTTAGCAGACGCATATGGGAAGCTGCACGGGCACTAAGTATCGCAGTTGTCATTCTTGATCATCAGGGTCATTGGCTACAGGACGACAATCCGGACTGGGCTCATCTCCGAGAGGCTTTCATTCCTGTGGACATCACTGTCAACAAGGGCTTCGTAGACCGCATTGTCAATGCTGTCCGTAGTTACAGCAAGCCAATCGACAGCATTGTGACAGTGAGCAACGAGCGCATAGTCGGGGTAGCCCAAGCCTGTGAGATTCTGGGGCTCCCGACTTCTCCTTCAGGAGCCTATGCTATCGCCAGCGACAAGTATAAAACCAGGGAAATGGAACTGGATCGAGGAGGAGCATTTCGTGTTTTCAGCCCCACAGAGCTGAAAGAACGTCTCGATTCAAAAGACGAGCCACTACTACAGTACCCGCTAATTGCAAAACCATGCATGGGATGGGGCAGCGAGTGCATCGCAAAAGTTCACACTGAGACAGAGCTCATGGCTGCGGTACAGCGTGCGTCTGATCGCCACCGCACCTCAGCACACCAGCGTACCGACGTTATGATCGAGCCATACATCGATGGCCCAGAGGTGGATGCGAACATTGTATTGCTCAATGGCAAAATAGCGTTTTGCGAGGTGTCTGACGACTTCCCCAGCGCAGGCGATGCCGAAGGTAATGAGTGGGATGCCACCTTCCAGGAGACACAGATGCTCCTGCCAACAGGCCTGCCGCAGAACGAAGTCGACGTGATTCGCAACTCTTTGCATCAGAGTCTCCTAAGACAAGGCTTCAAGCACGGTGTGTTTCACTGTGAGGGTCGCGTTAGGTATTCGAGCATGAAATATGGTCGTCGTAACGGCATGGAAGATCTCTATCACATAGATGAGAACTGGGGCGAGCAGCCAAGCTTCTACCTCCATGAGATCAACGCCCGCCCGCCAGGATACCTTGAGACCGTTGCGGTGCATCTGACTTATGGGGTCGACTACTACGCTCTCCAGTTAGTGTACGCAGTCGGAGACATGGAACGCTACTCAGCTCTCACTCACCCATTCAAACATGGGCCACAGTGGTGGTTGGTCGTTCAAATGCTTCCTGAATACAAGCCAGGTGTCATGAAGACAGAAGACGCGGCTAAGGAACTGTTGGATTGCTTGGATGAATTGAAAGCCGCGGTCCCAGACTACAAAACACTGCAGAGAAGGGGAAGCATATTGCGAGGGGTAAAGTCAAGTACCTTGAACTATGTCGCGTATATGTCGATTGTAAGTCGCACAAGTAGGATGGATGCGTTACGATTGGCAGACATGGCGAGGAGGGAGTTCTGCTATGAGGTGGAGTAAATGTGCGAACATCTTCTCCATATCCTCCAAACTGGTGCATTATTAAAGAGGCATGGAAAACATTGTAGCGAAATAAATGGTACTTCTCGATGTCTTTTTAGTGCCAGCAGTCTCTCAAAATGCTATGCGTATTAGCCTCATCTACCAACTCAAGGTCAAGGTCAGGGCGGATTGGGTCAATATTATGCAGCCTTGAAAAACTGCTGGGGCAGGATCTCTAAAAGCTAGATTTGCATTTTCATTTTAAATATGTGGCGTCGAATTCAAGTGCGCAGGCGCGTGTATAGGTACCATGGAGGTATCAAGGTACTTCCCCCCCCCCCCCCCCAAAAAAAAAACTTAAGAAAATCATGCATGTATTATATGATTTAACATAGTGCAGTTGCTTTCAAAGGGAGTCAATCCCTGGACATACCAAATTGTTACCATAGTACTGTAGTTCGGTGTGGAACTATACACTTGCTACTTTGTATAATACTCCAGTACCTCAGCTCCATACCACTTGAGTGCTACATGCTGATGACTTCTAATCCACTTCCTCAGAACAGACTCTCCTAAACAGTCCCACCTTGAATCCAAAAAGTTCGGCAAAGCCGCACCTTTCTCAGCAAACTCACCCTCTTCTTTCCGTCGCAAAGCCCGCACCTCTTTCGGTATGACCGACCTGATCTCCGACAGCTTTAGATCGAGAGGGAGACCCATGAAAAAGGGGATAGAATAACGGTCATTCTGCGTAGCAGCCCTGACGCGATGTACTGTGGCGCGCACAGCTCCCTCAGTCGCCGCCTCAAATGCGTTGCCAAAATTGACAACGAAGGTGCGAGGAATGGGATGTACAGGAAGCCAGGTGCCGCTTTTATCCAGAACTTCGAGCCCTTTCTCGTTTCCGACCTGGTAGAGAAATGTGAGCCAGCCGCTTGAGTCGCGGTGCGGCCCTACGCCTTGCGCCTCGTCGCCCGCAGAGGTTCGCGGATACTTGTTCAGTTTGAGGCGATGCTGTGGATACAAGAAAGTATTCTTTTTGGAGCCATTAAGCTCAGAAGAAGCAGACGCTGCAGACACGAAAGCTGGCGATTGAGTATCGAAAAAGGCGTCAAACGTGCCCACTGGGATGCCGAAGGCTTCCTCAACGAGGTGGACAAATTCGTATGAGAGATTGGCCAGGGCATCATGGTAGCTTCCACAATGTTAAACGCAGTTTCTCGTAGGAATATGGTGGTCACGCTTACTCCTGAAGTGCTTTTCTGAAACCCGGAAGCTCCCTCTCATCGGGCCACAGGTTGGGTCCTCGCAACCTCCAAAACAACTGCGAGAAATCTCTTCCCCCATTCGCCTCTTTGTCACCACCAGACTCCTGGTATACCACTGGAAGCTCTGTAGCAAAATCTAGCTGCTCTCTCAAATCCTTCTTGCCTTGCGTATCCTCCTCTGCAAATCCAGTGTACCCTAGAAAATGCGGAGAGTTGATCTTGGACAGCTTGGACTTACTAGCATCAGGAAGGCCAAATAATGCCGGAGCTTGTTTTACGAGGTTGGAGATGGTTTGTTCGGGTACTCCATGGTTTGCTATGTAGAGAAATCCGACATCAAACAAAGCATCACGCAGTTGACTGAGGAGCACGCCTCGTTGCTCCGGATCCTCGCGAAGTTGGAGATCGAGAAGGGGAATCGACATGGCTGATACTGCTCAAATCGTGATATGCAAGTTCAACGCAAACGAGGATGGCAGTTATATTGGCAAATTTGTTTCCTTGATGATACTAGGCTTATCGGCCGATGGAGTCTTCACGTTCAAATGACAGGAGGGGGAGGTGACGCAGCGTCAAGGAATTTCGGGCTCATTGTTGGCCGAGCTTATTCACCTCTATCATCCTGTGGCCTCGTATGTGACTATGTGTGCTGCCTTAGGACACTCTTACTGGTTCGAAACGAGTAGGTATGTTGTTATGCAATGCAAGCCCGGTTATGAGAATAGTGGGGGCAATATTGGAACTCCGCTTGTAAGGATTCTGTGCGCCGGGCAAGGTTCTTTGAGTGCTTATATCAGCGCTAGCGGCGAAGCATTATGCCCGCCGGGTTGCGAGAATGCATAATGGATCTATACCGGATACGAGGGCCGATGTTTAGGTGTGGCAAGCGATGGCTTGTGCCTCACCGCTGTTGAGATTGGTTTTGGACATTGCCTACGTGTAACGGCTGAACAATGTAGTGCAAGTTATTCATACCAAGTTCACATGTAATATTTATTCCACAAGCGCATAACCCTCTCTTCTAAGCCGTGAATCGTTATCTTTCAAATTCATTCGTATTGGATTTACCTTTCTCCATTTACGACGAAGTACTCTTTTTTTTTTTCAAGATGCACATTGTTTCCAATATTCGCAACTTGGACAAATTTCTTCTCTGCTTTCCTTGGGCAGCTAAATCTGATTTATCGGAGGAGGACCTTACAAAAAACTGCTCTTCAAATATTGCCAGAGCGCATCATTACGATTTGGTTGTTGCCCAGGTGGTCGAGGTCGGGGCGACAGTCACTGAAGATAGAGAAGGACATGAAAGAGAATTGACCCTGGGAGAATTTCTGATCGCTCCCATTGTTGGAAGAGAGTCAACGCTTGGGCACAGTTCAGTCCTACCTGCTGCTGGCATAGCCGTGGGCACAGTTATAGACTACATCAGCACAGGCGGAGGCCTCGGTATTTCCTTAGATAATCCACCAAACAAAGCAGACCCCACCAAAGTCAAACTCGTGGGAATACTGCAGGGTGAAGACGGCCGTGCTGCAAAGTCGCTAGACTTCGCGCTTGATTTGAGGAAAACCGAAGTCCTCCGTCCCGTTGTGGCAGTGGTCGGCTCACGTTCTGACGCCGGCAAGACAACCACCTGCATCGAAGTGATCAAGAATCTGCGCAAGACTGGAAGGAGGATCGGCGTCGGTAAACTCTCTGGGACCGCACAGAAGATGGAGATTCTTGAGCTGTCAGTCCATGCAGATGAAGGACTTGATACCGCGGATGCGGGAATGCCAACAACATATCCCCCTTCCCAAGAAAGAGACGAGAGAGCACTATTCACATCCGAGCAAGCCATACTAGCTGCAGACAACATCCTACAAGCTTTGTCTGTCGGAAACGACATCATTGTGGTGGAATTTGGCGGTGACCTCCTTTCGGCCAGTGTGCCCGAAATTCTCCAGGATCCTTTGCGCCTCAATGTTGTTGCTGTTATAATGGCATCTGAGTCTGCTACTGCTGCCATTGGGATGGAAACGAAGCTTTTGAGGATATCAGAGCGCTATGAACAAGTTCCTCAATATATTGTCGGCCCAACTGCCAACCTAAGGGCGAATAGAAACAGGGTAAAGCGCGAGACGAGCTGTGCAGGGTGTTACGATTTGTGGAACAAGAACAGTGGAACTACATCTCGAAAACAAGTGGAGGCGAGCATCGCTGATACTGAAGAACTGACCCAGAGGCTATTGAAGTGTTGTGGATTCTAGACATTTGTTTTTCTACGTAAGACGTTATGTAGCTTCTAAAATACAGCAGCTTTCAAATGTCTATCAATTGTATGGGCCGTAGTTCACGTAAAGTATACTAAATGGAGAGGCATAGAACGTCACCACACAGGTATAATATGGGAAGAAAAACCCTCACTTAAGTATCTGGTGTTCTATTGCGCTTGTCTCTTACTGCCATCCAGTCTCCATTGCCGGACACCTAGCTTGTTGGAAGCTGCAACCCATTACAGCATACTCCGTTCTTGAACTCGCGGTTGATATACACATTGCTTGATAAGTTCCTCAACGTCACATACTTGATGAGCGTTAACCTTCAACAAGTTATTCACGCACATGATGTGCGAGTCAGCTCCGCTGGCAATCCCGCTATTCAACAAATCCTTCGCCGTCGTTTTCATGTTCTTGTTAGCGAGCTCCTCCGCAGCGACGCGATATTCCTCAGCATCGTTACTCAGATGTTTTCCCGTCAGCTTCCGCAAAAGCCACGAAAAGCTTTTGCTCCGCAGAGAAGCGTCCAAATTGACGTCGTTGAAGGAAAAGTCTGGTTTCTCTTCCAGGATTTTGTCGGTGAATCGCTTGACTGCAAATAGTTTCGCTCGCATCAGGTGGTTGGCGTAGATGATGATGTTTGCACCAGCGGCATACAAAGCATCTTGGGTGATTCTTGAATATGTTGTTGGGCAAACGACCAGTGGCGTGTATGGGTCTCTCGCTCTGTATTCAGCAAGCAAATACAGCACCTCGCCTGGCAGCGTAGATTTGCTGTGAATCATAATTGCATCAGCCCCAGCAGCGGTGTAGACTTCAGCCCGTGTGAGTGCATCATGGAGAGTATCTTCTATAGATGCTCTTTCTTTTGTTTCGTCGTTCTGTTTCACCCGCACTGTGAAACTTTCGACCCGTGCAGTAATCATCATGTCTCTGGAGGCATGTTTTTTGAAGGCGTGAATAGTTCTAGCGAACTCGAACATATCGGCCTGCGGTTGTACAGAGGACGCATCTCCCAGAGAGTTTGTCTTTGCCCCAGGCTCAGAAACACTCTTATCTTCGATGATAACCATCGATATTCCTAAGCTCTCCAAGATTGCGATCAATGCGGGGATATCAGTGATGTCGCCACCACTGTCAGCGTCGTAGGCGGCACATAGAGGGCGACCACCACTCTGTTTTCGAAGTCCATTCTCACTGTTGGCGAGAGAAGCCCGCTCCAATGGGGAAAGAATTTCACTGTCTGGAACTCCGAGATGAGTCGTTTGCGTAAGACCACTCATCCAGATGCCATGGAAGCTCTGGCCGCCGTCCCCCATTGCATCTCTGACAATTTCTTCAGAGTTGGCGTCATGTGCTTCCAGCAAGCGGATTCGTCCATTGTTCTGGGCAAGCAATGACCTAACTGAGACGGACATGTTCGTGTTGTGTTGGTATTGAGACACAATACAAGGAAATTGAGGTAGCAGATGATAGAAGTTTTGGATGTGAATAGGTATGAGTGATAGTTATTCATTGAATCTAGAGCATTTTATCTGTAGAAGATAGGCTGTCCCACCAATTCGCAATGATAGCTACTTTGCATGCGTGCTGAAATGTCATCATCGGATCCTTGGTAAAGGCAAATCCTGTGTAACTAAGAATCTTGAAATATTACCTGGAATAGGGAGTTATGGGTAAATAATATGCAGATACGTAGGGTAGCAGGAGTCCAGACGGCCCGATGACCTGCAGTCAGAGGGTGCATTGGCCACGGTCACCGAAACACTGCTGCATTGTTTGAGTCCAGTTCCTACAGAATACAGTAGGCCCGTTTGGAAATAAGTCACGCGACGCAGTTGTGTTGGACTGTCTTCGATGAGCGGCAGGATATGGTAAGGGTCTGTGCGGGCCGTTGCCACATGCATGCAGGAACTTGCACGGACGCGCTGCCACGCCACGTCAAAACTGTCAAAACCCTCGAAGCTTATTTCCGGTAAGCTCACCACTTCCCCGCCCTCTTGTAAGCTTGTTCAGGGCAACACAACATTCATTATTGAAGCCTCTCGTTTGGGAGGCTGCCAGCCAGCCTGCAACCCTGCTATGCAACATCATTGACTCCGTATCCTGACGCTCATATTACCTGAGGTACCTGTTCTGTACGCTGTTTTTGTCCCGTGTTCACCTGACCTGAGCATTGCTGCATATCTTGGTCAAGCTGGAGCGAAGTTAACTCTATTTGCATCAATCGGTCGCAGCAGCCATGTCAAGAACAAGCCTATCGGATAGAGAGCAAGGTAGTTCAGACCCACCCTACGCAAACGAGGCTCCGGTCCGCGAGGCAACAGAGGAAGAGAGCAACAATCTTCCTCATGTTAGCGACAAGCTTTCTCGCACTGTCTGGGTAGCAATACTAGTCGGGTCAACCGAGCGGTTCACATATTATGCTGTTACAGCACCATGGCGTAGGTTTGGACCTCAACAGTAACTGCTATCCTAGTTGACCGTGTCATAGAGAACTATATGCAGAACGGCCCTGCCGATAGTGCCGTGCCTGGAGCTTTAGGCCTTGGTCAGTCGAGGGCAACCACTATCTGGAACTCGTTCTACTTCTGTACATTCCTATCTCCCGTGCTTTTCGCCATCATCTCAGATGCTTGGTTAGGGAGGTACAAAACGTTGTGCCTCAGTATGAGGTAGAAATTTCCTAAACTCACTACCTCTCTGGAAACTGACGGTCGATAGCCTCTATGCCTGTGGTTGCCTGATTCTGTTCATGACTTCTTTGCCGACTGTCCTTAACCGAGGAGGCGGGCTTTCTGGATTTGTGGTATCACTGGTTTTGATAGGATTAGGGGTTGGTGGGACCAAGTCAACCATTTCTCCATTCATTGGTCTGAGGCGTCTGTCCCAAGCTTAGCGATTGTGCTAACCTCTATCTAGGCGATCAGTATGAGATTTTGACACCTCAACTGAAATGTAAGAAGAACGGGAAGCAGGTCGTCTTGGACCGTACTCTGACCCTCCAATATATATACAATGTCTTTTATTGGCAAGTTGCAAAGCAAGAGAACGCTTACGATGGAGAGCTAACCACACTTCAGGTTCACTAATATTGCCGCTTTATCACTCTTGCCGTCCACTTATCTCGAGAAGGAAAGAGGATTTTGGACGGCATATCTTATGGCCATGTGTGCCTTGTGGATAGGCATTGCTCTCCTTCTAGTCTTCGGAAAGGAATTTAGTAGGACTCAGAGACAAGAGTAGAGATTTTCCTAGACTGACTATTCATAGCCAAGGTCCCACCGAATGGTAGTGTGTTCGCCAAGACTGGAAAAGTTCTCATATGCGCGATGCGCGCAAGATTTACCCTAGATGCCGCCAAACCTCAACACCAGCTCGAACGGTACAACCGCACCGTCCACTGGACAGCAGAGTTTGTTGAGGAGATACGACGCGGCCTTCTCGCCTGCCGAGTAATGTATGTCTATCTTTCCACTTCCAACTCCTCTGCTCTAACAACTGCAGGGCGTGGTTCGTGCTCTTCTATCTAGGTTTTAACCAAATCTCCAACAATCTGATCTCTCAAGCTGCCGAGATGCGGCTCGGCGGCTTCCCAAACGACGGTATCCAAGTCATGAGCCCAGTAGCCTGCGTACTCCTCGGTCCTTTTATCCAAAAAATCCTATACCCCGGTCTTACCCGCTATCGCATTCCCTTCGGGCCAATTGCGCGCATGGCTATGGCCTTTCTTACAATGGGCGCCAGTATGGCCTACGCTGCCGGCGTGCAGAAGCTGATCTACAACCAAGGTCCATGCTACGACGCGCCGCTGCGCTGTGTTGCAGCCCAGCGTGGGAAGGGACAAGCTCCGCTCCCCAACTCAATATCCGTATGGGTCCAAACCCCAATCTACGTGATCATGGCATTTGCTGAGATCTTCGGCTTTACGACGCTTAGTGAGTATAGCTACAGCAAAGCACCCCGCGATCTACGTACTGTTGTGCAAGCATTGAGACAGGTTACAGCAGGCGCAGGGAGTGCCTTGGGAATGGCGCTTAGCCCAGTTGCTGAGGATCCTAAGGTTCTGTGGCTCTATGTAGGACTCGCGGTTAGCCTGGGGCTGATGACGCCGGTGTTCTGGGTACGCATGGCACGGTATGATAGGGAAGATGAGAAATTAAACGCATTGAGACTAGAGCCAGAAAATGAGCAGAGCGAGGTGAAGTAGCAGATAATGGGGTGCTCCTGAATCATGAAGCGCGGGGCGTGGGTATATCATGATCACAATCCAACAACATTTCACATCCTGTTTGTAGCCAAGCTACTTTTATTTTAGAGAATTAGAAGCGTCTTTGTTTGTTTTGGATTTTCGACGAATGTAATTACGCGTTCGAGATTACGGACCCACTGATGTGGAAGATTGATTATATCATAGATGGGCACGCTTAGGCTATTAGTAAAGTTTAGCTTAGTCCTTAGGTAGATACACCTCGTGAGTGTTAGCGAGAGCTTAGTCTACTATTGGAGTATATAGTTTATTAAATTAGATTACGTATATTTTAATTGAGCAAGTTAGCTGCGTTGCGGTTTACATATAATGGAAAGATCGGTAACCGAGATACATAGTCGAAGCAAAAAACTTACACTATACTACAAATTTTCCTAGGGTAGAGTAGCTGAAGGGATTATCGATAGGGGCCACGCAAACAAGGTTAGAATCAAGGGAATTGCCCGTGGAATCCAATGACAAATTTTGTGGAGGGTCAAGCGTAGATGTCGTTGGTATTGCTGTTAATCGGGGCCATAGCAAGGAGATGGCGGTTGGAGCGGGTGGTTTGAAAGAGGCACACCATACTAATTTTCGAAGGACCTGCGTTATTTAGGAGTCCGAAATTTAATTCAGGCAACAACTCAACAATTGTTGATCGCCGTCGGCGGTATTAAAACATCTGTATGTTGCGGCACAGCGGGGCAGCCACACTGCATAGCACACGCAGCCAGTAAGTAAGCAGCAATGATCATGCATGTTCGAGCCAATATAGCTTAAAAGAGCAACTGTAAATTAAGGTATATCCGTATCTGGTCCCCGTTTTGCCTGGGCCAGTGACAGCGTGAGTGTAGTCCATGGCTAAAGCCTATTCCAGAGCCGTGCCGCATAATTGCTGAAATAATCCAAAGACAGCTGAACGGATATTACATACATTTATGTACCTCGAAAGACAGCCCAATATACCGTTACAATCTTCTTTTTCTATGCATTTTCTGCGACCACAGTTTTTTTCTGTTCACTGAGTCCCTGCATTTATCACTCTCTACCACATCATGATGTTAGCCAATCCTCTGATTCTTGCTGCACTATCCCTGTCCACATTCATACTTTTAGTTAGCTTTACTGCGACTAATTCACGGCTCCGACAGCTTGGCTTGGTCTTGATGCTCTGCTATGTTGTGTTGGCGATTAGCTCTCCGACTCAACGGAATTGGTTTACTCATCCCATATATCCGAACCTATTAGGAGGCATGACCTTCAGCACATTCTTACAATACTTGGATCAAGTCATACTGCAAAAGTGGAGTTATGAAGTGCAAGCACCGACAAAGACTGTTGATGGTAGTCAGCCAAAGAAATCAGTTACCAAAGCTGGCCATGACGATCGAGCTTGGCCCCGCATTAAGTTCGGTCTCGATCTGACATTCAATAAACGACAGGCCGACACACCGTGGGCAATGAAGAATATTCCACCGTTCGATGAAAAGCGACCTGGCGCTGTTCCAAACCGTTCGCAATTTATTGCAAAAAATCTACTTCAATGTCTCATATGCGTTTTCTTGCTGGATGCTATTGGAGCAGCTGGCAAAGACACATCACAAAATCATACCGTTTTCAACCAACGCTTCGTGCCATTTTTCGGTCGCTTGTCCCAGGTTACTGCCGAGCAGATGGCCATAAGGTTAATGGCGTCACTGGTGACAGCTCTAGGCACATACCTGTTGTTCCAGGCTATCTACAGTGGATGTGTGGTTGTCATGGTTGCGTCTGGGGCTTAACGGTGTAGAATCTTGGAGACCGTTATTCGGTCCCTTCACTGAATGCATATCCTTACGAGGAGTATGGAAGTAAGTCAACACTATCTGATCCATAAGAGATGTCCACTAACCAGATACGCCGAGTTTCCAGCCAGTTTGGCACCAGGGTATGGGAACTACACTTACAGTGCCTTCTCGATACATAACCACAAAGGTTTTGAAACTACCAAGAGGTTCACTCCCCCAGCGGTACACATATATCATGATTGTATTCCAATTGTCTGGCCTTGTACATATCGTTGGAGACCTTGCTGCAGGAATTGATATGAGGGACTCCGGAGTTATGCAATGGTTCAGTATTCAGGCACTTGGATTAGCTATTGAGGACTGTGTGTCATCTATGTGGGGAAGTTCGACTAGTCAACACAAGGGCGATCTTAGAACATGGCAGAGACTGTTAGGGTTCATGTGGGTGGTAGCGTGGTTTGTTTGGACTATGCCGGTTTGGGTATATCCCATTTCTAGGGCGAGTAACGGTGAAGGTATTCTGCCATTTAGCATCATACAGAACTTCATAGCTGTAGAGTAGTTGAAGGTACCCGAGCGAGGACTAGGTCATCTTCTATGACACAGGATTTAATCATCTGTCACCTTATTAATATTGGCACATTTATTAGATATACTGTGATCCACAGTACTTCACTGTACTCAGGTGCTGAATCTAGCAATACTGGAAAGTACTAAGTAGAGGGTAAAGGAATAAAGATCAGAGTGACTAATATTAAATAGTTAAAGAAACTTAGATATTTATTTAAAGAAACCATAGCGTAGTGCTTTACAAGACTTATGCCACACCCACTCGCTAAAAACCCAGTGGTCGGACAAACAAACTCTCTTAATGTCAAACATCTGCCACAATCATACACCTGAGTCATCAACCACAATTCCCCTCTCGTCCGCAAATGCGTTCCAATTGCTACAAGTTTGCTGGATACTGTCAGAATCCACAACAGATGGAATCTCACTGATGCGCTCGGCGAATTGGAATGCAAGGCCATTTCTATATCATAATTAGCAGCTGATAGCAGGCAATATGGTAGCTCACTTACACTGTATGCCATCCAATGTGGCAGTGGACAAGCCAAGCTCCTGGATTGTCCGTGACCCATGCGAGGACCACATGACCGCCAGCTGGAAGCATAGCTACGTCACGGCGAGGGGGATTTGTTAACTGTAGTGGGGTATCCGTGCTGTAGAGGCCATCACCTTGGGCCAAAAGAAAGAAGTCGTGACCATGCACATGGATTGGGTGAGCGACACCAAGAGTGGTCTCGATAATGATGTATGCCCATTCATTAGCCTCATCAAGTCGTATAAGGTTCTGTGATGTATCAAAATCAGTGTCGTTGTTGAGGATTTGTAGCACTGTAGGATCTCCCCATTGCACTGCGAGCGAAGAATCGTTGATCGTCCACTTGATGGTGCCATCAGCACCAAAGGCGAGACCGACGTCTGTCTTCTCCTCATATAAGTGAGCCTCTGGCACGTCAAGAGCAACATGTGGGACAAGGAGGCTCATGTCGATGTCGAGACAGTCATCGACGAAATCGTACTGGCTAGTGGTTGGGGTCCCAGTAGATCCACTATAGTGGACAATACCTCTGATGTTGTCGGCGTTCTCATTAGCAGAGCATGCAGACTGAGGAATGAAGCGTAGCCAGAAGTCACTAGCAACATCACTCTGGTCTGCATTAACAATTACATCGACCCGTTGAGCTGTTAGATACGCTGTCAGCATAGTGAAAGTGTCAAACAGAGTTGATCTTGTACTTACCAATGCCAATGCTTACGATGTCCGTTGTAAAAGGGACGATTGGTACAAGATCAACGGCAATCACAGTGAGAGTATGATTGTCAATCATAAACTTCCAGTGGCTATCTATGGCAACGTTGATCAAGCGTAGGCGGTAAGAAGTTCCAGGTTCGAAATCGAGCTCAAAGCGCGAACCTGTCTGGTTGTCGGCTCCGTCATCTCCGAAGACGTTGAGACCGTTGATAAGACCATTCTCAGGGGTAGGTGGACCTCCAGTGGCAGCCGCGTCGGCGAGCGAATACACCGACTCGTGAAACCAGTCAGTGACAACTATTGGCCCAACGTCTACATCGTAGTTGGCGGTCGCCGGACCATTGATGACAATGCTACCGAACACTCCATCCCATGCTTGAAGCGAGAAATGGGAGTGATACCAAGTAGTACCGTACTGAGTAGCTCGCATGCGATAGGTAAAGGTATCTCCAGGCGCTTGAGCGCACTGCGTGACCGATACAACGCCATCATTGGCATTAGTGTAATTCTGTCGAAGTCCGTGCCAGTGGATCGATGTTCCGTTTGTGTTGAGGTTGTTGATTACATGGATAACCAGTTCGTCTCCCCAGTCAGCCTCAATAGTTGGCCCTGGAATGGTGCCGTTCACTGTCATGCCCGTTCGAGTAAAGCCATCTGGAGAGACTTCTATCTCGGAAAGTTCCAGCCAGTACTCGCGTGTGACTCCAGTGTCAGGGACCTCATCATACCAGTTGGTGTCAATTGAGTGGTCGCACCAGCTGCCACGATCGTCCGCTGTGTTACCAGCGCAGGCATCTCTCTTGTGATGTTTGCTTTCAATGACCGCAGCTGCTGCTGAATGGGTCAACAAAAGAGTGGCCAACACAGGAAGCACGCGTGTCAAAATCAGAACCATCTTGATGGTGGACGCGTGTCTTGAAGGGAGTTGAAAGTACGATTGAAGTGCTGGACTATGAAAAGAATGTGTGAAGAGCAACGAATGTCAGCGTAGAGATTGAACTCGCTGATGATGAATGTATTGTGGTGCTCGCCGCGTCTTTTGAAGTCTTCTGAACGCCGGCTTGAGCGATGCCACCCTTCATCATGCGGACAATTCCAGCACGAGACAGTCCTTTCACTGGCGCGTAATCATGCATGAGATCAATGAGAAAATGAGGGGACTAGAAACTGGGTCCCTGTCTCCTGTAGGACCTGAAGACGCATTCATGAAAGTATACTAGGTTGATTGTGTCCCTTCGCGATGGCTACCTTTCCACGTTTGGCAATTTCCAATGAATCCTAAAACCGCCAAACACTACGTGGCAACTTCCGTTTACTGAATCCTAGTCGGGCGCACTTGGGCAAAGATGCACTGAATAGGGGCGGAGACTTACGGGTGCGTCTTCTTCGTCCGGATTTCACACTGCACTGGTAATTCTAGGAACGCCATGTGCGATAGCACTTGGGTGTGATTCAGACTGTGATATGGTGTGGGGCATGTATGCGAGACTAGTGGATTAAGATTAGAAGGAAACATGCGTTTCTTGGTGCTATTTTCCAGGCTAAAGGGCGTGCGTTGCATTGGACTAGGATAACTCCGCCTACTAGTGGTGAATAGGGAAGTCACGCGAGCACCAGGGTAGCGGACTAATCTGCCGCAACAGGGGAACGAATTTTATGGTTCCTACACCTTATGTAGGCCGACATATTGCGCTCCTTCCGCTTTCATCGCTACATGCTCCTAGCTTCTTACAAAACAACTACCAATTCGTAACGGGGAACTCAAGGTATTGGGACAGTTCCCTTACTCAGTTCAACTACTTGATGACGAATGTAAGACCGCACCCCTACACTCGGCGCCTCCATTGTGCCACCCACTGTTGGTATTATTAGATTTTGTCTAGGGGATTCTTTAGAAGTTTACAAGGTGATTTGATAGCAAAGTACATCTGTAATAATCCCATATCACTTGAAACTGGATCACATTCAACTTATGAACGATACAAAAGTTCAATTTTCTCAACAAGTGATCGCAAAGTTTTTGACTATTATAGAGATCAGAATGATAGTACTGCTCAAACAAGAGTTCATGTCTTGTACGTTTATGTACGATCATTCCGGAAGTGGGTTCTTTTGTGTTTGACATGGCAGACGAGTGTGGTCATGGCCGAAGATGCGCGATGAATCATGGCCTCGATTACGTGGGTCTCGCATTCAGGAGCAACTTGAAACTTTCTATTGAAAGGGCCTTACGCGTAGTCCAGTAGAATGTTGGTCCCAGCGATATGGTACACTTGCGGAAGGTTTGGGGTTCCGGGTCGCCGATCCGGGAATCTGGGTTCGTAGCGTGGCTAAATTCCGACCTCCGATGCTTATTTGTGCATGTGACCAAATAGCGTACACTGCTAACCGTACGCAGTAGGCCTTGGTGGAGCATGCCAGGGAGGAATTACTACGTCCAGTATCGATGACCAGGGACGACAGCAGCAATTCGGACCGTGCTCAAAGCAGTGAAAACGCTTTGGTTCAGGTACGCGTGGACCACAACATTTAACATGGGTACCTGCATGCCTGTTTGGCTTGGCATCACAACAACTTACGCGGCCTATTCCATGGGTGTTGGTTCCGATTATGTTCATCGGGGTTATCTTGCAGATTGAGCCAAAACACGTCTGTCCAATAATGTATAGCTTGAACATGTACAGGTTGCTTCGTGACGAGTCGTTATTTCTTCAATAGATATATATCAAGACAACTCGTCCCGAGACCTCCATCTTTCTGCATCCTACCTGTTCACATCATTCTAACAGCTTTCGTTCCAAGTAACTCATGATGCTCATCCGTAAAGAACTTGCTCTTGTTAGCCTTCTGGTTACTGGTTCACTTGCTGCAGTGGCTGGGCTTAGGAATCGTCAGGCTGAACCCTCCTCTAGCTTCAAGCTCCACGCCTATGGTGGTGACGAGATTGGCGGTTACGAAATTTTCTACGCTGATGGTGCGTTTTCTCTGCCTCCATGCAATTCTACCACCTTGCAATCTCTCTAACGCAGTACCAAGGGCTTGCCTACGCCGGAGACAGTTCCGCATTGACCACTGCTACCGAGGTAACGGCCGTCAACTGTGAGTGCTTATCTATGCCATCGCAATTCTCCTAGGCTGACCTGACTCAGTAACTGCAAGCTCTGATGGTATCTGGACCGCTACTGCCGCAAGCAATGTATCTTGGACAACCAAGGATTTCTTCGTGTCGAACACGACTGGCGAAATTGGATTCGTCGATAGTGCCAACTCGAGCTCCAGCATCATTACATCCGGGTTCAGGTTCTATGGCAGATTTGCTTTGCTTAGTGTTGGAGACCATATGGAAGCTTCGTGGAATGCAAAGAAGACGGATCTCGAGAACGTCTGGCGCTTGGGATGGGGCAGTGTTGACGAGGACACCACTCTCACGCCCATCATGCTCAGGAATGCCGCTCCGACGCAGAAACCGGCCGATGACGCTTCAGCCGATGAATCTAGCTAAATCGGACCCTTTTTCTCCAGCTTAAATTCATGGGGGTGGCCTAAGATGTTGATAACATGGTTCAATGTGGGCCGCATCCTTTATAACAGACTTTTTTTACTGTATCCTACCGTATCTTCCAATTATCGATCTCAATTTAATGCTTCTAATTGTTTTGTCGAAGGCATGGATCAAGCTCCGCCTGATCACCCCCCGTCAATTTATGTGAAAATTGAGTTGGAAACTCGGTGTACATTGTGAAAGTGTATCGCACCTCGTTCGCCATCCATGTTTAGTTGGGGTGGCAGACGACTTATAGGCACTGAGCTAGTAGCTGAGCCAAGAATTGTGTAAGGCAGGCAGATGTAGTCATGTAGCTTGTATGAACAAGAAATTGTCGGTCTTGGGTTGGCTGGGCGTACCAAGCGTCGTGTCTTGGCGCATGTACCAGGGCATTGCAGAGTGCAGTGATTATGTAAAAAAGACACCAACCATTGTCAGGACCAGCATATACCTCCCACCAAAGCTCAACTGCTGGGTAAACACCGTTACATTGAGCTTAATAAAACACGGGGGAAAAAAAGCTGGTCTCACAAAAGTGAGGTAAAACGAGTCACATATACGAACGTTGCGAATTATTGTAATATCTTTCGACCTTGATATTTGTGAAACTATTGAGCAAAGAGTGAAGTGTCAAACAACAGTTGTTTTAGTTAGAAAGAGGATCTTTGATTTCATTTTCAATGTGTTGGTCCATATTTCCTTGACTTCCCACGACTCAAAGTTATTTCATTTATAGCAATCTCAGCAGTTCTGTTCAGGTGGAAGTCTCTTCCGGGAGCCTGCTGCGGATTTTCCCTTGCTCCATCATCGCCTGTAGCGATAGCAGCAGCAGCAGCAGCCAACTTGGCCAACCGCTCGCGTTCTTCCCTCTTGCCCAGCTCAGTCAATCCACCCTCCTTAGACAGAATCCGAACTGGTCCTTCGATATTTTTGGTCCTGGGCCAGGCTCCAGAAGTTGCGAAGCCTGGTCTGCCGCTGAGGTCTATCCGCTCGCTCGGCAGTATCTTTTCATGTCGCGGTGGGCTGTTTTAGATGGCAGCAGCGCGTGCTAAGAGTTCTTCCACGGCATTTTTATTTCTTTGGGGGGGATCTGGAGTTGACGAACTGTCCTGTGGATAAGAGAATGGGCCGCGGTTAGGAGTGGGAGAGGCCGTTGACGACAATTTGATTGAAGTTGCTCTGGTTTAGCGGGCGAAGGGTTCATGCAGAGAAAATCTGACTCGAGATGGAGGATTGGAAATTCAAATGGAGACTAGGCAGCATTGTAGCTCTAGAGTCCCATGCTGTGCTGAGTAAGCTTAGTGAAGTATCCAGCTCATGACGTAGGTAGTTCCTACTGTAGATATCACGGGGCTATCATACCAGGATGCAATGAGTGGGACACAAGAACTTCAAGTCACATCTCCGCCAATTCTGCAGCATTTGTATATCTAAATGTCCCAAGAAGATTCAGATAGCCCTAAAGACAACTTTGGCTTCTTTGGAATCTCGACTTACCCCTAAAAGCATATGTGATTGAGGTAGAAAAGATGTTGCTTCACTCGCTTGCTTCCCCGTCTGTCAGGTCCACGAGATTCTCACCGTCCTAGAGCATCTGGCACGGGTATGTAGCTAGCGATGGGACGGTCCGTACAAAGCGCATTAGCTTGGTGATCCATTATTACCTGAAGCTGTTTCCAGGACGGGGCTCAGCTTTTGAATCATCACACTGTTGCATTGATGCACCGCTGTTCGCTTCAGGGCAAGTCAGGGGCTAAATACAGAAGGACTTGACTACGCCAACTGTATGGCAGCGGAGTTATATCGCCATCATTGCCTGCCATAGTGTATTTAGTGTAACTTTTGGTCACCTCAATGACATAGTTGCAGTGCATTCGTGTGTTGTTGCCATCGTTCAATTGGCGCAGTACCGTTCATCCCCCAGTAGGGGCATCCCAATTCCCTCATTTTCAGCCTACGTAGCGACACCAATGATAGAATCCCGAAAGGAGGCTATGTTGATATCTACCTAAGCTAATACCTTTTCAACGGTTGACCATCCTGATTAAAGAATAAATGTCTTTGGATAATTCTAGTGATGCATCCATTCTATTCGATATCGGAAGTCTCACCTCTCAGTTGAACGCTCCCCATCGTAAATTCCAACACTACGATCATTATGCATTTCACCGAATTCCTCAGCTCATTTCTTCTTACGTTGACTGCTGCTCCGTCACTGTTAGCCCCTAGGAAAGTTTCTCTAAGTAGGCGTTAGGCCACTCCAGATGGTCAGGCGGGAGCCTACATTGTGGCTCCAGGGGGAAGTGTCTTCACCAGCGTGCGTGGAAGTAAAACTTTTCCTCAAATTTCCTACAAGAATGTTTATCCCGAGATTGCATTTCACTGCAGTTGATGCCCTCTCACCATGCTTTCATCATCGCGTGCCACTTGTGGGGACAATGAATTTTATTTCTCAGCCTAATTGAACAGCCACAACGGTAATCTTCTTAGCTAATTCGAACTTTTCAGCTGTGGCCATGCCCAGCCCTAGTAATGCCATTGGTGGTAACAGGTCTTATACTAGATCGGCCTCAATGGAATTGACGACGGCACTGACCCCAATCAGATAGTTATTGAAGCTGGATTTGATGTCGCCAAGAGCAGGATGGGGCCATCACTTGTGCGGCATTCTATGAATGGTTTCCAAACCCCACCACTTTCATATTCGCTGACGAGCCCATATTCGCTGACGAGTTCTCCGCCAGCGCGGGCGACAGTGAGTACTATGACTATGCTACTGTCCAACACTTTTGACTTGTAGTTGACGATACAACTTAGCTGTGTCCATCACCGTCGCAACTTCCCAAAGCGGCACTGTCGCTGGTACCGCTGTCGTCAACTAGAATACCGGACAGTCAATCACCGTAGAGTTCTACTCTCCGAACGAGAACTCTAATGCGCGGGGTGCGAACGCCCAGTGGGTGATTGAACGAGTGCCAGGGACCACGCTCGCTAATTTTGGCGAAATCAGATTCACTGAAAGCGCTGCTTCTGAAGCGAACGGATTTTCTCACGGTGTCTCGGAAGGAACAACGATCAACTTTGCATATCCATACCTTTCTCTTTCTAACCTTAATACCGATTGTATTCCTGGACACCGCTGGGCATGACGGCCGAAACTCTAAGGGCAGCCATACCAGGTTATTCGAATTATATGTTATCCATATTCTATCTGAGCTTAAAACTGGGCCTTGGTACCTTGGATTGTTGGGTTCTGGACCGCTTTGAGGTGTCAATGAGCTTAGTAGGGCACTAATGTTGATGATATCTGTCTCACTGTGAAGAAATGAATTAGTAATGTCGAATGAGATGCAGTGGAGCACCTTACCAACCCCGAGGTGTCTGCAGGCACTCGCCGCCGCTCGCATCCCAGATCCGGACCGAAGCATGATAAGCTCGAATATTTAATTGCGTCACTCAGCCTATAGTAGTCAGAGCTCCATCTACAATTAACGCAATTTTTAGCGAGATTCAAAACATTACAAATAGATTCCGAGGTTTTCCGAACTGGTATTCTAGCGGCATCTTGAGGTGAATTGTGGTATTATAAGGCCAACCTGAATGATAATCGCAAGATATGAAGTATCAACGAAGCTTATGTCTTGACCCATCTATCCCGAAAATTCCTATACTTCTAGCTTGTTGCTGGGTTGGTTCAAGATTCGCGTCGATTTCTTATATATCACAAGTGGGTAATAGAGAACTATCCTCTTTAAGCATATGCATCAGCACTCCTGTTCAGCCCAAGACGCAGTCTAATACGCAGTCTTTTTAGAGAGTAAGAGCCGAAGTGGATAATAATTAAACCAGCTATGCAGGATAATTGGAATAGCTGCTTGTAGACGGTCGAGGGCCACGGCGGCTACGTCTATTTAGTGGCCTTCTCCCATGACTCGACTCGGCTAGTGTTGGCGTCCGACGACAAGACTGTGGCGACTTTAAGCTTTACCGCGCGAAAAGTCCACACAAATGAGAGCCTAACCTACTCAATGTATAGAAAGCTTAAACGAGAATAGCTACACCCCTTCCCATGAACGGGATTGTAGCGCGCGTTAGTGCGTTTCCATACAAATCGACAACTTTCCATACAAATTTTGTCATTGCTTGTCAGTGCGGTGGCTTCACGCTACAATCCCGTTCATGGAAAGGAGGGTGTATACGTAGCTCTTGTTAGGCTGTAAAGCGAGGAATTATATAGCGAGCATGACTCGCTTAGACGCATATCATCGCGCCATGTGGAGTCACTATTCGTGCAGCCCTGCGCGAGGCGCCGCCACGAACTTGTAGTATCGCAGCTGAAAGTCCAGCTGACTGGGTGCTTCAGCTAGAGTGTTAGACGCTTTGCTGGCTTCACGCTTGTTCAGTCAACTTGGCGCTCGATAAATGGGCTGCCCAAAGTCTTCCGCTCGAGTACCGTTATTGTCATCATTTCCTAAAGGACCAGAGAATAGTGAGGAAAGGGCGCCACACCGAAGCATAACAGCCCGATATGGCCACAGACGACTCAGCAAGAAGTATCAGACTCACTCGATGGAGTCTCGTCGACTGGGTTGCGCTATCCAGCTGCGTCCTCTTGATAATCGCCAGTACACTCCTCCTTACAAATGGTTCTTGCTCTAAACCGCATGGACTTTCGGCTGACCGGCCAGTCTGCATCGGTGGACAGCTTTCCATCCAAGCGTGGCTAGCGATCCTGGGTCTTGAGTTCACAATCGCGGGCTCTACCCTGCTGCCTCGCCTTCTTTCCATCGGAATCTCACAATCCTGGAGCACAGCGGCGACCAACCAAGGCATTCGTTTTGACAGAGTACTCAACTCCCTTTCGAGTGCTCCATTCATGACTCAAATGCGCTGGGGCTGGAAGAAGATCTTCGTTTTACGCGTATTAGTGGCGACCGCAACTCTGGCGATAACAGTACTATACAAGTTTTCCTTTGTACGCGTTAATCGCCAGGATACCATCTTCACCATGGCAGATTGGATTGAAATGGGTAACTCTCCATACATTCCCGGTCCGTTTTGCGATGTAGCTACTTCCTTTGAAGGTGATGGCTCGGTTTTCAGCCAGAATTACAGAGACCTTGTTGCAGAAACCAGCAATTCTATCTTGTATACTGGACAACGTTGGTTCGCTAATACCACATCTGGTCCATCTACGCTCTTTGTTGGGCCGGGCATCAATGCTACTTCAGTGCCACAGCTTCTCAATGGAACAGTCCACCGCTGCGTCCCTGCAGCTTATGTCAACTTCACCATATCAACCACTCAGGCACCTTCAGTCTGGGCGGATGCTAGTGCGCCGTTCAACGACAGTGTGAGGCTGGGCCGCGGCTCGGAGAGTTATTTTTCCTATTTTTTAGCTGCTGGAAGTTTAGATGGATCTTTGAAGTTCCTCCCAATCAAAAACGGCACTATCGAGGCTGACGGGGTGCCCAAATACGGGCTTAACTATGACTCAATAGTCACGGTTACCATTCAGGACTGTTGGGGTAACTTCAGTTGGCGCAATACTGAAGGTTACCAAGTATTCACGATGCAAGAACCAGTTGACACATTCTGCACTGCTCGTGATATGAGCAGCTTTGGGTCCAGTTATCGTAGCACGACAAGTTATATCTACACAGACTCCATTATCAAAGCATATTTCACAGGTCGACCATGGATGACAACTTCGCTCGATATGTACTCCTGGGATGCGACACGAGGGATCGAGCTTATGCTTCTTGCGCTACCCATGGATAAAGCCCCTCCAACACCGCCACCTGGTACCATTATACCGTCTAGTCCTAAACTGAAAGCACTTTGTGATGCACATGCTATCCAACTCAATCCAGGGCCGTGCTACTACGCGCCATCACAAGTGGCTATTGTCAGCGGTGTCCTCAACAGCCACGGCGTAGGCATGACTATATTGGGTATGGTGCTTCAGTGCCTTGTTGCAACTCTGTGTATAGTGACCCTATATACAATTTTCTGTGGCACACTGCCAATGCTATCGGAATGGCCAGCGCAGTGGATTCGATTAATAGGGGATACACCAGGAGAGTTTGACGATGCTGTCTCTGGGACTTCCTTGGGAAAGAATCATGTTCGAAGGAGAATGAAAGTGTTTCTTACGTCCAGATCTGGAGAACAGGCGTTTTATTTGAGGTTTGCCAAGGATCGAGGTGATCTCTTGAAGGATAAGAAGCACCTTTAGCAGCATGGGTTGTCTGGTGCTGGACGTACAAATTACGAAATGCGTCAGTGGTGAGCTTGCAAATAACAGCGAAGAGCTTTGAAGGCATGTTTTGAGATCGTTTTCTAAGCTGAGTTTTGACCAACAAATTTTTTGAGCGCAGATTTTCGCAGTTATATATGCGATAAACAATTAAAAGAATGAGCTAGTTTGACGCAGCTCGACCTGGCAGTGGAGCAATTATGAGACTGAGCCATCCCAACTACAGACCAACAACAGTTCTTGTAGCCACACTATTGGCAAAACTTGTATAATCTCAACGTCATGTGATGCTAACGTGAAATGTGTGGGGTTATTCCGCAAGTTTTTTACTGCGTGGTAACTTGCGTAAATTTTGTGCACCACAGCGGCCACAAGGATATCAGCCGTGGGCACTTCAAATCTTTGGAAGTAATGCCCATACTACCGTGCCTCCTCTTGATCCCACGAAAAGCTTTGAGTGCATCGTACAGACTGTAACCAATGTAGAGAAGCTTTCCGTTGCACAAAATGGGGACTTTCAAGGCATATTTTACCTCCGCTAGCTTCCCGTCCTGCTCTCGATCGAATGCTGCGAGCGGATTACCCCATGTATAGGACAGAGCGTCGTAGAGCGACGGATCTTCGAGATCCCCGACGTAAAGTCGGACAACCAGAACCTATAGATATACTCTAAAGTCTAAACCCTTAAGCTTTTCTTAAGAATTTATCTCTCTATATTTTAATATAAGCCAATTATATCTCAAGTGCTACACCTGCCTGCTGGTTATCCCTCACAATTTATATATTTATATATTTAAGCCTCTAAGGTAGATTTATTAGATTTATAGATTTATTCTAGATAAATATAATAAATCTATAAATCCTACTATGTAGCTTCTTTATATATTAAGGTTATAGTCCTCTAGGTTATAGAAGATTCTACTAAGCTACTTAATCTCCTATTTGTCTAGGTCCCTTAGTAGGCTTCTCCTTTTGTAGTAAGAGGTGAACCTGTTTGGTCTGACTATAATGTAAAGGCAATTAATCTATATAATACTAAGCTAATTAATCTTTTAATTAAGCCTTAAGTCAAGCTATGCTAACAAGCCAATTAATCAAGCTTCTCAGCACCATGTTCAAGCCTCAAGTCAAGCCGGAGGCTGAAGCTTGATTGGCTTGATTGTTGGCAAGTCTGCCTACATGTTTGGTAAGTACGTGATAACTTCAAATTACTCTTAATATACATAGCGAAAGTCCGGATGCTCATCGCCAAGCTCTTCCATACTCTGGCCAGGTACCGCAGGCATCTCCGCTCTTCTTAAATCCCTCTTCTTATTCTCATATCTGTACGCGAACCACAACATAGTTGCACAAAATGCTCCAGCACAAGCCATCCCCATGTTCGAGCTAAATCCAGTGTGGAAACGCGGTGTCTCTTTGAACAAAAAGACATTAGAGCTGATGAAAGCACCTGCTGTCCCAAAATTGACAATGGCTGCTATTGTTACGGCTCGCTTATAGCCACGTCCAGAGTTTAGCGTCACCCAGATAAGGCTTACTGGCATACCAAGCCAGCACCCTCCCCCGATGAAGAAAACACCCATATATCGCACTTTCGCATTTGCAGGATATGTGAGTTCGACGGCAATTCCCACTACCAGGACGACCCAGCCAAGCATGTAGAAGACGTATCTACGCTGGAGCCACTCGCTCATGAAGGCAAAGATGATAACGAAGGATGCGCCGGCGAGATAGACGGGGATGGTATGCACTTGGGCTTGTGTCGCAGTGTAGCCAAGGCCTTTTATGATGGTCGGTTGGAAATTCGCAAGAGAGTTTGCATTCTCAAGTACGCCGAGATACATAATTACACTACGTTTTGTGTTAGCGTGCAGTCCCGTCAGACAGAAAGGAATGGTCTTACCCTGCTATGAGCTTCCAATCGAGGAGGTAATGAAGGACTTTCTTAAAATTGACTTGATCATCTACCACATGTCCTCCATCAGCCCTGGTACGAGCAAGCATAAGAGCTTTACTCTCAACAGAAAGGAAAGAGCAGTGTTCCGGAAATGGAGGCATGGCGGGCCACGAAGCTGCACTGATGAGTATCGTTATACAACCTTCGATAATGAAAATCCTTTCCTCTTCAGTAAACATTATCCAATCTGCAATTAACCAGGGAAAAGAACTGCTCACCATCTCCAAGCAGCATAGTCTGCTATCCCGTCCATCTTCGCAATCAAACTCGAAAGAAATCCATTGATCGCTCCTGCAATTATCGTCGCAGTATATATAAACACATAGCGCGTTAAATATTCCGCCGAATTATAATATGCGCCAACCAAATACGCCGCACCAGATATAAAAGCCGATTCAGCAATACCTTCAAGTAAGCGGCAGACAACCAATTGTTCCCATGTTTTGACAAGACCACATCCAATGACCGTAAGACCCCAGCAAAATATCATGACGCAAAGTGTTTTTGGGCCTTTCTTTTTGAAGACGATTTGAAGAGGTATTCCAGCAACAAGATAGCCAAGGTTAAAGACCCAGACGGCAATATTAAAGCGCTGACCTATAAGATGGAGTTCTTTTTCCATGCCTTGGATTTTGGCGTTGCCAATATTGGCACTGGGACTGTTTCAGCTACTTGTGGTTGATAGCGAATTCTTCGTGAGAAGGAGGAAAGAAAATGGCGACATGAAGCTTACCGATCGATGAAATTGACTAGATACAGTATCCATAGTACAGGGAGGATGCGTACATCGAGCTTTCGCAATAGGCGACGTTCAGCAGCGCGGTCCAAAGAAGGGGTTACGGTGGATGAGGGAGGGGAGTCTGAGGGGTTTTGGACGATAACGCCTTTCTCCAAAGACGCTGGACCGATCATTGTACTTGGTGGGCTTTTGCGACTACCACTTTGGGACTCTTTCGTGCCAGTTGAAATCCCTTGCCACTCGCTAGTCGTCTTTTAAAACTCTTGAAAACGCTTAATAGGTGAATATATACCCAAATCTACTCAGCGACACACCGCCAACTAACAAATTGAAGGGCAGAATTATTGCAGTTGCCCTCAAATAGAAGAAGGGCAGCTGTATTTACGTATCACACCCATACCATGTTTTCAAGCATGTACAAGGAACAAGGCCCGATGTACATAGTCGCATACACTCCGCGACCAATCCCTCTTACGTTCGCTGACATTATAAATTACCCGTGAATGGTGACCGATCGCGAAAATCAAAAGAGGGGAAAGTAGCCTATTGCCTGTTTCTCTCGAGGCGGGGTACAAGCTTATTGTAAGCACTAATTTCGGATCATCCCTTATATTACCGAATGGTTGGGCGCCGTGGCATGACTACGACAGTTGCAAGGGTAAATAATGTACAAACGCACGATTTGCCAAGCTGCTCAGCCAGGGGCCCACCCACTTTGTGCGGCAGGTGGCACAATACCTAAGCTAAGCTTAAGTTTTTATAGTCTATTATTTCTAGTAGTAAGTATACCTACTTTTATAGGGTACTATTAGTATAGATAATATTCCTAGATATGATAAGAATTATCCTGGAAGTGTTACAGTCCGTCTAGCCTTATATATTTACAACAAACCTTGATCTTTATATAACCAGACTTAATTTCAGCAGTACCGTTTGCCATATCTTCAAACTTCGCCTCTTCTTCATCTGAACCCCAAGTGTGTGATAGTATGGCATAAGGAGAAATTGGGTCGTTTCCCACCAGATCTCTAGTGAGGCTGAGTTGCCCAGACTTGTTGAAATGTAGAAGGCGCATAATTGAGAAAAGTGTGGGTCATAAATGATGGGCATTGATGAGTAATAAATCCTGAGACGCTGGTTATGGCACGAATAGGGCCTATCGTCATTTTTGTGCCGACCATTGCCTAAACGTCCAGTAGCTGTGGATTGGCCCTATCAGCACTTAGTAACGCAATATCCGGTCTATGTTTCGTCCGGCTACCCCGCTTGATCTTCTCATGACGGGACGGTGTTGCAATTCAGCCTTGTGAGTGATAGCTCATTGCGCGCTCGAAATGTTTCCCGGTTTGTAACATGCGTACCCGGGACTTGCATTATTTTTGTACCTAGATCAGGTAGCTCTGAGGAAGACTAATTACCTGAGGTAGAATTTAAAATGACATAATAGTTCCTATAATTGCATGTATGTGCATGGAAAGCATTACGGATGATCGATGTTATCCGAAAGGTCAACTTCAAGTTAGAAGACTTTGGAAGTATCCATGCAATCTCTAGGTAGCTATTTATGTTTCAATTTATAGGTTAATAGCTATGGCAGTCAATGTTGGGTCTATGAGGCATAGAGTTGTTGAACGAATCTCTTGAGGTACCCTCTCCAACACAAGACATTGACATTTTATTTTAGCACAGCAGTTCGATGAAAATGATAGAATTCGCAATAGTGAGACCAATCACTGGGATGAGCATATATCTTTGCTGAGAGTTAACTGCCGGGTGAACAGTGTTACAAAAAATCCGAAGTTTTCATGTCTACCTTTACGATCACTGCTTCCGCATATATAAGAACCGAATATCCTTAAACCTACCACCTGCGCTCTTTTGTAACGCTCTTTCTACTATCTGAGAAGACAGCCTCTTATATTCTCCTTCAAAAGAGCTTAGACTGATAATCGCAATATGGAAAGGGAAAGAAAGCTCTGCAATGCCAACAAACTTCATTGCATCCTGCGAAAAAAAGTCCATACTTTGTAGGATGGAAGTTCCTGCTTGAAAAATCGCCTTTACAACATGACTGTTGTCTAGATGCTGCGAACATGTATGCATGATTTCTTCCTCTAAGAATAGGAAATCTTTCTCGAGTTTCCGAAGTTCGATGGCGCAGATGATCCAGAAAGCCCAAAAGTGAATTAGACTTGTGGCCACTATGAGGTCTGCGAACCAAGTCAAAGTCTCACCATTGATACACACAGTTTCCCAGCACAGGGGGTATCCAATTGCCTCCTGCAAATTGGAATACCATTGATCCAGGCGATGCATGATGTGGACAAGGTTCAGACCAAGACCTCTAGCCGTGTCATTTGCAGAGGTTGGATTATTGCAGTCGAGGTGGTCAATCTTCTCAAGAATTGCTGGAATCTGACTAGCCTCACTTATGAGTACTTGGAAAGGCATTGCTCGTATATACTGAAAAGGGCCATCTTCCCACTCCTTCATGGCCAGGAAGGTGGATTGCCGACTCATTATTGCGGTGGTAACCTAAACCGTTCTAGCGGCAATCTCATGTAATGGTTCCAGTAGAATTATATTTACTCACAAGGATTGGCCTTAGTGCAACAAAAACTCTGTGTGGGTCACCAATTGCATAATGTTTTGGTCCGCAATGGTAGATTAGATCCGACATGCCCTTGACATGGATCGAAAAGTTCGGTGGAAACTCAGCGAGAACGACCTACTCCGAGTGTCAGCAAAGTCTCTGAGATTCCTTTCCAGACCGTTGCTACCTCAGACATGAGCAGGCACATGGTTGCAGCTACTAATCGGTTGCAGAGAGGGTTGCTGCTACTTTCAAGGGCTTTTTTAATTGCACGCATCGATGATGACTGGACCTCTAGTGCAGACGATACTGGAGCCCATCCGCTCACACTCCGAGCAAGAATTGATTCTCCAAGCGCCCTTATGCTTGGCGTAAGGAAGTCGTTAACCTCGTGTTCATTACTGATTAGCGCAGGGAGAGTTTCTATCCATGAGCAACACATCTGAGACGCCGAAGCATTCTGGAGAAACAATGGGCTAGTAGGTAAAAGATTCTGGACGCAAAGCGAGATAACATTGCTCAAGGGCCACGTCAAATTCAGAGAAAGTGAATTGTTAAGCTGTCTCGGCCCCTCTAGCTGTGATCCGTCGAAGTGATTTGTACTGTCCTCAGCTTGTGAATGTTGCACCACGACTGGGGGACGAAAAATAAGTGGCATATGGTAACCAGGGCACTGAAGATTTCTTAACGAGCATTGGGAACAAGCTGGCAGCTTGCCATCACACTGCTAAAATGAGCTGCTGCGATAACCTTTTTGGGCTCAGGTATGGTATACTTACACCCAATCTCCGTTGTCGACATGTCTGACACACTTTTGATTCCCGGATTCTCATCTTTGATTCATATGAATGGCTGCTTGAAGACTAATGAAAAGATTTGATCTTGCTCCATGGGCCGCTTTTTATCTTGGCGAAGTAATTCCCCGCAAATAGACTAGCACTAGGTAACAAAGCAACCGCTGCCATCACTGCTAAACTCTTTCAGGACATATTCTCCGCCAAGGCTACTGATCACTAAGCTTGAAAGAATTCTTCCTTTTTCCTGGAGAGCAACCACAAATGCGTGAGAGTAAGGTCAATTTGCATAGTAATTGCTAGCTACACGGCTTAGGTTGCTTTACTCTTTCTTCCGCTGCTGAGCAAGATCTTCAATCAATTTGTTCACTTCACTATCGCTCATCCCGGTAACACCGAGTAAAGCGTTGTCATCTTGCTGCTGCCACTGAGAGTAAATCGTGAAAATTGTCCGTCGGATCATGTCTCTGATAATCTGAAAGTCTACCTGCCTAGCAAACATCTTTGACGTTGCTTCTTTCAGCACCCCGTCCATGTCCAGGTATGTCTCCTCCCACCCTTCTGGCCCTAAACTCTCTTTCACCAAATTCGCCATGTCAGCTTGGCTTTTGAAGTGGAAATAGACTATTTAACTCCAGGTGGACGACTCTATTTTCGCAGACGACATATATTCGTCCGATAGACAGACATGGCAAAAGCTAATCTTGGGTCGCCAAGATGGACCTTTCGATACTATGCAGTAGCGTTGTGTTAAAACGGCCCTCGTTAGTGCAAGCCATATGGCAGGAAGCTCTTTACATGAAAGAATTTCGAGCTTTTAGTCGCCAGGTAGCACTTTCGAGTGGGGCAGGGCGGACAAAATCTCCCGCAAGTTTTGGGTCTTCCATTCATTAATCCCCCTCCAAAAAAAAAGGGTTGAAGCCTCTCCTGATTCATTTAACTTTATTTTAGAGACATCAGCCTGAAACACATGAAAAAGATCTTCTTATTTCATCTACTATTTTCCATGGCCTTGTTTCTATGACCGCGAGCTTCTTTTCTGCTGATACACCAACTCCTCCGCTGTTGACACTCGACCCAAGGCATCATTACGGTGTGGAAAGCGGCCAAATTGGCGGATAGCCTCTTCATGGTCGTTACATATTCCGCGTAGTGTATTTTCGAAGTTTTCCAATTGTGACTTTCTTTGGTTAAGTACGATTTGACAATGCATAATGTCCATATCATTAGGATTGCCCGGATCATTCATTATCCACCGACTTTCTCGGAACATTTTTGCATGCTCTTCTTTGACCATCATTTGCATTTCCAAAGTCTCTGAGTGCTCAAGTGGCATGTAAAACCAGAATCGATATGCGTGTCGGTACCGCACAAGAGGCTGCTCTGGAATGCCATGCTCGATTGCTTTTAACGCAACATACAAGGCCAGATTATCGAACACATTGTATGCGATGCATGCGTCCTTTCCTCGAAAGCAGTTTCGTGGAATTTGGTCGAGAAGAATAATAAGGCTTATCCAGTGTAAGGGTGTAGCTGGGTTCGCTGCACATACAATATCTCTTCCGCTGACACCGAGAGACTTGAGAAACATGAGTTGTGAGCCAAATGTGGCGCTGTAATCAAATTTCAGTCAGCATTGTGAAGAGCAATCGTGCAAACAACGAGAGAGACCGATGCTTACGTGCATGCACTATCATATGCATTGCTTTGGGTGAACCATGGGATCGCATCCTCAACGTCAGGAACAATCATATGATCGTCATCAATGATATGTGAGAACCAGAACCGATGTACATCCTCCAGAAGCTGATGCGTTACTATGTTCTTTAAGAAGGAATCAGGCATGATGGAAGAACGACTTATCGAGCTTGAATCGAGGCAGAATAGTTATCCTGAAACACAAAAGAGTTATTGAAATTGAAATTGGGATTCCAGACTATATCAAGAACTAAAGAGACACTGAACATTGACAAGCCATCGGCACTCTTTTCTTCGACGTCCAAGGTTTCGTCCGAACCGGATCTTTCATCGGCTATTCGGGTTGATTTCGGTCTTTTGGGCTTTCCATGATGACATTCAATCATTGGAATGTTGTTCGATAGGCCAAAACCCCAGAAAAGCATTGAGTTCTGGATCGACTGACTCATGGCAGCCAGCTTTGCATACACGTTGCTTTCTTTTAATTACATGGGGCCAATACTTGATGTACTGGTGGAAGCCCAGTCACTTGGCGAATAAAGATAGCCAACTAGGTTAGAGGCTCACAGAATTTATTTAGTAGGTGAATCACAATATGAGACCGGATTTTCACTAATACATAGGTAGATCATATATAAATCTATGCATGGATACAATTCTGCAAATAACAACGGTATCGTGGGAAAGTCCACCACTTATTACATTGGTCATGTTCAATTAGCTGTTAAGGAGTCAAGTCCATACATCTCATCCTTGAACACACCTCAGACAAGTCAAGAATAATAAGTCGTTGCATTTGTCAAATAATTTTTTTTATCACATACGCCATCGATATGTAGGTTTTATATCATGTATTTGCTAGGATGGCTGGAAGCCATATGTCATTGGAGCGCAAATACTACTTCCATGAAGCTATGCATAGAAACCCTGCAATAGCACCAAGACAAACATCCAAGTATTCTACTTAGATCTCGCAGTTAACAACCTTGTACGAATTCCACATGTAGAGCGGAAGCGCAACACAGTCCTCCTCCCCTTCATGGCCACGGATTGGTTCAAACTTGAAGGTTTGGTCTTCACAATTCTTGTCGTTGTACATGAGGACTACAAGAACTGTCAAATTTTGACTTCGGGAAATTCCTCGGGAAATTCTTACTTTGGCAGCCCTTAGGCTCCATGTAGTATCTGATGGACCGCACATCGGCATTGTTGAAAGTCCGGCAGCGGCCAATGTCGGATTTAAGGCTGACATGAGAGCCACTTGGGAACCAAGAGCATTTATCCTAGAATGAAAATAATTAACACTGAATTGGTCAAAAGCCCCATCTACTCAGGGAGTGTCTTTTTGTCTTACAAATTGATACTCAGATATCGTGCCAATGGAAGGGTTAGGCGGAGGCAACTCCGGGTCAGCTGCAATTGGTGTTGCGGCAGCAATGGCCACAACACTCATCAAGTAAACTGCAATTGTAGAATACTGCATGGTTGATACGATGTCTCCGCAATTCCCTTGAATATGGTTATGTGCCTGGGAAGTTGAGTCTTGGTCGATGGTGATCATTAGAAGGGGACTACAGTTGCTATTTATCTTCCTCAGGATTCCATATGCTCAATGAAATCACCAGCGCAGAGCTCGAGATATTTGCCGCCGGTTCAGTAAGATGCTACGATATGGTGGTTTTTGCGAAGATACCCACGTTTGATGAGCAGATTCTGCCGGCTGCACACTCTATTGCAGCTCCACTTGCCAGGAGCTCGCTTGGAATGTTTTTCTGTTCGTAAGACATGGGTGACTGATGTTGATATTGTTTTCGTACCCATAACCGGTAATATTAAAGAATTCCACCTGAATATAGGTCCAAAAGTGGTTGAAAACAACGTAATGGCCCCTATAATTGCATGAGTATGCATTGAAAGCAGTGCAGGTGGTAGATTTCTTCCATATGACAAAAATATGGATAATTTCAGGACATTTCAAAGAGAACGCGGAATTTCGTTTTGGTGACAGGTTGCATAGCATGATTCCTCTCCGGGTGTGTACACACTCCTTAGTCAATGGACATCCCTTGTATGTATCTTTGTATGTAGAGTGTATATGTGAATAACTCAGAACAACTTATTGGGGCTGTTAATACTCTTATGAAAGCAATTGTTACAATTGCAGACTCGGAAATTGTATCTACCACAAGCTCTTCGCTCTTTCCACTGCCTATTGAAACGGGGAGCAAGCAATATATCTTCGCCGTAATTGTAGGTACAAACCTTTAGCCAGAAAGGCCTTACCCCATAGTAGTGTTCATTCGCTGCAAGCATGCAAATCTGATATAACCCCTTTTCAGTGAAATACAGTGCGACTCGCTCGTTTAAGAAGTATTCTCCGCCAAGGCGGACTTCGAGTCAGAACACTTTGGGAGTAACCATACGACCATCTCTCTGTAGCTACTTATACTTTATCATTTGAATCACCAAGTATTTACAACATCAAATGCTGATCTTCAACGCGTAAGAGTCTCAGAGGTTCTTTTGAGATCCACTCCCCAAAAACAAGACATTGAACTTTCACAAATGTGGCACGGTAATATCATCAAAATGACAAGATCAGTTATCCATGGATCCACACTACCAAAATCAACCCTTGATAGCAGTAGAGAGCGGCTGGAACCATGTTTCTGCCAGCTTCTTATTGCCTGCATCATTAGGATGCACTCCATCGCCCGTCATGGTTGCCGTATTGAAACCAGTCCATGCATCCACCACCGTAACAGGGCTTGCACTTGTACTCTTTGAGGAAGCCCAGCTCGAAATTACATTATTCAGAGCAACGACCCTTTTCCCGCACTCTGCGCAATTTGAAGGATTCATTGGGATTATCTTTGCAACAAGAATCTTCATGGTTGGTTTTGATGCGCGCATCTGATCGACGAGCTTAGAGTATGCAGCCAAGATGGTGTCTGGGGCAATGTTGCTCCACACGTCATTTGTCCCAAGATGCATCATTACAATGTCGGGTTTAGTGGAAGAGAGCCAGTTAACGAGAAGGTTCTGGTTCGCAATGTTAGTAGCGAGGTAGCCACCCTACATTGATTTAATTAGTAATTTGGTGATGTGTGATGGATATGTAGGGGAAGTACGTGGCCCTCATTTTCTCCATCGTAAGTGAATCCACAGCCTTGTCCAGGGAGAGTGCCAACAAAGTCAGTATTCTTAATGCCGGCTTGTTGAAGCTTTTGCCAGAGATAGGCGCGCCAGCAACCCTGGGAAGTCATGTCAGTATCTTGTGCTGCGGCTAGCTTTGTTGTGGACGTACTGGGCTGCCTGTAATAGAATCGCCCAGAGCCATAATTCTGACAGTAGATTGACGTTGGGATATCTCTGCTGGAATGGCAGCCACAGCAGAACAGATCGCAGCAAATGCTGCCAGGCCAGTTGCGAAACGCATGTTGGTAATCTTCAAATGACACGGACTCTTGAACACCAAGGTGTGATGATGAACCGGACTGTATTAAGCTGGTTACTTATACCTTCAGCGCCGGGACTCATGTAAAGGTGGCGCCTAGTGACTTTTTAAATGAAAGTCTTGAATAAATTGTGATATTGAGCGTGATAGGTACATGGCCAGACTAGCTCTCGTCTGGCTTCAATTGTGTACTTCTCAAGCAAGGGAATGGTAGAACCAACATGTTTGAGGTTAGCTGAACACTATTTCGTAATCAAGACTACCGTGAAGGAAATAGACCTGGAGAAATTCTTGCGTTCGCGTAGATTACCCCGCAAAACAAAAAAAGCAAACGGTCAAGGGTCGAGATGATTGTGGTCGTGGTTGTTATTGTCCACCACTAGGTGGGCCGCGCTTAATGCTCCGACTAGGGCATCGCCCGGGTTAAAGGAAAAGCCTGCGTTTCAATATATATTAACAATATAATGGTAGCTACGCCATGCGCATCCCACTCAAGATAATTTAGACGGAGAGTGAGGCTCCTGACCGGAATCGGAAAAATAAAAAGAATGATATGTCGGCACTAAGAAAAGTACCCTTGCAAAGTGTGAGGGCAGTCGATGCAGGTACAATTAGTAGCAGTCTAATTAGCATTATTAGGGGAATCTGGATTCCCAGAGGAGACATCTTAGAAGATGTATTAGTTACTGTGGTACTGAAAAATGACTTCATCGCCGTCACACTTTCAGCTCAAGAGCATCAATGGACATATCTGCAACCAATTCGAAGTTGACTGACTATTGCATTCGAGCATCATGGGATGAACAAGGCTTCAATGGCTTGGCCCTGGGCGCCTTGTATGACCGAGGGCGGCCAAGCAGGGTCTTGATTCCAAGTAGTCTCAAAATGATATTCCCCGCTGGAAACAACTTCATCAACACCATTCAACACAACCCTAGCCTCCCCATTTGGCGGCACCTGAACGCGTGTTCTCATCGTAGAGCCTTCTATTTTCCAACCCACTGAATACATCCCATATGGCGAGTCATAGCTTGTGGAAGCATGAGTGATGGTTCCTCCTGGTCGTGGTTGGACTATTGCGGTTTTCCAACCTGGCGATGTAGGGGCAAGTCCACCAACCACTTTATGTAAGAATGCGCAGACAGATCCCAGGGCATAATGATTGAAAGATGTCATTTGCCCTGGGTTAATCGTTCCATCGGGAAGCATTGAGTTCCATCTCTCCCACTGTGTATCACATATTAGCACTGAAAGACCAACGAAGGGTAGCGTAGATGACATCCAGAACTCACAATTGTTGTCGCGCCCATCTCTATGGGATATAACCAGCTTGGACAGTCGCGTTCTTGCAACATACGATATGCGTGGCTGAGCATTCCCAAGTCCGCAAGTATTGGGAGAATGATTGGCGTTCCTGCGAACCCAGTGGTGATTTTGAACGCTTCCCAGCGAATCATCCAATCCAGTCTGGCGCGTGCCGTCTCCAACTCTTTTTCTGATGGCAAAAGGCCACAGAATATAGCCACAAGATATGCGGCCTCTGTGTCTGACGCGAGCCGACCATTCGGACTTAGATATTCGTCCCGAAACTTGATGCGGAGTTCTGATGCTTGGCTGGCATAATGACTAGTAGCATCTGGTTTACCGATAATTGAGGCAATCTTCGAGGCCAAATTTGTAGTGTAAATGAGATATGCATTCGCAATCAGATACGGATCCGTTGGCGAGTGGCCAGGAAGCTGAGGTGGTGAGCGTGGATCCAACCAGTCACCATACTGGGGAGTATCTTGTGAGTAAAATCCTCGATCATCCCGGGGGATGCCTTTATCAAGCCAGAGGCGCATGCTTTCCCATTGTTTCTCCAGTAATTTGACGTCACCGGACGAAGTGTACACATCCCATGGCGTGATGACTGCGCAGTCTGCCCAGATAGCCATAGGCCGCTTCTCAGGATACCGAGGAGGTATGGGAATGGCAGGGATAATATTAGGCACAACTCCATTCAAATCCTTTTGATCTGCTTCGAGATCTTCAAGCCACCCTTCTAGGAATGCTGTTGTGTCGAACAAATAGTTCGCGGTTGGTGCAAACACTTGGATGTCACCAGTCCAGCCGAGCCGTTCATCCCGCTGGGGGCAGTCCGTTGGCACAGATACAAAGTTGTCCCGCATTGACCATACTGTGTTCGCATGGAGTTGGTTGATTTGCTTGTGTGAGCAATTGAAGGTTCCCGTACGGCGAAGATCCGAAGATATGACAATGGCAGTAAAGTCCGAAAGAGAGACGGAATCAAATCCATTAATTTCTGCGTATCTGGGTTTCATTTCCGTTAGTTGGAATTTTCAGAAGGTGAGAATGTTGCGGTCATAGGCGTCAGTCCTCACTTACCGGAACCCATAAAAAGTGAACTTTGGCTCGTAGCCACGAGTCGATCGACCACCTAATTTTATTCTGGCCTGCGCTTTTGCAGTACGTAGAGGCCTTGTCCCCAGTTCTCCATGCTCCAGCACCTCCGCGTGTCGAATGAAAAGCTCGCCGTCTCCAGGTATATCCGCATCAATTCTCAACCACCCGACAAGGTTCTGGCCAAAATCGAGAATCTTCTTTCCCTTTGGTGTCGTAATGAGATTCTGTGGTTTGATCTCTAATATGCGCCGAACGGGTGCAACATCTGGTGCAATGAGTCTTGCACTGGGAAACGGTAACTCCGAGGCCATGCCCTTCCCTTGAGCAGAGGTTTCCATTGTGGACCATGTAGGATCATCCAGTGTTGTATCAAAAGTTTCTCCATTATAGATTTCGGATTCCAGAACCGGCCCATCAAGGTGCTCCCAGTCTGCATCAGTTGCGCAAATCACTTCACCATCGACTTCAAGCTGGCCGAGAAATCCAAGCTTATCACCCCAGATGTTAGAAACTCCAGGTCGCCCCAGTCGCCCTGCATACCATCCCTCGCCAACGTAGGCTCCAATAACATTTTCACCTAGCCGTAGGAGCTTATGTACATCGTATACTTGGTAGTGAAGACGGTGGTTGTATGATTGCCAACCAGGTGTGAGAAGCTGGTCGCAGACAACAGTGCCGTTTATCTCGACCTGGTAAATTCCGTGAGCCGTAGCATATAAACGTCCAATCTCCCCTCCTTCGAAGTTGAAACTCTTTCTCAGCCGAAACGGCTGTTTTGGCTGGTCGCGATCTTGGCTTGGGCCGGTTATGAGTTTTGCTTTCCAATCTGTTGGCTGGAGCAGTGCTGCCTCTACTTGCAACGTTGCCCAATTTGTTTGTGATCCATCCGTACCCGTAGCTCTAACCGCAACCTTTGCAACTTCTCTAGATTGAAGAGGAGCTGAGGGCCATGGAACAAGAACTGAGTTTTGTTCTTCAATCTGATATGATTCCTCGTTTCCAGCACGCGTTATTTTTACTTGGTATGAGGTCTGTTTCCAATCTCGCACCGTCGTAGAGCCAAATCTCCAGGAGAGGCGGGGTTCTGAGGTTGAGATGCCAAATCCATCATGATGGTGTTCAGCCGAGAGTTGGGTTATACTCACAGCCATGGTTATGTGTTTTCCTGTTCGCTATGTTACCAAATGAGGAGGGACGCACGCTGTTTGCATTTATACGCCTTCTCCTCGGAGCCAAATCACCCGAAGATCCACAAATTCCGAGCTCTCATAGTAACTGCAGATGTCTTTCAATGGCCTTTAGCATTTTGGAGGTGTTTACTTGGAGAGTGGAGTCTCATTAAAACTTCTCACTGAAAACAGTGGTGAATCGCTCCTCCAGAAGGAAAGTTCTTGGCCTCATGAGCCATGGCAATCGAGAGTCTTGTATTTTCACTGGGGCTCGAGAATGAGTATAGTTTGGTGTTTGAGGGGCAGTGGATGATGACCTATGCATGCATGCTCATGAGATTAGATTCTGTTACCTAGAAAATACTCCGCACATCCCCGGTTCCAAGGTGATTCTCTCGGCAAGAAGAACCCGAGGAATGGGCGTGGGGTTATGGGAACAATGGGACAATGACCACTTCCAATGTACTTACAGATGCTACTTTTCCAAATGCGAACAAAGACATCCAACGCGGAGACACGGCCAAACCCCGAATCCACATGATCGGACAATGTCACTTCATCATGGAGCCCCGCATTTGCTGGTCCGATGCTTGGCGAGAATCGACAGGAATGCATTGTGGACTGACTCATGGGCATCTCTGCTTGCGAAACCTAAACTGATGTTAGCTGCCGGCACAAACAGAGAGCCGGAAATTGAGAGCAAGACTTTCAACGCTTCGGACACAGAATGGCTTCTTTGGAATGGGAGACATCGTGGATTTGGCACCCAAACTGGTCTGAGGAACCCAAGTCATCGTCAGCGGGTGGTTTTGTCTACTTCAGAAAGACTCTGACTCTCGAGCATGCTCCCGTCCACCCAGTGTTTGTCAAGATCTCGGCCGATACAAGGTACAAGCTGTACATAAACTCAAGCTTCATTCACACGGGGCCAGTTAAAGGAGATGAACAGCTCTGGTTCTACGATCTTTTAGACATTCAACCTCATCTCCGTCCTGGGAAAAATCGCATCTTGGTCCAGGTCTTGCGCTTCTACTATGCGTCTCGTTTGGCAACAAGCTTCCCAAGGACTCCATTCGGAGGCTTTTTCATCGATATAGTCCAAGGCGCTGAGGACAACATCAAGATCCTATCGGATCACACTTGGGAAACTGCCATTGATAGGTGTAAAAGCCTACCAACAGACCTCAAGGCGGACGACTTTCTGCACATCTATGAGAAAGTCGACCAGCGGCAAAATTCGCAAATCGAATGGGTGGCAGCAAAACCATATCAACATCTTACCAGCTATGGGCTTACAACACCATGGAATCTCCAGGAGCGAATGATACCGTATGCCCAACTTGATCAAACACACGTTACAGCTATACATAACGTGCGCAGCACAATCTCATCTCATGAATGGGAAAATCTTTTATTCAACGATAATTCTAAGACGGGGAATACAGGACTGTGTCTACCAAAAGGAACTGTACATCATATCGAACTAGAGCTAGAATATCACACAACAGCCTACTTGGAGCTTCGCTTCGCGAGACCGCGAGTTGGTGGTAGCAGTCTTTACATAACCTACTCCGAAGGCTATGAAGATGCGCCTACCAAATTCCCGTATGCACGCAATAAGGCGGACCGACGGGATCACACCAAACAACTCATTGGCCCTCAAGACTCTTACCTTTTCGGCGGACATCAAGCACCTGATAATATATTAGGTATAGATCGAAATGAGATTGACGATGAGGTATATGCACCGTTCCACTTCCGAACATTCAGAATTCTGGCGCTCGATATTCAGGTCACGGATGAGACGGATCTCGTCTTTAAATCGTTACGACTTGTCCAAACCAACTACCCTCTCAAAATCCATTCCAGCTTTCAGGCCAACACAAATGATCGTGCCCAAGAATCACAGTGGGTTGGAGATCTTTGGACCGTCAGTTTGCGCACACTGAAGAACTGCATGCACGACTGCTACGAAGACTGCCCATTCTTTGAACAGCTCCAATACGCCATGGATTCACGGAGCTCATCACTCTTCACATACGTCGTATCTCGAGATGATCGATTGGCGCGGCAGGCAATAATCCAGTTGCACAATTCCTATTCCGCATCCACCGGACTCACTGCAAGTCGCGCTCCCTCTCACCACCGGCAGAGTATCTCTCACTTTTCTTTGTTTTGGATCTGCATGGTTACGGACCATTATGAGTATTTCCGCGATGCAGAGTTTGTGGATCAATTCTTGCCCACGGCTGAAGCAATATTAAGAACATTCAAGAGGCGTCTTGATCAAGGGACTGGACTCATACAAACTCCCACTTCTCCGCAAGACTGGACATTTGTGGATTGGACTAGCCCTTGGAAGCCATTTGGTACGCCTCCTGCAGCGCAAGAAACTGGATTTCTCACTTTTACAAATGCGCTTTACGCGTATACCTTGCAAAAGCTAGGTTGGCTCGAGGCTTCACTTGACCGTGTATTGCGAGCTAGTGAGCATCGGATGCAGGCCGTAGCCATAGTCCAGGCCATCCGAGCCCATTGCTTTGATGGGGACTATTTTACCGATGGCCTTGCGAAGTATGCGACATCGTCTCATTACAGTGAACATAGCCAGGTGTGGGCCGTCTTGTGCGGTGCAGTATCA
This sequence comes from Acrocalymma vagum, assembly GCA_028476805.1. Classification (NCBI taxonomy): domain Eukaryota; kingdom Fungi; phylum Ascomycota; class Dothideomycetes; order Pleosporales; family Acrocalymmaceae; genus Acrocalymma; species Acrocalymma vagum. Next base: position 100,166 of record JAQGEP010000025.1, read on the forward strand.
GGACAAGAAGCTGTGCAACTCCTAAGGCAATCTCTCAGTGCTGCACCAAAAAACACGCTCTCTCACTTGCTAGATATCCATCAGTTTACACGAGCATCTACGGCCATGTCTTTTTACACCATGCGAGCCTTATCCTCGCTTCCGGGTGGGTTGTACGAGGAATGCTTTCACCGATTCTGGGATCCATGGAGAGCACAATTGGCCCAGAACCTAACAACATGGATAGAAGACGATGTTTCGCAGCGATCAGATTGCCACGCCTGGGGAAGCTTGCCGCTGTACGAATTTACTACCGAAGTTGTAGGGTTCAAGCCATCCCTGGTTGAAAAGGATGCCGTCACTTTCAAGCCACGCATGAACTTATTCAGGAACCTGAATGCAAAGGTGCCGGTTGCTGGAGTGCCTGGTACTCAAGTCGTTGCGCATGTTAGATGGAGCCATGATGCTGATGGTGGACATGCACTCTTGTCTTTGGCCTGGGAAACACCAAATGCGCGTGATGATGACCGCATTGCACTTCCACGGGTTCATATGGTCTTGCCAAATGGACACCAAGAGACGTTGAGAGTACCGGAATTTGCAGATCTTAGGGTGTCTCTTAAGTAGACTATATAGTAGGAGCATCGATATGCTGTTTCTGCATAATTCGGCTACAGATTCTCTTCGGTATAGTGAGATAAATGAACCAGGAGCTTGAGTTGGAACTGAACATGTGCTTAAAGACAGATAGTAATGAACTGAGTGGTCATGCATACTTTCGCTTTGTGAAAACATATATTTCACTGTATCTTGCTCTAAATTTCAGCGTTTATTGTGCAACTTTTACACATCCAATCTGCACATGGGGACATGCGGTTCAATTACCCCAAATCAGGCATCAATCCATAAAATAGACATATCTAAAAAAAAAAAAAAAAAAAAAAACAATGACAGCTCGCATTTTGGGGAAAATGATACACCGAGAAGTTTCTACAGATGTACCGAACCTCTTTTGCCACGATGTTAGTTCACCTATGTGTAGTTAGTTTATCAGCCAAGAGACTGGGCCGATTCTTTAGGGGAAACGTAATAGGCCTTTTTGGACAGGGGCATTCAGGATCTGGGGAAAGCTAATGCTGTGGTATGGCCCCGTTTACCTGGGTAAGGATTGCCACGTGCGAGTCACTCCGTTGCGGCGGATGCTGGGAGGTTAGCAGCCGTGACAGCTTACCATGCATTATTGGTAGAACTCGGTAACGCGGATTCATCTGCGGGGGTAAAGGTTGCTAAACGGGCTATTGTATCCCGAAAATCTAAACTTTGTGAGGCTTGGTGAGAGCCACAAGATCATGGCATTTTCTGCGTGTCAGTTGGATTGCAAAATCGCCGTCATTTGAAAATATGAAGATGGGTTACGGATTGACTTCCGTACATAGATGGTTTCTGCTATGATAATTTATGTTTTATGTGTCTTTTGAGATTGATATATTTGTTAAAGAGGAGAGGGAACAACCATGAAGAGCTATGTAAATATGAATTCGTTGTACTCTACTTTCTACTTTCAATCTTCACTACTCCTAAAATTCTTTAGTATAATGTTAAAAAGCGAACTTTCTAATCCAGTTAATGCAGAATACTTGTTTTCGAAAGCTGGGAACATGAGCATTCCTAGCTTCATCTTTCCATCACATCTAGTCCGGAACGCAACCGACTTCCTCAATTGAAACATACATAACCAAATATCATATAACACATGCTTTAATGGTAGACTAAGCTCTCGCTAATGCCGACGAGGCGTTGGCATGTGGGGATCGAGCCGAAATTCACTAACGGCCTGGGCATGTCCATCCCTGATACAATCAATCCCCACCACCGATAGTCCGTCATCTCGGACTCGGACTCGGACTTGTTACCCGCGGAGTCTCTCCGTGTGTCCCCGTCTGTGGACAAACGAATTCTCCGGAAGGCTCCAAACGAACCAGGACGCTTGTGTTCTCCAAAAAAAATTAGCTCTGCAACAAACGGTATGTGAAATGTCGTTGGAGTGTGGTCATGATATACTCACGCACCGCGCTTCATGATTCAGGAGGATCTCAATATCCGCTACGGTGCTAACTTGGAGTCTTGAGACGCTCTGAAAGACCTCCACAAATTTAGCTCGCGGTCAATTCTTCAAAGTGCAAGACGTTGATTCACTGCACCATCTTCAAAGCATTGCACCTTTTAGGGCTTTGAACTTAAACATAACTTGACACTGCTCAGACATTCTCTTAATCACTTAGTCCTCCTTTGCCTAGGCCACGGAGAGGTTTCGCATAAGATAGCTACAAGTACAGACCCAGTGAACGTCCCGCCACATGGCCACGGCTCCAAAGCTATCTCGTTAGGTCAATAAGAGCGCGTTTAAACGGATCAGGATAGGCCATCACGCCAGAAACTTACCTAGCGCCACAAAAGCCAGCAAGACAATCCTCACCCCCATATGCGACCTCACGTTATTCACAGGCCTCCAACCCCACACCCCGCATTTCCAGTTCCTGGAATCCTATACCATCAGTCTGGGCAGCTGGGATTCTAGCCTCTTGATTCCTCGGTCGCCCGTAATTAGGACGCAGACGGGCTCGCCATTCGCGAGATTTTGTCCCGAGCAGTGCTGGACCTCACGTCTCATAAAAGCTCCTTCCCTGACCACGTAAAAGCAAAGGATAACGAGGTTCAAAACACTGGACGGCGGTCTCCAGTCATCGAGATTAATCTTTTAATCCTCTTTTGAGCCTGAGAATTGACGCGCCGTTTCGGCATACATCCGAAAAATGTCTGGACGCGAGGAGAAGCCTGCAATCGAGACGGCAGACATAAAATCCGAGGTCCATGTGGATGAAAACAGGAAGAAAGAAGACCCAACATCTGGCGTTCTCAAATCCACCCATGATGGATTGAGCATCTGGGCATCTCTATGGAAGTTCAGGAAGGTGAGTGTAAATCGGACGCCCCCAAGCTGGTAGAGACGAAAAACAAAGCTGACATGTCTGCCTCAGGCTGTTATCGTGTGTAACCTGCTATGTATCGCTGCCGCTGCCGACGGGTACCAGATCAGTCTCAACGGTGAGATATATCCAATATGATGTTGTTGATGGGTTTGTGATATTAATGTATGCCTCCAGGAAACATCATCGCCAACCAAGGGTTCATTGAGCACGTTGGATTTCCCAATGCCCAAGGGAAATATACCCTGAACGCGAACTACACAGCCCTCTGGGGCGCATTGCAGTCTCTTGGTCAGATCATTGGTATGCTCGGCCTCAACCCAGTATCCGATCGGGTCGGGCGAAAAGTCACTCTTTACATACTCTGGGTGGTTTTAGCAGCGGTATGACGCACACTCCGCCCGCCCTTCGCGGCCATCATCCTACGTTGTAAAAAAAACAAATTACTAATCTGGGAATTTGCTCAATTAGTCTCTCGCCATTGAAACCGCGGTTCGCGACTGGAGAGACTGGTCTGGTGCAAAACTGCTTGCCGGCGTCGGTGTCGGCGCGCTACAGAGCACACTTCCCATCTACATCACCGAATGGTCTCCAGCGAATATCCGAGGAGCAGTCGTTCTCGCATACGGCTTTTGGAATACAATCGGCAATTTCCTTGCACCTCTTGTACTCACCTTAGTACAAGCCACGAATCCTAGAAACTACAAGGTGCCGATTCTGACCCAGTGGGCTTTCCTGGGAATAATGCTTCCTATCTTCCTCTGGTTGCCTGAGACTCCAGGTACGCAGATGAAAGCGACATAATTCACCGCATGGCTTGACTGACATGAAATCTATAGCATACTACGCAGAGAGAGACGAAGATGAGAAGGGAAAAGCAACGCTTCGCCGGGTTCATGGCAAGGTAGAAGGATACGACATCGAAGTCGAGTACGCAATTGTCAAGAACACGATTCTCGAGGAGCGCCGACAGCGCCATAAAAACGGACTGGATGATCAGAGTTTTGGTCAGGTCTTCCGATCATATCTTGCATGCTTCAAGGGCGTGAATGCTCGCCGTACTCTTGGAGCTGCTCTGCCCGTCTGCGCCCAGCAACTCACCGGCCTGTCGTTTCTCAACACCTACGCGAGTCTGTTTTTCAGGCAATCTGGCTTTACGAACGCCTTTTTGGTAACAACTATCACAAGTAAGTAATAGCCATCTCAGCCGCCTGAACTCATCTAACGCGAATTCACTTGCAGTGATTGTACAGCTGGTCGCTGCAGTGACCATCATCGCACTCTCTGATAGATTTGGCCGCCGCCGCATCACATTCATCTCGGTCATTGTCTGCTCCATAACCATGCTCGTCGTAGCAATCGTTGGATTCGTCAAGAAGACTACGGCTGTCCTAAACTTCCTAATCTTTGTCGCATGTGTTTGGTCTCTTTGCAATAAAGCACGTAAGTGGAATGAATCCGCGTTTCCAAAGTCCAAAGTGATCTAATCATCATTATAGTGGGAAGCATTGGATGGGCTTTTGTAGGAGAAGTGGCATCGCAAAAACTGCGAGCGAGAACCGCAGGAGTAGCAGGAGCTGCTTCTGTTCTGTTCGGGCTTACATTCAACACCACCGTACCCCTTATGCGTAAGTCATATTTATCAGCCTTTGACAATCAGTCAGCCATTGTTTTCTAACATTCTGCAGTGGATGTCAATGGCGCCAACTGGAACTATAAAACAGCTTGGCTTTTCTTTGGTACCGGTGTCACAGCCTGCATTATCGTGTGGTTTTACGTGCCCGAGCCGTCGATGCGCAATTCGGCAGAGTTAGATGAGATGTACGAGAAGGGAGTCCCTGCGTGGAAGATGCGCGACTATGTCACCGATGTGCAGAAGTTCCGACAGCAGCACAGCAAACATGAGGAGGGCATGACTGGAACGGTTTAATGGTCAATTTGTGACCGTGGCTGGGGCAATTCGGCTTGCTCAAGTTGCGGATGTTATGTCTCATTCAGAGCAAGCAGCGATCCTTCAGATGCTGCGAATGAAAAAGCACCAAGGCCCCACAATCTTGGGAATAATACTAGTAGCATGAACTTATATTTTCATCACATAGGATCATTAATGTGGTCCTAGCTACGTTACTGACCCTGCCGAATTGGACAAGTCATGCCTTGTATGTTAAGAAATCTCCTCTGGCAGTACTAGACGAATGTTTTTCAAGCATTCCAATATATGAAAACAATACATGATTTTTCACAGTTCTATCCTATCTCTGTGACTATTTTAGCTATTTTACCGTTAATGATGAATTTTGTGCAAGTTTTCTCGTCACTCCAAAGGTGCACAATAGATAAATTTCTCAAGAGAGAAATTTAATTTCCCACAATTTACATTTATTATTATTTGTCTTCTCAGTCAGAGTATATCCGCATCAAAATCCCACGCCATCTATTCCCATGCAGTTCTCTAGCTTCCAGTGCTACTGTTTGTGACATTGTCGGAGCCAAAAAGCCGTTTTCTTCGGCGCTAGCCGACGTACATTGGCGAGGCCGATCCACACAACCGATCGCCCAAAGAGCAGGGGTACTCTCCGATTCGGGGTTGCTCCGTGTCTCCGCGAAGACCATAAAAGCCGAGGAGATGACCAATTTGCGTTAGTCCAGCATTGAAATACTTGCGTGCTTGGGTGCAGAGGTGCTCTCTGGCGTCGAGGAAATGTCCGGAAATAGACCTCGAGCTTCATCAGATCTTCAGAACGCCTTTGTTGGATTCAACGTATTTTGTCGTAGGAAAGAGGTAGTACGGTATACCTAAGTTTGTTGGCTTTAATGCTTTAAAGTATAAATAATCTTAACATCTTAAAAGAGAAGTTTGATGGCTTCTATTACTTGTTAATACTTCCGGACTTTTCTGCAACGAAAGAGGTGCTGTTGTAGTTACGCCAATTCTTTACCTTGGAGGCAAATGTATATCATGGTAGAATATTAATTCACCAGTGTAAGCTCTATATTTCCGTTCTAAGTCTAGCATATCTTCGAAACCTCCCTTTACCTTCAATGCCATGTTACCACTTCCTCATCCATCTCGTAAACCAGTTTCAATTCACAAGCCCACCCAATCAAAGTCAGCAGGTATGGAGAGATCCAGCTCGTGAGAAATCTCCGTACTCGAAAGCCCAATACACGCTTGGTATCTCCCCTCCTTCGCAAGCCAAACAGAGCGCTTTGCATCATACACGCTAAAGCTATACTTGTCCAGTGTCAATATTACTTCTATCTCCTCGCCAGCTCCAGTCTCAATCTTTGCAAATGCTTGTAGCTCCTTGACGGGTCGCTGCCACCCGGGTACAGTATTAGCATTGCGCACATATACTTGCACGACTGTTTTACCAGGCCGGTATCCTGAATTGTGCACTGTAGTCTTGATTGTGATGCTCTGATTTGGCGCGGAAAGTGAAGTTGATCCTTGTACTTGAGCATGGGTGATGGTAAATGTTGTGTATGAAAGACCAAATCCAAAAGCGAATAATGGATCTGGCGTTTCCTGGCGGTCGAACCAACGATAGCCAACGTCAAGCTTCTCCTCATATCGCAGGAAATTATTCTCATCGGCCGGGAAATTCCCAAACGATGGGTTATCTTCCAACTTTTTCGGCCATGATAGCGGTAACTTGCCACTGGGATTCACATTTCCGGACAACACTGCAGCGACAGAATGCCCAGCCTCCTGCCCAGGAAACCATGCCTGAACAATCGCAGGAACGGTTTCAACAATTGAAGGCATCGAAACGGGGGCTCCGGAAAAGTTCACCACCACAGTCTTTGGGTTTCCCGACGCGACAGCCTCAACAAGTCGGTACTGTTCTTGGGTGAGATCCATTGTATCGCGATCGAAGCCTTCTGATTCGATTTCGTTGATAGTACCAATACATACTACTGCATAATCGCAATCTTTCGCGGCGGCTGCTGCTTCCTGTAATCGCGCTTCGTGGTCGATGTGTTCATGGAAGCGAACTGCGCTGCCTTGATACATTTTGCCGAACAGCGGCGCCGCGTTCAAAATCCCGTCTTCAGTTGCCCATGATTCCAAACGGATGGTGTATCGCCGACCCTTTTCCATGTAGTAGGAGAAGCGCTTTTCCAATTGCTTTTTGTAGAAGTAAAAAGATTCGAGCTTAAGATCTTTTTCCTGAGTCCTTTCGAAGACAAGCTCCTCATTGATATAGCATAGTGCGCGGCCGGTACTGATAACTGACATGAGATGTTTATCTGTAGATGGTGCAATGATGTCAAAGGCCATTCTGGAGCAATAGGCTTTGCTCAGGTATGATGGCCATTGCTCTTTGATCATGTACTCTGCCTGCGGCCTCTGCTCTTCGTTGGCTAATTGAGCACCGATGATGTCGCCATTGAACCATTCAACCTTGACAGGATTTGCGGATTGTGATTGTCTACCGCATTCAAAGACAATTTTTGGATCAGGATGAGGTACTAATTGAAACGTTAGCCGGTTCAATTAAGGGTTATATAGGCTCTCGTGTCGCGAAATAACCCGGACATAACGAAGCGATAACTCAAGTAGCCCAAGTTAACAAAACGCTCTAGGACTCTGACGGAAGAGCTCTTCCTACAGTAAATTGAAACCAATAAATAGCCCTTAGGCTCTTATAGAACATTTCTCCTTAAAGTAAGCTAAAGCCAACAAACTACAGCTAGTAGTCGTAGTTATCTGCTTAAAGGGATGCACATCACGTCCGGGTTATTCTACGACATGAGAGATAGGCAATTGGTGCGCACAGCCGTGACTTGATATACACAGAATAATAAGGGAGCTTACCGGAACCAAATACAGGCACGCCAGGTGCTGTTTTGATGTCAAATCCAATGCTCTTGAGTCCATCTATGACATTCACCGCATGCAAGGCATCCACTCTTGCACTACCACCTCCACCAAGAACCGTAGTCGAAGCATGTTGTCCAATTACCGCCAATGAAGCGTTCTTGGGCAACGGTAGTACATTGTCGTTCTTCAGTAGTACAATACCATCTGCTGCTGAGTCTTTGATATAAGCATCGCGGAGCGGGTCTTCAACAGCTCGTTCTGGAGCCTCTTCTGGATACTCGAAGCGGCCAAGATGTTTCGCAAGCTGAAGCACACGCTCAACGCTCTTGTCAATTATCGCTGGAGATAGAGATCCCTGATTTACGAGGTCGAGGACTTCGGCGGTTGTCCTCCACTTTGGGGGCCCGGGCATTTCAAGGTCCACGCCGGCTTCAATTCCAGGGCCGGTGGAGTAGGTCCCCATCCAGTCCGACATAACCAGCCCACGGAAACCCCACTCATCTCGGAGTACCCCATCAATGAGTCGCTTACTATCTGCAACATAAGTGCCGTTGACTTTATTGTAGCTTTGTTTTCTATCAGTTCCCAAACAAAAGAGTTATGCAGAAAGAAGAACAAACTTACCTTGACATGAAGCACCAAGGATCCGACAATTTCATAACCAGTTGGAAAGGTCGGAGATAGATTTCCCGCAGTGTCTGCTCGTCGACCTCCACGGATAATACTTTTCGTTGGTTTTCTGCGTCGTTGGCGACAAAATGCTTGGGAGTGGCAGCTACACCTTCGCTCTGGCATCCATTGACGTAAGCTGCAGCCAACGTACCTAACAAGAACGGGTCTTCGGAGTACGTTTCGTAATTTCTGCCACCGAGCGGGGAGCGTATCACGTTCAGAGTGGGAGCAAGCAAAATGTGTGCAGCCTTGGTCTTTGCTTCCAGAGCTACTCTTCTGCCGGTCTCATAGAGGAGATTGGTGTCGAACGTTGCCCCGAGACATGTCCCACATGGAAAGCAAGCAGCTTTGATTCCGCTGACATAGCTCTCGCCTCGAGCACCGTTTGGCCCGTCGGTAGTCTGGATGTTTCATTGTCAGAATAATTCAAGACTAATGGACGGATTTGCATTCACCCACTTTCAGATGTGGTACAAAAACATTGTGTCTTTCTATTACCGGTGTGCGCCACCAGTCAATTCCAGCTAGAAGAGAGATCTTTTCTTCAATGGTGAGCTTGGAAAGCAGATGCGACACGTCGGTGTTGAGAATTTTGGTAATCATCTCGATGGTTCTTCAGCAGAGGAACTTTTTTGAAGAAACTTTGGCTGGTGGATAGATTTCGTTTTGGGCCATTTACAACACATGGGGTATGGTTAAGTAGTCTTGAATGTTCGATTTGAGAGACTCTGAAATGGAGGATTCCATTGCTTTTTATGAGGACTGTTTCAAATGCCGTTTCCCTGCCATTGAATCGCAATCAGTGCCGAAGTGGGGACAGAAATCAGTACTGGGCAGACAAGGGTCTACATCTTCAAGATGTGATATACGATACGATACGATATACTAACGGGAACGGCGGACACTGCTTTTTATCGTGGCCAAGACAGATCGAGACAAATGTACGTCTACCTAGAGCACAAATACCATCACGTGTGCATGTATTATACTGGAGAGTAAGTAAGTAAGCCACTGGCACGAGCTGGCACTAGATGGACCGAATATGGACCGCGGAGCAATCCAGCAGTAGTAGCGCAGCACTACTAGCTACTGGTCTCTTGGACATTCCTTGTGCTCAAAGGCAAAAGAAACCAACGAGTCATGGGTGCTCGGAAAGCTGGTACCTACTAAGTAAGAGTACCAGGGGTGTGCCGCAAAATGATCCGAAGAGTTCCTTTCGGCCACGAAAGCTTATGAGGTGATTAGGCGGGAGGGGAACCTCTCCTTGCAATCACCCAAGGCAAAAGGCAGCCTCCGCAACAAACCTTTGGCGCCTTATTGCATCTGCACGAAGAATAGCTTTAGTCCCAGAGCCATGGATTCTAGGTCGAGTGGGCCCTTGATCAAATCCAAGGGCTCACGCCGCTTGGCCCTCAATGTGAGTTGCTGGTAACCGCCAACTGTATACCCTCCGTGTCTCCCCGACGACGCTCAAAGAACCCTCGTACTATCTCAAATCCTCCTACGGCAGTGCTGATCATCAATACTATAGGCTTGCGACGCCTGTCGCCAGAGAAAGACCAAGTGCGACGAAGCGAAGCCTTCGTGCAGCCGTTGTGTGCGACTAGACCTCGATTGCTCATACGTCGAGACTCTTGCATCGCAGTAGATTTCTCCACCATGTTGTCAGCACCTAGCTTACGAGGCTGATAAAATACCATAGGAAATCCCTATCTCTTAATGCACTTGCTGAGACTCTTCATCGCATAGATACGAGGCTTGATGACCTGACAGAGCTTGTTTCTCACAACCAGACTCATGCAGCTTGCACTCCGCAGCAGAACAATCTGAATGCCAACATCTCAACGCCAAACCAAAACCAGGGACGCTCGCCCGTCACACATTCTACTGCCACTGACAATGGCATGATCCGAAACTCTTCATCGCTGGTCTTCAATACAAGAGGAGTGAGCGATGAGTTATCCTTGTCTCAGAGACACTCGACAGCCCCTCAATACCTGCTATCGTGGGCATGCTCCAAGCTGCAACTGAACGAACTTGAAATACAATATCCTCTGGCGCTCGAGAGCTGCAAGCCCAAACTCAATCCATCAACTGATCCACCGCCCCTCATAGACGCGGGCGAGCGCGGGATGCAATGGGTCTCCCGTCTATCGTGGTCCCAGATGCGCCACCTTGTACAGGCATACTTTGCGCACTTCCATCCATCATGTCTAATACTAGACGAGTCAAACTTCTATGAGAATATCCTCGGTGTGGTGCTAAGAAGAAATTTCTCAAACGATATAGAGACGTGTATCGTCCTTCTTGTCTTCGCGCTGGGATCGATTGTTGCTCGCCATACAGGCTATCCGGAATGGGGTCAATTAAATGATAACAACAACGATAATGCGGATGGCGGTGACAGCATTGATGGCACTGGCCTGGGATTCTTTAATCTAGCCACACAATTGTTCCTCCAAGTGGAGAGTACGGATTGGATGAGTGTTCAATGTCTACTGCTTACAGGGTGAGCTTCTGAACGCTTGCATTTATCCACTCGATGTTGTTTGCTGGTTTACTGACTCCAAACTCCCAGCCTGTTCTACTCCTCAAAACTCCGCGTATTTGATGCATGGCGTTCCATAAACCGAGCCTGTTCTAGCATAATCATATTGGTATCATTGTGCGTAACGTATTGGAGTGCTATTTGTACGAAACTTGCTAACCATCACCAGGAAAGCAAGCCAAGAAGCACAACACTGTCAATTATTCTGGATAGCGTATTTACAGGAAAGGTGTGTCTACTTTCTACTATTCAACACTTTCCGCGCTCGTCTAATGAAATGAAAATTTGCAGCCAGCTGCTGGCTGAGTTTGACTTCCCACCCAGCGGCCTTGGCCGCTTCGCCAGCTCAATTCCCTTGCCGCTCGTCCCCAACAGCGAAACACAACCTGAATACCAATTATACCAATTCTTTTTCCTCGCCCTAATATCAATGCGAAAGATTTTAAACCGTATCATGTATCATTTATACAATCAAAGTAAATCATACCTTCCAACATTCTTCGATTCGATTAGACTAATCCAAAGTTCACGCCTAGGATTCTACGATAGCTGGGAGCACAATGTATCCACGACTCCTTCTTTACTTTTATCGCCACTGGACTCCTTGGTAGCGGAACTAGATCGCCAAATCGAAGAGTGGAGAGCATGTCTACCACCAGGCCTCGAGTTCCCCGCTTACACACCCACGAACGAGCCCATGTCTATTCACGCGATGCAAATACGATCTACCCAGGAAAGGCTGAGAGGCCATCTAATGGTTCGATACTTTGCCGCCAAATCGATTCTCTATCGTCCGTTTCTTCACCGTGTGCTCCATAGGGATGGGACTATCAATGTCGAAGATGTCGAGAAAGCGCGTACTGCAGTCGATGCGGCGCTTAATTCTGTGCTGAATAGCGGGTTGCCTCAAGAACCGCTCACCCTCTTATTACATCCTATAAACTCGTTGCGAAGGTAATGGCTTAAATTTCTTACATTTACTGATCTAGGAGCCTCTGATCCCTTCTCTCCATGTACAATCTAAAAGCCCAACCATTACTAGTCACTGACACCACAACAGCTTATTCGCTCTCGAAATAGAAATCGCTCTCGTTCTCAGCAGCGGAGAAGCTTGTCGCGCCATTTTGCCATACAACTGGGAACTTGCACAGCAAATCCGCGCACGCATCCACCCTGGAAGTATTAAACACTCTGCCACTGCATCAAGAGACTATGAGTTGCTCCAAGCTCTGGTATAAACGTTTTGGAGATAGGGTCGCTATGGGTAGTGATATGGCACTCATGCTTGTTGATGCGGCAGGTCGAATCGATTCAGGGTGTCTTCTTGATGTGTAAATTTATTTGAGAGTCAAAATACAGGCAGTTGTTTTACATTTCAATCCAGTTGCCGACCGAATTTTTCCCATTATTGGAGGCAAACTTCCGTTCATTGCTCTCCATCTCTTTAGCAGTGTGTCGTACTGTGCTAATGTACGTGCTATACACAGTTTTCCAGGCACTCGGACCAGTAACACCTATTCCAAATCAACCACTTCTTATTACCACATACACACATCTACCATCAATCAACACGCTCTTGTTTCATCTTATCAGCCCTGAATATAGACCAAGCAGGAACCACCAGGAACGCAGCACCGACAACAAGACTAGTCCCGCCAAATAACTGGCCGCCCAAATAACTGACACTTTTGCGGTCCGAGAAATCATGCTTATGCTTTACTAGGGCACCTGCAATGGGCGCTCCAATCAGCTCGGCAAATGCGCCAACAGTCCACATGAAGCCGATGCGAAGACCGACATGGGAGGGACTCGACAGACGGGATGCTACAGCGTTGGGTATTGAAACGACGATGCCTGATGAAAAGCTGGCATATATATCAGTTCTATTGTAGGAATAAAAATGGGGTGGTCAATACATACCCTACCAAAAAGCACCAGACGGTAATACCAGGCACGTTTTGTATTCCCAGCCACGCAAACACAATCCCGCTGAGCGCTGCAGCGCCAATAAACAACACGACAGCGGACCCGATTTTCTGCCCAATGTATGCAGGTAGTATTCGACCAAAAACACTTCCAGCATTGAGTATAGATAAGAGGTAGGATGCTGAAGTAGAAGACGCGCCCAGGGAAAAAGTCGCAAAGGGCACGATGTAAAAGTATGGCACCCAGTATCCGAGGAATACAAAGAACACGCCGATGCAGAGGAACAGATACGCACGACCGCCCAGCGCGAGGAAGTAAGAAGCTATTGGACTGCTTCGAACTCCATCTGTAGAAGCATGTGTTTCTAATGACGGGCGGGTCCGTTGTTCGGTAGAATGATGTCGGTGGTGGTGGTTGTTTGACCAGGTTACGTCTGTCAATAAGACGAATGCAATGACAGCAAGGAGTAGAACTAGGAAGCCAAAGACACGATTTGTCCAACCGAATCCCAGTGACGGCAGTAATTTGCGAAACATGATCGGTAAGATGACACCACCAACAGCGGAGCCAGTGGCTGTAATGCCGAGTGCTACCGTGCGACCTTTGGTAAAATGGTTCGACACTACAGACACTGCCGGAACGTATATCAAGCCGCTTCCTAAGGGAGTCGAAGAAATCAGAAATCGTTTGTAAATTTACGGATAGTGAGAAACAAACCAGCGCCTACACAAACTCCTTGTGTGATTAGAATCTGCCAATACCATTGTGCCACACTTAACAACATCAACCCCAGGACAATCAACGTCATTCCAGCCGCCAGCACTGACCGCACATATCCCCGATCATAAAAGGCGCCAGAGAACAGCCCGATGAAGCTTAGGAGGAAAACCTGTGTAGTTCCAATCCAGGAGATTGTAGACGGGGTAAAGGAACTGAGGGGACCTGTCTCATAGTATGCTTGGTACGCGCCAAATGTAGAGGCCACGCCCAATGTAATGAAGAAGACGCAGAATCCGCCAAAAACTTTTAAATAGGCATGGAATCCGCTGCTACTTGGAGTATGTGGTTCATCATCTGTGTGTTGCTGGCTGTGGTTGTCGTTTCGGATAGCTGCAAGTTCGATGGATGCGGCTGGCATTCGGACGGAGGGTGACAACCGGATCGTCCCGGACTCAGTTGTCTGCAGGAAACTAGGTGTTGGTCGCTGCATCTTGTTGTTCTTTGGGCTTGGTTGCTTGCTTTGATGCAAAAGGAAAAAAAGGATCGCAATGATAAAAACTATTCGTGGTGTAACAAGCAAAAACAAAGCGTGATTTGATGAACGACTGATCACGCTGCTTGGATTGGCAATAAAAAGCACCAGGTTCTAGCAGAAAACATGAACTATAAATACGGAGTGTGTGGCACGCAACCAAGTATCCTTTTTGTGTGAGAAAATCATATCAATGAATCAATTGTTCGCTTACCAAGCACGACATATTCTGCTGCAAGTCGGTCTTGTCACAGGTGGGGTACCGAGGTCGCTGTTCATTGAACTCATCATATACGAGCATTCTATATTGATAGGACCTTTGGTGGATACTTTCCTGAAAGTCATTTCTTACAAGGGTGAGAAGTAACACACCGGTTCGCGAGACATTTCGGAATGGGACCAAATTGTGTCCAAATTTTGTATTTGCGCTTGTTTTGGTGGAGCTATAGAAGGTATTTCGACATGAGGTGAGAACACATCTATAGTAGAGATAATTCCATGGTCGACTTCGGTGTTACACGTATTCCGACATGACTGCTTCTCTGAACCTCAAGACTCTTAAAGATTGTACAGGTTTTGTTTTGTATGCACGTTGTATACTACTTTCATTCCAGCCTCACAAAATATATTCAGAGAAAAAAAGGATGCCACTTATCGTCAAATGTATGTATACATGACGAACGCATTAAAAAAAAAGTAACGAGCGGTCAAGGTCGTTTTGTTACATCTAGCTCGTAAACTCGGCTGCTCTCGCAGGAGTACCAGTGCATCCAACGCGAGTCGAGCTAACCGCGATATCATCATACCAGAAAGTATTCGTGTCCCCACCATACGATTCCCAACCAAAGTAGATAGCTGTAATCTTTGGCTTCGTTGAGCTCCTCTGCCATTGGGCAGCATTAGGGTTCGAGACGCCAGACTTAACGGTAAGACCAGCAATGGCGGTGCCGTCCAACCACGTCTCAACGGTGCCGTCTGCGCCGAGGTGGTATTCGAAGCATTTCCAGGCGCCGGCGGGGAGAGCGGTGGAAGCGGCAATGCCCTGGGGAGAAAGATCGGGAAGAGTGGCGTCGTCGGTTTCGCGGTTGTACATGAGGATTTTGCTCTGGCCGCCGATTCGGAGGTGCTTCTTTGCGCCTTGGGCGGAGTCGGGCATGGTGATGAAGGTGACGTGCGCGTCTGTGAAGGCCTTGGAGGCTTTTCTGTTTGGAAGAAGGAAGTTAGCATACGTTTTATATTCTTCCTGCGGTAGTACGTAGAAACTTACAACCAGGCCCTGACATAGACATCGCCGCTTGGGACCTTGGTGGTGCCGAAGAAGATGTGTCCACAGTAGCCACCCGCGCCATCGACTCTTACGGAGTTCTTGCCGCTGTGTGCTGTCGAGCTATCAAGAGTGACTTTGCCACCTTGGTTGCAGTCTGGTGCATATGTGGGCCATGCGGTCGCATCCAATCCATTTTCGAAGCCCTCGCTGACTTGCGCAAAGGAAGATGGAAGCAGAGCGAGAAGAGCGAGAAGCACGGTTTGGCGGAACATTGTGGCAATCGTTTCGTATAGTGAATGGCTGTAGCGTAGAGAAGAGAAAATCTAGGACAGCCTGGGCGATGGTATTTATATAGCTGGCATTACCACCTGAGCCTCTCTCCTCCCACTACTGTATCCCAAGCGCCTGAATGTGTATCATTGTAACGATATTATCCTAGCTTCGTGCTCCGCGAATCACAATTCGGAAACCCGGGCCAATTTCCCAGAGTATATATATTAGACTAGCAAGCAATGATTTTTGCCGTGGGGGGAACATCAACGTGTGCGTCAGTCGTGCAGTCGTAGAGAATGAATCGTCCCAAGCTACGTTAGAATGCAAACGAAAGGTAGCAAAAATCGTGAACTAGATGACCACAGTTTGGAAGTCGTAAACTGTTGGAAGCGAAACGGGTGAAGGACTAGACTTTGTTTCAAACGTCATTAAGTGAGATCATCGTAGGCAAGGGCCGGGGATATAGTGGATGGTTCATATCTGGATAATATCAAAGCAGCGAAGAAACTCGCATGCGGCCCGTGCAGGGTTTCTTGAAACAGCCATTTATTAATATGAGGAACCCCTTGTGGAGATCTTCGCTAATTGCAAGTGAAGCAAGAGCAAAAAGCTTGTAATGCCTCTGGCGTGCGGGATTCTGTTCTTGACAAGGCTGCTTCTCATTGTGATGGGCCTTTGCTTTTGGTAGACGTTAATGCTACTTCGATGACGCAGTAACGTGAAGTCACTATATCATCGATATCTATGGTATCTATACACATGCGAAGTGTTCTGGAAACAACAAAGCATTTAGTATAAACCCTGCCCCTTCAAAACAGCGAGACATGCAGACTATTGTGGCTATTTGAGATATGGTGTCCTCATCTTGCTCTTCTCTTCACCTCATCACGCGCATCGCTCATGAGCACTAGCGGCTGCAAGTTCCGATACTCCAATCAATACCACCAATTATTTAAATCTAGGAATATTCCAAAAATACCTACCCACTAGGTTTACGTCTTCTCGGGCTCAGAGTTCGGTTTAGGGTCCCGGACAATTCTGGAAAATCCGCATTTCTGGAAGACGTACCCATGTATTGAGCACGCATAAAGCTTATATAGAGCTTATATTGTACAGACTCGCTTGGCACTTTCCCGTCGTTTAGAGGTAGTCGAGGTGGGTGCTGCGCCACTGGTTGGATCAAGAATCCAAGCTCATCGCATGAGATTTGTGGCATTTCTGCCAATTGCTAGCTAAATTGAGATACTAGCAGCGACACATGTCAAATTGCAATCTTTATTTAGCATTCTTCCACTCATGTTAAGAAATCCAGCAGACTTGGGGAACAAAGCACACATAGGAAGATCTTGAGCTTCTTCGTGCGAGGCCCGCGAACAGCCGTCCAGACACAAATCTTTGGATAGGATGTAGATACCTATTACCTCAACTTAATTTGCTCGTAGTTTTCTAATGCGATAATTGTTCTTATACAGTCGTCACAGTAATGCCCTCATTGCCATGGATTACTGCAGCAAAAGTTCATCGGCCGTGGAGAGAAACAGTGCGTCGCCTACCACCAAATCTCCTCTACGACATCTGAGCGCATTTAGACGACGATATCAGTGGGAACGCGCTGTCCATGGAGAGGGACTTTTTTCAAGTTCCCCTCACGGATCAAATGTCGATAGGCGGAATGTCGGACTATTAAAGACCGAAGTTACGCAACAACACCGCCAATAAGGCGGGCGATTTCTTAGAGATCGGCTCGGTACCTGCGGATGATGCGTTTTTCTAGACAATTGCAACATTGAGGCGTTCCTGGCCTAAACCAAGCTAATTCAAAGGTCCGATGCTTGCGGGAGAAATTGTTAAGAGCGAAATAGACTCGCTAATTTGTGTTCAGAAGAATAAAGAGAGATGGGATGCCCACTTTCTAGATACATAATTGCCTGAACTAATACAAAAGTCCATCTGAGTTCCTAGGACAAATCGATAGATTTTTATTTTTATTTTATTATTCATTATGTATATAATACGATGGCTCTCCTTCATAGCATGTCTCGCCCCAAGTATCGCAGCAGAAACCCTGCTCTACCGCAACACCTTCAATGATTCCTCCGCACTCGACGGCTGGATCGCCGAAGGACCCCTCAAAGCCGACATCTCCAACAACACCCTCCAACTAAGCGGCGCCGGCGGCCCCAACGACTACTTCGTATACTGGCTGCCAGAAGTGTTCCCAGACCGCATCCGAATAACATGGGAATTCTCGCCAATCCAGGAACCAGGCCTGGCCATGTTCTTCTTCGGCGCAACGTCTGTAACCGGCGGCAGCATCTTCGATCCAGCTTTGAAACCACGCAATGGATCGTATCCGCAGTATCACTCGAGTGACATTCGCACGCTACATGCTTCGTATTTTCGACGTCGCTGGCCGGAGGAACGCGCATTCCATCTTGCGAATCTGAGGAAGAGCCCTGGTTTCTATCTCGTTAGCCAGGGCGCAGATCCGCTGCCGCCAGTACCAGATGCAAATGGTGCCTTTTATCGTGTCGAGGTTGTAAAAGATAAGCGGGAAGTGCGGTTTTCGATCAACGATCTTTTGCTGTTTGAGTGGGACGATACGAAGACGGATACTGGGCCTGTTGTGAGAGAGGGCCGTATTGCATTTCGGCAGATGCAACCGTTGGTCGCGAGGTATCGGAATCTGGAGGTGTGGAAACTTTAGGGAAGATGGTGTGCTTGGAGTTTTTAATCGGGCTGGGGCGGTGTTCAAAGTAGGGTGATTGAGATGTGGTCATTACATTCAACACCACTTTTGAAGTCTCAATTGACCAAAGAAGAAAGACATGACGATCCTCTAAGTTCTAAGAGGGTGATACCTAGATTACTACAATCTCTAGCATCCACAAATTTTTTCATGACTTTTCCACCACTCCCCGCAACAACCCATCCCCCCATCACTGAATCTGTTTAACGATCGCCTCGAAATCCGTCAAATCCCAAACATCTGCAAACTTCCCCTCCACAATCCGATACAGCGTAAACTGCATCGTCTCCACCCTCCTCCCCGTCGCTGGAATCCCCTGAAACGTGCCTAAATGCGTCCCCGAGACTTTAAAATGCAAGTACAGAAAATCGCCATCGACGCCAAAATGGCGGATATCCCAGTGCCAGTCGGGGAAGCCTTCTACAAGGGGTTTGAACTGCGCTGTTACTGCTGAGCGCTGCCAGGGCGAGTCGTTGATGTTGATGGTGGGCGAGGTGTAGAATGCTTCCATTGCGGAGAAGTTGTGGGCGTTGCAGTGGGAGATGTAGGTTTGGTAGAGAATGCGGTGGTCTTGTGAGGGAACTTTGTTTGATGAGGTTGTTTGGGTGGGCATGGTTGGTTTGGAGTTGAGCTGAAGTATTCGGGCAATTGAAACAAAGGCACAAGCCAGCGTAGAAGTTGAGAACGGGTTTCCGTAAATCTAAATAAATAGAAGAAGTAACGTTTGTTAGAATCAAGGGATTCCCTCAAGCTTTGCGGCGGGAATTAGGTGGTAGGATGCGTTGGAAGAAACTTAAAAGACGCAGCTTGCATACAATCGAATTGTGAAAAGTTTTATATATACAGATCAAACACCAAAAAGGGGAAGTCTTGTAAGGCGTCGTGCATATACTATGCTGAGTAAAGAAAGCTTGTCCATTACAGTTTGCTTGAGCAGTTGCTTACTACGCAAATTCCCAATTGTGTCAGCGTCGACTTTTGTGAGCCTAAGACTCGCTCTAACGAAGACGGCGAAGTGATCCAGAGCTAGCCAGTATATACAGATGCTATCCGATGAATCTACTTTAGGCTTTCCCAAGCGCACAAGAAAATCCCAGGCGAGGGCGAGGCGTTTGCGGGCACCGGGACAGCGAGCTAAACAGTAGAAAGAGCCATCAGCGGGAGCGGGAGCGGGAGCGGCGCCTTTACGGTTTTGATCAAAGGGTCCACTCGTTCAATCAAACCGGAGAGGATATGGAGTAATGGCTCAACGTCAGTTTTAATAGACCCTAGCCTTTCCCCTTCATCTAGTCCGGTCCCAGGATCTGGCATGCCTTATTTTCTTAGCCAAGCCAACCGTTTTCATCACTGGGAACTCGTTGCAGATGAAGATGCCATCCTTCTTTAACTGAAGTCCCCTGGGAGTGATGAGATATACCGTTCCAGAAGACAAACATTGCCATAGCCCCTATCTGGCAGCACCAAACGCCGTCCATGCTCGTAATCGACCAAACTATCTTCTTAATTGCGACCAAGCCATTTCTTTTCATTATCGGAAACTCTTTTCCGAAGAAGATGCGATCCTCCCTTGGGGCAAGTCCCCTGGGAGGTAGTTGGGGTGCCCGCGGCGTCGAAGAGAATACTGAGCAATGTCTCTCTACGTCGTTTTCGCTCCAAGGGGAGGAGTGTTGGAGGTAGTTAGGGCGCTCGTGATGCAAAAGAGGAGGGGAATAGAGGAGAAAAAAACAGCATCGCGGCCATTTTTATCTTCGGGGTTGTGATCTTAACCGCCGTGCAAGATTGTATGCAGATGTCGTTTTCTTGCGCAGGATAGAGTCTGTTCAATGAAGTGAGGGAGTAGAGGCGATTGTTTGCAGTGTGTTGTCAAAGAGAGGAAAGTTGAAGGTTGAGGAGTGGAGAGAAGGAGGGAGAGTTTTGGGATGAGCGGAGGGGGTGTGTTTACTGTTGGACTCCTCTGTTCCTGCCATCTTTGGTGCCTCCTTCCGACCCAGAGTGAATTCAGTAATGACTACACTGATCTTGATCTTGAAAACCTTCATATGCTTCGATGCATTGTATCGTAGGATAAAGTTAGTACGTTATACCTAGCTTTGTTCACTTTAATACCTTAAAGCGCAAAGAGTCTGCGTGGTACGTAAGAGTTTGATGGCTTCAACCACTGGTTCTTATTCGCAGAATTTTTTAACGATCCATTCCCATCTTCCTCATTCCCGTTGACTCCAGATACCATAGCTTGAATTTCTTCGAGATCATGCTTTTGTCTGTAATATACGTCACGAAGTTCCTTGAGAACTGAGGAGGTTTCGTGACCGGGAAAGAGATTAATGTCGGCCTATGCACGATGGAGCTCTAACTTAAGTTTCGCAGTGCATGTATCCGTTAATGCGACCGCCTTTTCGAGGGCCTCGTAATTATCTATGCTCGCTGTATTTTTGTCGTAATATGCTCGCCTTTGAAGCGGGCCGCAAAGGTATGTGGCTGTCCGGCGTCTGATTGGTAGTTACCTAGTCAAGTTTGGGCAAATGAATCTTTGTATCTGGTCATTGGTTTATGAATAATATAATATTGAGTTGAGCGTGTAAGACAAGTTTGATAGCTGCATCTCAGTACGTTTCTCCATCATATCATTAGCATCTGAAATACAAGGCTAATATATACTATAGGAAACTCCTACCTCTTAATGTGCTCGCTCAGTCTAACATATTTAATAGTCTAGGTCAACATATGTCCTCCAATCCTAATATTCTAAGCTTTGAGCAGACCACAAAGTTCAGGATCAATGTCACTTGAATGCCTTATCACGAATTCAAAACACTTTTAACGTTATTTCACACTACCGTACCACTTGTTCCTCTGGCGAAGTCTCAACAACCATTGTGCTAGTATAATCCAATTGTGATGTCACCTCTAACTCTCGCAGTCAAGTGCACCTCTGCCTCCAAATCAAGCTTAATGCCAACCATCAAGCTCGCATCCTTTAGGTTTCCAGCGCTATCTGTGGCACCCTTCAAGAGACTTCCCGGAGCCTGGTGTAGAGCCGAGCCTGATGGTGCAGTGATATTGGTAAGACCCCGACGACCACCAGTTGCTTGAGCATCGTCACTGAGATATGATTGTTAGGAATTGGTGTCTAAATCGTAGCAATAACGTACTTCTTGATGCTGGTAACTTGACTATTAGACTGTTAGGAACAATGGCTGGAAATAGGGGAAGTGGCATCACATACGGAGAAGACATTGTTGGGGACTTTGGAGTAAACTGGCTGTGACCGAAGTATGGATGGGTAGGCGGTTGAGTCAATGATGAAAGTAGTCAAACAGCTTGATGATGATAATCCAGCATTCTCTTTCTCTCATTTTATACTTCTTCAACGATATGAGGATTACGGTCGGACGGATCAAACCGGCAATTACCCTACGCTGACTCTCGTACTGTAGCCGCTGAACTAGGATTGCAGCATAGGAACTCACCGACAAAGAACACTATGTTTGCAGATCCACTGCGGAGAGTGTAAAAGAAGAAATATAGACTGCATGCGTGTTTAATACTGACATTGTCACCATTGGCCAATGGACTACCATGTTAGTGATGGTGAAACTACCACAGCGCTTGTTTACTGCGGGCCGAGCCGGCATCAACCATGTTCACTGAAGCACAGCACACCCGCCCCGCAATAATCAGATCATACGAGTATCTCCAGACTACGTAAGGGATGCGGCTCGATGGAAGATGGTCATTACAGTGTCTGTCTAGATTGCAATCGGCTTTGTAAACCCTGGGGAAAAAGTATGCACTCGCCCCCAACAAGTATGTATGGCGGCCGCTAACATACTGCCGACTTGAGACAGTGTGGGGAATACCAACGCATCGCCAGCCTCGTTGGATCCTACTTGCATCTTCGGATGCCAGCATCGGGACATAACGGGGTCTTCATTCATCAAGCGGTCTGGCCAGGACCAGTAAAAATAGCATCTCAGTTCAGTGAGCGATCCAGCCCAGCTTGAGCTGATCCCAATTGCTTCGCGACTTCATCGATTTTACTCCCTACTTCATCAAACACTTCATCATGTCTCTTGTCATTGCCCTCAGCGCGACGCCAGGTCTTTTAGGCACCCAGGAGGCCGTCCGGCAGGCACAACGGAAAGAAAGCCGGGAAGAGCACCGAGCGAGAAGATGCAATTTCATCGCGCACTGCATCAAGTCGTCATTGCGGGCTCGCGAGATCAATGACAGACCTCTAGTTCTTCGAGATGGGCGGGTATGTAACATTGACAATCCATTTGTTTACTCTAGCAATCCCAATCCTAACCAATTGTCAGATTTTCATTGATAGTGCCGCACAAGATGACGATCAAAGCACTACCAATTGCGCCGGTTACTACCTCCCGTATCCCGATAGTCCATACGAAGGGCTAGTAACGCGAATTTCCACCATATTGCCCATCATGAACTGGGTTTATATCGATGTCGCAACACATCAGCTGCGGTATGGCGTACGCAAAGATGCAGAAGGCAATATGACAGGTCCTTTTGATTGCACCAGTCATAGTCGTCGAGTTACATTTCAAGGATGGGAAGGGTTCTGTGCCGTAGAAGAGCAACCAGGAGAGTGGGCGGTATACTTCGACGTGGATGACGACGCGCTCAAGGGCAAAGTTCCTCATGGAACGAGGATACTTGAGATCGAGATTGAGAGGAGAGAGGAGCGGTGGAAGAAAGGGGAGCATGCTGCTGTTCCCGTGAGAAGAAATGTCGTGCAAACACAACGGAGTGAAAATGATGGTGTCCAAGGCGCGCCTAACCAGCCGCAAACTGAGGCGCCATTTACTGCTCCGCAGGAATCTACTGTACCATTGTCTCCTACACGGCAGCGAGTCCCGGTGCCTGAAACTGTCCCACAGCCAAAAATCGATTCACCAACCGCACCACGGCAAGCTATTCCAGCGGCAACAAAGCCGCCATCAACAACGCAGTCGATAACGGCACCGTCTACAATACAACCACCGTGGCCGTCTTCAATCTCTACCTTAGAAAGAGAATACAGATCGAAGAGCACATCTCCCAGCAAGATCTCGAAGAGCTCAACAGAACCTCCTCTAAGCCCCACTGCAACACCCAAGACGCTACGACATTCTCCGAGATCAATTTCAGGGCGACACATGAACCCACCTTCCAAACCAACCACCCAAAACAAACCCAAGCAATCTCCCTCCCAGCCGCGATCAATCTCCCCTTTGAACCACACTCCCAATTCCCCAATCCGCACATTAGCATCTCGAGAGATGCTCTGCCTCTTCAATGACGACGAACGCCAATACATAGAAGAGTTTTCCACGCTCTTCACCAACACATTACGTCCACTGTCTGTATCTCTGAGCCTTTCGTTTCCAGATAGTGCTAGTCCGAGGCGACATTCGAGTAGTTCTATCATTCGGAGAGCTGTGAGGAGAATGTCGACTGGGGGCTCGAGTTTATTTAAGTCGTTGAGTATTGGGAAGGGGTTGGGTGAGAGAAGGCGGACCGGGAATGGGGTGGAGCGTGTGTCGAGGGTGCTTAGGCGGAAGAGGAAGACGTTCTAAGGGTGGAGATAAAGATAATGTATATCAAGGGATATGAAATTGGGGTAGGGTATGTATGAGAAGGTATTCACTGCATTCATTTGACGGATTGAAATCTGCACGGTGTAAGAAAGCTCTAGCTGAGAGGAATAGCCTCTTTTTGTCTTGTTTTGATTTTTTTCTACAACTTTTGTTATTTTGTACCTGGAAAAAATGTTTCATCAATTCATTGGAGCATGGACGAAGTGATGTAGTGAGCTATCTAACCATAGTGTATTGAACTCAACTTCGACTTAGTATGACGCTTGATGCCGAGGTAAGCCACCATAGATAGAAAGAGCCGAAGTTTGGCAAATCTCAACTATGATGCTTAGGAAATTGCGCCACAGTGAACTCTTTGAAATCTGATATTTTTCATTGCAGACATTCACAAAGCAAGAATTCCAAAGACGACTCTCCGCTCAAGTACATTCTAGGACTTCTGGTTAGTCTAAAGGCGGCACTATCTTTGCCGAGGCTTACGGCAGTATGTACGTCTGGCTACATTTCCCCACCCAACCAGTCCAGTCTCCTCCCGCAAAAAGTAATATTAACTCAACCATTGTCCGGACATTCACAAGTAAAATACTCCAGAAAAAAGGAAAATAATCAACATGGAAGGAATACTATTCCCCATCGAAATCGAAGACCCCAAAAAACGTGTTCAAGCATATCTAGACGCATACCGAGAAGACCGTGGAGCCGCAGATGTAAGCTCCGCAACATAGCATACCCAGAAAAAGAAGTACTTCTAACCAATACCCACAAAAGACCTTCGATGCCAGCTTAATGCGAAATATTCGTCTAGTTTCCGCCACGAAAGAGCCGACCGGAAAAGTCGAGTTCGAGTTCGACGTGCTGCCATTGTTTTGTAGTAGGGCGAACAACATGCATGGGGGTGCCGTTGCATGTATATTTCCCCCTAAAGAAATTGGAATTACTCTTGAAAATGCTAACATATTTCAGTACTGGCCGACATGTGCACGACAATGGCCGTTGCTCCAATGTCGCGAGATGACTTTTGGCATTTTGGCGGAGTATCGCGGAATCTCACCGTGACGTATCTCAGACCCATACGTCAAGGCATTACTATAGTAGTCAAGTGCAAGGTGATGCAGATTGGCAAGAACTTGTGTATGTGACTTTGTGTTTTTCATAATATTTTTTGTTGTTTTCTAACATTGGGATACAGCGAGTATAAAAATGAAGGTGTTTCGGAAATCAGATAATGCGCTTCTTGCAACGGGGGAGCATACCAAAGCAAAAGTGGATATTAAACAAAGGTTATAGCTCTGCAATTAAATTATATACCTGTAGCTCTACAAAAGCATTCAGATATAACACCACTATCTGCACAAGTATCAATCTTTTGGTCTTTGGTAATAATTGGCGCAAGTCTCATCCCTGCATTGAGGTCTCACGCCGTGCCTTTCTGGGTAAGGGCATGCCTGGGGATCTATAGCATGGAGCCAATGGTGGGTAGGTACGATGTGGACGGTAGGGTCAGATATAGCTTTTAACTTGCAAACCACAATGTCTTTCCCGTAGCTAACTTCAAGACACTGCTTACTTGATCATTTTGACTGGTAGAAGAGGAAGATTTGGCCCGAACCAGTGGTAGCTCAAGCTCCAACGCCTTCGAAAGCCAAAGAAGCCGTTGTCAGTGAGGCCCAGGGCATATTCTTAAAAGTGCCTATGGTAGTAGTGTAATGAGACTACTCTTATAATATTGGATTTACGCCTTGAATAAGGCAGAGTCGATCTGGCCAATCAGCGGTCGAGGCCAGAGTCCCACTCATACACTTGCTATAGCGTCAGCCCGCTTCACACTCCACCACTCGCTTTGCTTGAAGCCATTCCCGCAAGTTCCAGGGGTAACAGTTCCGTCAGATGAAATTTCAAGCTATCTGAGACGTCAAGAACATACACATTACCTTCTTCAAGCGTTGCTAATGGCAGCAGTTGGCTCACCGCGAGTGTGTCATGCCCCAACCGCGTAAGCAGACCGTGACCACCGCTTCAGGGAGAAATCGTCCCAAGGTCAAGTCTGGATGCCGCACTTGCAAGTAAGCACTCAAAAATTGAAATTGCGCATTAATTTATGAGGTTGGGGGCTAACACCTACGAGAATCCGTAAAGTGAAATGTGATGAGGGCCGCCCTGCTTGTAACCGATGTGTTTCCACGGGCCGTAAATGTGATGGATACGGCATCTGGG
Source organism: Acrocalymma vagum (assembly GCA_028476805.1). Classification (NCBI taxonomy): domain Eukaryota; kingdom Fungi; phylum Ascomycota; class Dothideomycetes; order Pleosporales; family Acrocalymmaceae; genus Acrocalymma; species Acrocalymma vagum. The sequence continues at coordinate 126,461 of JAQGEP010000025.1, forward strand.
AAAGTCAATCTAGACTGAATACAACATTAGCTTCAAATGATTCAGTGACCGATATCAAGGCCAAAGTTGCCATTCCCCGGAAAGCGGTCAAGGCCTCTGACCAGATAGACTGCAGTGTGGTTTCTCGGAACTCGAAACCATGCCCTCAGACTTTTGAGACAGATCATGACATCTCCCATACGCAGATGACCATATCTCGACTCAAACAAGAGTCAGACTTGACTTCAATTCCCACTCCACTACTCATATTCTCGCTCGCCCCGCAAGAACGCGGTCTCCTATCCTGGTTCCAAGAATGCACCGCTACGAAACTAGGTGGCCTCTTCCCATCCTCTTTCTGGAACAGCCTACTCCTCCAAGCAAGCCACACCGAACCGGCCATTCTCCACGCACTCCTCGCCCTAACCTCAGCACATAAACACGAAAAACACACCACAGCCTTCAAGCAGCCCTCAGCCGAAGAGCAATTCACCCTGCAATACTACACGAAAGCAATTCACCATCTCAGACCGCATTTCAGTCTCCAAGACCAAGCGTCTCTGCGAGTCACATTACTTACGTGTATCCTATTTGTGTGTCTTGAGATAATCCAACGGCATTACGCATCTGCCATATCTCATCTACGGAACGGGCAGAAACTCATCCAACAAGCCGCGCAAACCCAACACTTGCGTGGCACCAAATCATTTCCAGGCGATGAAGACCCAGACCATCTCCTAAACCAAATGTTCCTGGAGCTCTCGATCCAGGTGAAAATGCTCGGCCCAAATCCAAATCCATACAGCCTGTATCTCCCCGGCATCAACAACGAAAACACTCTGGCTTTACTACCAAACAAGTTTGCATCAACAAGGACCGCCAGAGACCACCTAGATATGCTATTCACGCGCACCCTCAACCTTCTCGACCTCTGCCTCCACTACCACAAAGACAGCCCCTCCCCAAATCAAGACCTCCCACCCGTAGTATTCACCCAACAAGCCACCCTCCAACTCGATCTCGCCACCTGGATGCAATCCTTCCACGCATCCAGCTTCAACACCAGCACGACGCCAACATCCCCCTGGCGCACAGCAGCATGCCACATACTCCAAATGTACCACACGCTCCTCCTCCTCATAACAGCAACAGCCACATACCCTACCAACGAAACGATCTTCGACACGCACACTCCATCTTTCCTGTCACTTCTCTCCCACGCAAACTCTGCCCAAACAATTACAAACGCCGTGCACCACCCTCATCCTGACTCCAACTCCCCTTCCCGCTCCTACAGTAACACCCCAGAACCCTCAGCCTCAACCAGATCCGAAACATCGTACACGAACATACACATCCCCCTCCCCGCCACCCCCGGCTCCCCAAGCAGCACAATCCTCTCCTCCGCCTGGATCCCGCCCCTCTTCTACACCGCGACAAGATGCCGGGTACAAACTATCCGGCGGCACGCAATACACTTGCTCGAGCAAACCACCCACAGAGAAGGAGTTTGGGATGCGAGTGCTGCAGCGAAGGTAGCGGAGGAGGTGGTGAGGATGGAGGAAGGAGGAGGAGGGGGGTTAGGGAATAGTGATGTTTTTGACATGGTCTCGGGGTTTGGTGATGATGATGAGGATGAATTTACGGATGCGAGAATTATACCAGAGGAACAGCGTCTCCATGCTGTTACGTTACTTCCTCCAAGTGACGCGGATAGCAAACTGGCGTTTACGTATCGTAGACGATGCGGGGGCGGTACATGGCAGGATGTACGCAGGGAGTATGATGGAGTTACGGGGACGTGGTCGGATGTGCATGTGTAGTGTTGATGTAGTATAATGTGTGCGAAACATACTTCAGTAACAAGTATCATGACCATGATCGAGATCATATACGATCCGCTCGTATTACGGAAATAGAAACAAACACACGTGAAATAAAGCAACACATGGCATCGCAAATAATCAAACGTTTTAAAAAGAAGAAAGGGAAAGGGGAAAAAAGGCAAGCGAAATCGAAAACGAAAAATGTGCCATAAAAAAATAATTAACAATTAATCTCCCCCCAATTTGAACGATTTACGAACGGATTCCGAGCATGAAGATAGATCCCAATGGAAGGAAAAGAGCACAAAAACCATTCGGGGCCATAGGAGTCATATTTCAATACCATCTAGATATATATTATCACTGTCCCATGTGCCATGTACCACTGCTACACAACAAAAACAAAAAAACATAGAACCCCGTGTAGCCTATCCATAACCCAAAAACCAAGCCGTGCTCAGCACCATATATACGTAATCTACACTTTCGAAACCCCAGTCCCTTACCTCCTACTCGTACACGCAAAGCAAACTCCTCCCAACCTCCCCGCAACTGACGAGCATCACCCCAACCCTACTCCTTGAACTCCGCATCCACTGTCTCAAAGTTCTCCAAGAAGCTCTGAAACGTAAAAACACCAAGACCAGGATCCAACGACCCCGTTGTCGCGCGAATCGAATGCATCGACAACTGCGGGATGCCACAATCGATGGCGCGAATACCCGTGTGAGCCGACAACATAGGTCCCACGGTACCACCACTGCGGGAATCATTGCGGATCTGGAAGACCTGGAGCTTGGGATCGACCTTGCGGACGCCAATGTCGCGGTCGACGCAGCGCTGAAGAACAGCTGTTGACACAGCGTCGGTGGTCATGTGTGCATTTGAGTCGGCGGATACGGCGGGACCAACGTTGAGTCGCGGGGAGTGATTCTCAAGGTACGCATTCAGGAAATTGGGGTTCACGGCGTGAATCACGTCGCTGCTCACTAGGAAGCTGTTTGCATATGTTCTTGATAGAGCGCCCTTGACTTTGCCATTATCGGAGAACTCCTCGACAATGCGTTCTACTATTGTGGGGAGGAAGTTGCCGCGAGCGCCTTGACGAAGTAGAGAACCGACTTCCTCGTCGTCGAAAAGGGCGACCATGCGGATTTGAGAGGTATTGGCGAGTGAAGACGAGGAGTTGAGGAGTGCCTGGATCGCAGCCCAGCTGCAGAGCTTGTCGTCAATACGACCTGCGAAAACGAACTCCTTGCCCAAACCGCCCACTTGAGCAGGTTGGATATCGAAGAGTTCAAGTTCCCAGTTAACAATCGATGAGTCTGTCTTCGGTTAGCAATCATGCTTGAAGGGAGAGTGGGTAGAAATAAGACAGAACATACAGTCTGTGATGCTAAGCTCCTCGCTAATAGCTTTGACCAATCGCTCAGGCTGTGTAGCTGCGAAGGTGCCTACTCCGCCCAGTACGCTTGCCTTGAAGTCGCCCTCCTCAGAGCCCATGGCCCCGATATCCGAGTTGTCGAGTCCAATAATAGGAACCATCTGAGTCTCCTTGTTGAACGGACCGCTAGCGGCGGCGCCAAAATGGGGAGCCAGAGTAGGGACGCGAGCAATGGGCCAGTCCAGTTTGACCAGCTTTGTGACAATCTTTCCATTCTCCCTCACCAGAACCCTGCCGCCGATTCCCAGGTCACGATCCCACCATGTGTTGTTCAGTGCACCTCCATAGGGGGCAACACCAAGCTGCACGTAGCCGGCTTTGGTACGGAGCTTGGGAATGGGCTTAAGCTTCGCGGTGAGGGCGTCAATGTGTCCAGCGATTATGGCTGCGCCGTTACCTGCACTATATCCATCGCCGATAGCAAAGGCAATAATAGAGGACCCGTTGCGAGAAACATAGTATTTGCCTCCACGCTGCAAATCCCAAGTATCACGCTCTGAGAGCTTCTCGTAGCCGTCGTTTTCAAGATCCTTGGCCACAGCATCGATGGCATGGAAAACGGTTGGGTTTGCGGTCATGAAGTCGGTAAATGGCTTTGTATATTTCTCGGGGCCTTCTTTGGCCTTGACTGGCCTCGGCGCTTCTTCCTCCCGCTCCTGGACAATTACTTCGGGGATCTTTGGTGGAACCGGCGGAGGACTTTGCTGTTGCATCGTTGCACCAGATGAAGTGTCATCATCCAAATCGATTAGGTAGTTATACGGTGCAGCAATGCTGTGCCGGTGACTCTCGCGGAATGGATGGTTGATGTTTGTCCTATTGGAACTTGCAAAGTTCGCGGAGCTCTGCTGCTCTGAAGTCTGTGAAGCATTACGTCGACTCTGAAGGAAGGGATTCACTCTATGCCGGTGCTGTACGGTCGTATTCGCGCGAGAGATGGTTGAGTAGGAGTGCCGAAGCGTTGGGGATGGGTCGGCATACAAGTCGGCTGTCGACACGGTCTTGCGGAGGGTTGGATGGTTCTTAGTCATGACTACGGATTATAGAGGACTCTGTGACGGTTTCTGTGGATATTATGGAGGGGGAGACGGAGTATTGTGGGAGGTGGATAGGTGGACAGCGGCGAGGTTGAAGCTGAGGGCGTGGTTGAGATACGCAAGCTCGAGGTCCCGCCACATGGCGCAGGGATAACGCTAACCGAAAGCAGTAGGTATCTTCTACCTGCCTTGCCATCCAATCCAAGGTGCGTCTGTGTTCCAGAAGCCTGCTGACGATTATGCAGGCGGCAGTTGTGAAGTGTAATTAAGGCGCGGAATATTGCTGGACGGAGCATCCCTGTATGGCTATATCTCTCAGGTCTGCCTATCAGATGTAATTTCTCACAATTCTCGGATCAGCTACACCACGAAACCTGTGCAAGTGGGCTTCATTTGTATTGCTACCGTACGGATACCGGAGAACCGAGATCATGTTTTGAAGTTCCCTCCTAGCTCAAATAACAGGAGCACCACTGGACTCATTCTCAAGGCCTCCTTGATTCCAGCTGCTGCCCTGAAAATCCTCCGAAAAAAAACTCCGCTGTAATGCCAAAGAACAAACGTACAGACAATCGTCTGACGGCAATCAAATAGAAGGGTAAACGAAAGATACAGTGGCGTCGGGTATTACATACTCCAAATGCAAGCGACAATACAAGAATCGAATCATGAGGCTGCGCAAAACGGGTTCACGAATCACGCAGAACTAAACCAAGAACGTTGGGAAGTTTGGGTCTTGAGGCGAGGAGAGTACTGGAAAAAGAAAAAGAGACGCGCTTCTACCGTAAGTGGGAAACCCGAGCTCTCTGAAAGGGAATGCTGGGAAGGCGATCAAGTTTTCAGCATCGTGTCGTTCATCAGAAGGATAGAGGTGTGGAGTGCAATTGCTATTGTCCGTTGGGAAGAGGTGGCGGCACTTTGTAGTCCTGGTCGTCGTCCTCATCGACCATTTCGGGATGCCTGTAAGCATTACATTAGTATGCGCAGATCCAATAACAATAGCAAAAAAATAGACCTACCCAAGCAAATCCTTTACGTTCCTCATTTCGTAGTGTTTTTTCCGCATCTGCTCAAACTGGCGATGCTTCTCCTGCTCCTCAGACGATAAAAATGAGAGCTGCTCCCCATGATGGCCGGCCTCGGCTTCAGCATCCGGTTCGACGACAACCCGCTTTTCGCTCTCTGGCGTTTGTGATTGCCTGGTCTCGAGCTCTGGCTCGCCGAGATCAAAATCGGGAATGTCCTCAGTCTTGGGCTTTCGGTGCGGTTTGCTGTCAAGCTCGTCTACCTTGAGCTCTTCAGCATTGAGCATCTCAATCTCCTCCTCATCTTCAGCGGGATCGTACTGTTTGGCGTATGGAGTCTTGGGCTCTGTGATTTTCATCGTGCTGTCTCGGTTTTGCTCATTGAGGTATAGGTTTGCTTCGTCCCACTTGAGCTGTGGGCTGTTCTCATCGACAATGGGACTGGTGGCTGATTGTCGTCGGGAAGGAGGTCCGCGAGGGTTTGACGAGGAACGGCGGTGTCCGGGCCCTGCATTTCGCAGCGTATTCTCTAGAACAATCTCCTTCTCTGACATTTCACGGCCGAGGCCTGGTCGCTCGGCAGTCGGGCTGGTTGGTTGGGGAGCATCGCTGGTGGGCGAAGTGGCCGAATTGGAGCGGTAGGAGCTAGAGTTCTTGAGAATGCCTGTTTGGAGCGATCAACGTCAAACGCTGTGCGACGCGCAGAGGCGGGGTAGCAACACTTACCCTTGGGCCGCTCAGGGTGCGACGAAGGCGAATGCAGCTTGGGTGAGTGGGCAGTCATGGCTGCGGAAATTTGGGGAAATTGGGGGCGGGGGGTTGGTGATGGAGGAGGGTGGAGTTGGAGCTGTGGTTTTGAAGCGGCGGGTGTCGAGTGTTTGACCGACACGTGAAAGGCAGGGGGTGGTGGGGTGATGAGCTGGCGGCGACGATAGCAACAACAGCAGCAGAGCAGAGAGAGGGCGATGAAGTGGGGAGACGGCCGGCTTAAAGGACTGTTGGGGGAGGGGTTGGTTTAGTTTGGATGAGTGAGTAAGAGAGAGAGGGAAAGCTGGGCCGCGGAAAGCGCAGTGATGAGTGTGGAGTGTAACGGTGGATGGTGGATGGTGGATGATGGATGATGGGAGGGGCGCCAGAGCTGCGAGTGTGGTGAGTGGTGAGAGAGAGACTATGACGTATGGCCAGCCAAAACTCCGCACCTGTCCCAGCAACATGCAAACAAGAGCAAATGCAATGCAGACAATAATGCAGCTACCCGCTGCAGGCGTGAATGGGGGCCTTTTAAATGTTGCCTTCTGTGCAGCACATTGGTCTGCATCCGGCGTGCTTGCTCTTGAGCCACCACTGCCAGCCGCAGGCATCTCGTCACGAGGCTGGACGGGGCTTGACGAAAAGGCAACAGAGCAACTGTGTTGAGATGCTGATCACTGGGACGGAGAATGTTTAAAACTAGCTACTTGGGAGCTTAAAAACGCTGGTACCTAGAGTACATCGCACCTTTCGGGCATCTTAATCGACGATCGCAGCAGGAACAGTTGAACAAAAGGGTGGCAAGTTTTACATCTAAACATCATCCATGATACATACCACTTCCTGGCACATCCTAGTCCACAAGCTACCTAGAACACAGCCACTTCACCAAGCTACACCTCCCTGACAGCATTGACAACTCAGCTGAACCCTCCCTGAGAGACTGCCCTGCATACTCGACGAGACGGCGTGCGTGGCGTCAACCAGTCCTTTTGACGCATCCACCACTGCTGCTCTTCTTTGTCTTTGTCCGTAGCGCCCTGGTAACACGATTGTCTCCCAGCCACTTGAATGGCCAACATGTACCTACCCGGGCCGTGGATTTCCTACTGGTAGATTTGCTGCATAGAAATTCGGAGATTGGGGCACAAGGCATCTATATGGATGATATTGCGACAGCCCTACTTACCTAAGGGAAAAGCAGATTAGCAAAGGCCCAGGCAAATACCACGGAAATCAGGCGGAGGATAGATCAAAGCTCAGACTTTGCCTTGAAAGACTTCAGGCTCAACCAAGCGACCGCAGTGGCCTGCGACAGTGTAGATCTGGTTGAGATTCAGACTACCAGAAGTGGTTCAGGAGAACCAAGTCATCCTGGGAGACACGGTGTCTGAGGGATGATACACATACATACAGAACGTCAAGTACAACCGGTACAAGCAAAGTACGTGCTACCTAGGCGGAGGTACGCGGGAAAGACATTGTCACATTGTCGCAGCCTCCAGGGGTGTCAGTCAACTGGTGCTTGTGCGTATGCATGAGAGAGAGAGACGCGAAGGCGCGTGACAAGGCAATAAAATGTCCCTGCTGTCAGGTCATCATCGCATCATGGAAGCCAGCAGAGGCGGCCCTCGTGATGATGGTTTTATAAGAGGGATGGCGTCTTCTGGGCCATCATCGGAGTCGCCAGCTGAGTGGAGGAGTTTGGAGTCGAGCTGGCGATGATTTGAGTGGAAGGCCGGTGGTTTTGTGGAAAAAAGAAGAAAAAGAGAAAGAAGCGGGCGCACGAAGGAAGAAAAATACCTCTGCAGCACGTGCCAAGCATTTCCAGACGCGACAGCCGCGCGCTTCCCCGAGCCATCCTGGGCAAAGTGCCAACCTCTCAAACGTTTTCTCCGAACAGACCTCCACCAACACCAACCCAACAGCCATTCAACATCTCCCGTCCCACCCTTCCCATATACCACTGCTCACACCCCACACCCCACGCCTCGAATTCCACCGTATAATACCACCGCTATTCATTCCACTCCACTCCACTCCATTCGCGTCCTCGTCTCTGCTCTCCAAGCGCCGTGCATCCCCGCATACATTGGCCGTTGGCCCGCCCCAGCTTCTGCTCTGTTGCTTGTTCGCTCATTTGTCTCACCAAGCGCCTACGGAGCCTCTCTGACCCCTGCCCCTAATACCCCTCTCGATCCTGAACGCATTATCAATGGACAGCCGGGACAACTTATGGACTCGTCGCTCTAAGTATGCTCGCCCACCGTCCACCATTCCCCCCCGCAACCCGCACTCGCATGACTGACGGCATCTCGCAGCACCAGCAAGCTCTCCCTGTCTATGTCCCATTCCGACCCCCATAGTGAGAAACCAGAACCTCAACACCGCACATACTCCGCAACGAAGCGCTTTGGTGGCGACACGTCGTCGCACGGCGGCCGAAATCCCTTTAACGCCATCTCCCCATTGACGCCCGGTGGACTAGGCTCGCCGACAACTGCCGGCTCATCAGCATTCGGCCTCGGATCGGGCGCATTTGCATCGTTTGGATCCGCGAGCAAGACTCCCAAGACCCCCGGCACCGCATTCGACTTCAAGACTGCGGTAACGTCTGCAGGGATCCCAACCACGCCTGGCGAAAAGAAAGAGAAGGTTGCAAGCAAACTTGTGAATAGTTCACGGAAAGATTCGACATCCATACCGGCCCCAGAAGAGTCAGCAGTCTCATCAGGGCCGTTAGATCCCAGCGCTCCCTGGCCGTTGAAATACACCTGGGTGATCTGGTATAGGCCGCCCACGCCCAAGAACTCGGACTACGAAAAGTCCACCAAGCCGCTGTGTCGCATGAGTACAGCGCAAGACTTTTGGAAAGTCTTCACTCACCTCAACCGGCCGTCGGCACTGCCAACTGTTTCGGACTACCACTTCTTCAAGGAAGGCATTCGCCCTGTTTGGGAAGATGAGGAGAACAAACAGGGCGGCAAATGGATTATGCGTCTGAAAAAGGGCGTGGCCGATCGTTATTGGGAGGAGCTTCTCATGGCTCTAATTGGCGACCAGTTCGTGGAGGCCGCAGAGGAGGTTTGCGGTTTTGTTTTGAGCGTACGGAGTGGAGAGGATGTCTTTAGTATCTGGACAAAGAACAATGGCGGGCGCAACATTAAGATCCGGTAAGTCGATTCGCCTGATGTTGGTGAAAAAGAAAACGTGGCTGACATGCGTAGTGAAACTGTGAAGCGCGTTCTCAACCTGCCCGAAGGTACCATCATCACCTGGCGTAGCCACGACGAAAGCATTGCGCAGCGGTCTGCAATCGATCAGGCGCGCCACGAAAAGAACCAGCACGGCCACGAGAAGCGGAGGGTAACATCCGCAGACGAGGGCCAACGAGACAAGTCGACCGCGGGGTCATAGTCACCACCTTCCACTCTCGTTTCTCCTTGTACTTGATTTAACATTGGAATTGCATGCCAGCTACGGGCTCATTTTTGATTTCTTTTCCGGCTAGCGCTACGTCGTCCTTTGGCGTGAAGTGTTTTGGGCTGAGGTTACGGTTGATTGGGCTTTCTCTGGCGCCCTGTATTCTTTCCGGTTTCTGGATTTTTATGTATTCTACATACCCATCCTCATTGGGGCTTTATTCGGCGCCCTTTGTGGTGCTATCAATGTTCGGCGGCTAGTTTTGAGCACGTGAGGGGGACCTGGTTGGCATGCTGAACGGAAATGTGAAAACGAGACATGCGGGAGACGAATCCCAACGGCCGAAAAGAAGACTTAACAAGATGCAGTGAGACTTATGCTTGATGAAAGTGATGTTTTCCAGTACTTAGCATTGTCGCGTTGTATTGTGAGGGACTACTATGACACTTGAGCGCCCGACCACCTCGAATCTCTCAAATGCTGGCTCTTTCCTCAAACGGCTCCGACGTCAACGCGTGCACGGGCCACTGTCAACCGTCACCTTTTCGAACCTCGAAGATGCGCAACTTCACCTCCGCGTACCCCGCCGCCTAAGCATCTGAATACTCCATCCTTCAGGCTCCTATCCGAACTGCCGTCTGGCTCTTCTATTCTCGCCTCCTTCTTTGCTCATGCCAGTGCCTGTGCCCTCCATGTACCACCACCCGTAGCGATGCTGTATCGATGCGGTCGGGGCTTGTAAACTCGCTGCGTGCTGCCAAAGAAGCCAATACCACCACCGCCAAACCCTCACGCGTACGTGATGTGTCCCCTGGGATTGCACTGGACGCTCTCTCCCTCTACTTCACCTCTCACCTCTCACCTCTCACCTTGTCGTTTTCTCGTCTTCTCGCCCACCAGCGCAACAACTCTAGCTAACCACATGGACTCACAGACAAACGATGCTGCTGCAGAGCCGTCCAGCTCCACTGTTCGCCATCTCTCCTCCGACTCACCCGCCTCCGCCTCGAGGCACTCCTCCTCGCCCTCACCCCAACCCCAAGACACCGCCTTGCCGCTAAGCAACCGACGACCTGCACAGCAGGCGGACCTTCCCGACCTTAATCACCCGTCACTGAAGCAGTCGCGAAAGTACCAAATCAGTGAAGACGAGTATAGACTCTGCGCAAATTTCAGGTACGCTTATTTGCCGTTTCGATTTGGACAGCTCTAAATTTCAGGTGGATGTGCGAAGGCAAGAATATCAGGCTAATCCTCCTTGTAGCGTACCTGAGGATTTTACTCCTGTACCCTCCCCTGAAGAGTTCCTCCTAGCCAGGATCAATGCAACAATGGTCAAGGTCTGTCACTATTCCCGCATGCCCTGAGTGATCACTGCATGCTGATTTATATGGTAGCCTACGTCGGAACACAGTTACAAGCCAATCAATTCGCTCCATGAGTCCGGAAATCAAGTAATTGCGCGACCCAAGCCCAGAACCTATAGCAACAAGCGATTTAACTACATTCCCGGTGGGTTCATGGAAGGGCAAGACCAGTATCGAAGTCGTAAAGAAATCGAAACGCCTAGATCAAGTCGTTCCTACATCAACCTGGATGAGCAACCCAGACAGTTGGACGTAAGCGGATCTGCGAAGCGGCGGAAATTGAGACATAACTCGTCACCTCAAGAAGTAATAAACCTCGACGACGATGATGATATTCAAATTGCGGCCTCTTCTCCTCTGCGAAGTACAGCGGACACAGTTAATCTGACTCGAAACTCGCCGTCAATTGTCTCGTCACAATTACAAAGTAGGAAAAGTCTTTCGTCAGGTCATGTCCCACCTAGCGAATTCGAAAACACTGATCGCTTGGTCGATCCTCGCCGTAAGAAAGCCCGGAAATCTCCCGCCAATGGGACTGAGAGGCAGGTACGGACTTCTCCAGATATTACTGTCAACCCGGCTAGGATGCTAGATAACTCCCGTCATCCAGTTTCTGTCGTAATTTCCCGGAGGGCTCCACCAAGGGAACAAAATTCTCGGAAACTTATCTTAGAAGATTTCCAGCAAGGCAAGGACGGTCAACGGATTAGCGCACAAAAGGGGCAGCATCAGTTGTCGGCAAACCCGGGAAGAACGTCCGAGTACTGGCCTAATGCCGAGATAAACGAATCAACAGAATTGCGGAAGACGGAATCGAGAAAAGCGCAAAGGATGAAGTACCTCGATTCTCCTCCCAGCAAATCTATTCCAGCTATAGAGGATCATGGCAGTGAAGATGAGCTACATACTAGTATCGCAGAACCAAGTTTCACCAGAACCAAAGGACGCAAGTCAATTATGCGCTCGAGACCTTCCGCGGACGAGCTATCAAATGCTTCCATTTGGCCCAATGGTGAAGGCTGGCCGCTCAATTTTGCTAGATCCCACGATTTTGAGATGTGGGGTCCCGATCTATGGCTGAGAAAAGGGGATACGAAGGATAGCTTCCGGGTGGTGGGTAGGAATTCAAGCAATGGGGTACTCTCAGAATCTACTCTCAACCTGCAGAAAGTCAATCTTGTAAAGGCCGACTGCAGCTCGCGGATTCGGCTCCAAGGTGGCCAATCTCATGGACAAAACATATATCTGTTCGATCTGGAATTCGCAAACCTTCACGAATTCAATATCTTCTATGTATTTCATGCTGAAAAGGCAGCGGTAACGGCGTCCAAAAACCCAAGGTAGGCTCTTTTCACCCTTTGCACCTTTCTTGACTAATACATAGTAGCTCTAATTTCGAAATACTTTTCAGCAAGCCTCTGCCGAAGAACGAAAAGATTCGCAGATTGTCTTCGACAGAGCATTCTGCATCAGCGCCGATCAAAGCCGAAGCAAACATGAATGAAAACCGACCGATGGGAGAGTTTATGAACAAGTTATTTTCGATGAAGAAAAGCATGCCAGCAGTGCACATCGATGAATCTGACAAGGCGACTACGCGGATATCATCTACGCGCCCAACCCGCACCACCAGAGCGAACGGTCCGGTGTACGCAGAAGTTGAAGAAATCGATTATCCCGAAGTCGAGAAGTTTTCAGAAGTCCATGGTCTCGGAAAACCATGGGACAAGTAAGTCCAGCGAAATTTGTATCTCAAACACTGCTGACTAACAAAGGCCACTCCAATACGGTTCAGGGCGTCGCCGTGCTCTGGTTGAGTTCACGGATCTTCCTCGGTTGGACGAGGGAGAGTTTCTGAACGACAGTCTTATCGATTTTTACATGATGTGGGTTATTTCCGTCCTTGCTTTTATGTTGGGTGCTAATCGAAGTAGATATCTCTTCGATCAAGCGAAAGTACCAGCCGACAAAGTGTATTACCATAACACTCACTTCTACTCTACACTCACGCGGAACACGGGGCGGAAATCACCAATCAACTACCAAGCAGTCAAGCGATGGACTTCAAAAGATGATATCTTTAGTCACGATTATATTGTGGTCCCCATCAATGAAGCGTATGTTCATTCATCAAATGCTGACGCACTGGCATAAGTTAATTAAAGACAGTGCGCACTGGTATCTTGCAATTATCTGCAATGTTTCCAATATTGCTCGGAAACCTGTCCTCGAGGAAATTGATGACTCGGATCAAGAAGCCCCCCAGCAAGTCTCAGACGTAGCGGAAGTTCTGCCAGCAGAGCTAAAGGATGAGGACGAGGTCATAGAAGTCTCAAAGTTTACACCTACAGACACACCATCACCGTCCAGCCCAGTGCCTGAAGTCGCCGCCACCGAACCCAATAATGATCCAAATCTTTTCGAAGAGGCGAATATAAATCTGATAAAGCCGGATGCCATCGAACGAGATCAAAGTGCCGCTCCAGGCTCGGAAGAGGGTCAACTGACCCCCGCCGAAACCATCGGGATATCTCAATTGTCTCTCGAAGATGATTCTATTCCCAAAAGCATATTCTCTGACACACATGTATCCGCGCCCGCGAAGAAAAAGACTAAGCGCAAATCCGGGCCTATCTTGAGGAAACGAAATCCTGATGAGCCAGTCATTATCATCCTGGACTCACTTGGCATATCCCGGACCGGGGCTGTCAAAGCTCTTAAACAATATATCCTCGAGGAGGGCAAGGACAAGCGGGGTATGGATGCCATTATCAACGAGCAAGGGTTCTATGCAAAGGACTCACAAATCCCAATGCAAGAAAATCTATCTGACTGCGGCGTGTACCTCCTAGGATACACTCAGAAATTTTTTGAGGATCCTGATAGGTTCAAGACTCGAATGCTCACGGGAGAGATGACGACTGAAAGCGACTGGCCCGACATGGCGATGCCACAGATGAGAGCGACTATGCGAGAGATTCTCTTCAAGCTGAATGAAACGCAAAGAGAAGAGCGAAGGCTAGCCAAAAGAAGGGCGCAAAAGAAGTCAGTTCAAACGAACGCATCCAAGCCTGAGGCCCCGAAAATGGTACTCAAGCAGGAAGAGCCAGCGAAAGTCAAGTTGCCGCAATTGTCGGAGGAAAAAAGACTTGACACGCTGCCCGCTAACTCAACAGCTGAGCAAGCCATAGAGTCGCCTCTTGGAGTGCCAATACTTAGGCTTGGATCCCCCTTCAGCCCCGGACGTATAACGCGCAAAGAACAGTCTCCGGGGCCTGTTAATAAAGTCAGTGACTCGCCACCTATATTACGCTCATCGCCCATCCACCAGCACGCAAGAATTGGTCATCAGGTTACCATTGCGACGACCTCACCCACTGCGCGGAAATCGCCCCGAAAACGCAGTCGTGAAGAGGCTGCGATCACGGAAGATGCACTGTCATCAGCTGTAGAGCAACCTCGAAGAGATACTCACCCTACGAGCCCAAAGAAGAGATTTGTTGAGGTTACAGATGGAGAGAAACCGAATGCTGAGCCAGCCCGAAAGAAGAAGCTCACCAGCGAACCACCACCAACTGCAAGGGAGCGCGTCCGGATAAATGTTGCAGATGAGCCAGGCAGCCGACCAGGAACTTCAGACCATCCAATTCCAATTGATGATTCGCAGGATCAAAGCACATTAGCATTACATGCTTCAACTCCAGCTAGGTTGCATTCAAAACACCGGCGGACAAGGTCGACAGAAACTCCACGGACGGCGCGTGCAGAACCCCTAGCTGAAGATGCCGAAGAGTCAACCACAGCAGACGAAGCAGTAGTGGCTGAGACGCCAGAGTATGAGAGATCCAGTCCTCGAGTCGAGGAAGAGTAGCTGAATGAGTCGCCTTTGAAAGACAGCGCCCTACCAGATTTGATGAAGACTTTTGACACTATTCGATATGCCAAATGAGGGGCGATATGATTATAGTCTAGACAACTTCCAGACTGCATTTCATGTATATATTTACACTCTTGGCTTGGGGTGAGGGCCCCTGATTTGCGCCAATGTGCTATACACCCCATGCAATCGCATGGCAAGGATATCTGGGAGCAAAGGCGAGACTTTATAGAAAGATATGACTTGAAATATAAGGTGTCCAAAATAGGAGGTATCCAAACTAGCCAGCAATCTACATTCCGGATATGTCTTTGGTACAGTCGGAGGATGAAGGAGGGATGTCCGGGATATTGTATGCCTATCAAAAAGTATTTGACAAATGAAAAACATAGTATATACTAAGCAACCATGAAATACGGTCGACTTGGTTCGTTTCGGTGTTGTGTCGGTGTGATTTACCATTCTCTGTATTAACCAGATTCCAATTCGAAATTCAACCCGTACTGAAAGAATGGTAGTTAATTATTTACCACGCGGAGACAGTAGGTGGTACGTAGTTATACGAATGTAGACAGCTACACTTTTCTTTTCTTCACATCGGCGCGCGGCGTCTCGCCACCCCGCGTACCCGAACAATGTACTGTAATATAGAATACCTATTGGTGGAATCTAGAAACTCGCTGTGACTTAAGTGGTGCGTACGGGCTGTGTCTGTGTCGTGTCGTGTCGTGTCGAGCTTGGTATTTTCTCTTCTTTTGTCGATCCTCCTCTATATCTTATGCAGACGCTGAAGGTACAAGTACATACTTGGAGTTTAGGATTTGTGGCTGTGGCAGTGCAATAACGCCAATGTCAATGTCGATGTCAACGCCAATGTACAACGTTTCTAAGCGCAAGGCGAAGACAAGGTAAGGCTTCCCACGCCAAGTCAAGTCCTCTCCTCGTTTCGCTGTTCTCGGGGTCCGGTTCGCGGCGCCAAGCTGCTGTGGTGTTGGCTTGGGGAAAACTAGGTGTTGGGGTTTTGGTGAGTGGTTGTAGGGACATATACATATATACCGAGGACAGTGTGGAGAGGTTGTTTTACTGTACTGTACTGTACTGTGCTGTACTATACGCCAATTCCAGTTGCATAACGAAACGTTTTGCATATTATACCGCTGCTGGGGAGAGGGATAGAAAAGATTTAAGATAATTATCATTGAAGTTATCAGTGTCGCTGTCTTTCTGTTTAATTATCTTTCTTTTTTTTCTTCTTCCTTAATTCCTTGTTTATTTAGAAGTTCAACGTCCTCCATTTCCCCCCCCCCCCCCCTAATAACAAACCCACTCACCACAATCTACAAATCCACAAAACCCACACCACAATGTCCACCGCGTCCCCACCATCATCAACCCTCACTCAAACCGCAAAATCCCTCCTCGCCCAAGAACGCGACAAACTGTTTCGAAAACCCGACGCCATTCCCCCATCGAAAAAAACACAGAAGGACGAAGATAAAGATAGCCTCGTGCGCAGCGTGGCCGCAGGCGTAGGCTTCGTAAGTGAGATTAAGCATCATAGACGGGATAAGAGAGAGACGAAAAAATCGAAGGAGGAGGAGGAGGAGGAGGAGGACGAAGACAAAGGGAAAGGAAAAGGGAAAGTGGAGGAAATGAATAACGCAATGTGGGACCTCGACGACGCGGAAGATCTAGACAAACACCAAGAAAGTCATACACATACACAAACAAGCAACGCCCCCGAATCCAAGTCCAAATCCAAATCCAAATCCAAAGACGAAGAAAAACACCTCGCCGCCGCCTTCCTCCTCAGAAATCCACCACCACCACCTACAACTTCATCTACATCGTCTCCAAGACTCCCCCTCCCCATAATCATTCCCCAACGCCGCCCCAAAACCCGCGCACGAGGCTTCATCCACGCATATCCTCCCCTGCTCGACCCCTTGGGCATATCACAATCGCAATTCCTCGACTTCATAACCACATTCAACCGCTCTTTGCAACCAAACCCGTATCTCGAGGCGATCAATCTCGCCGGTTTTGCAGGGGAAGCCATGCCCGATCCGATTAGTCTGCTTTTCGGCATCGGAGTTGAGGTGTTTAGTTATGCGGCTATGGAGGGGGAGGCGAGGTATAAAAGTAATTCGTTTCTGGATGTTATGAATAGGGAATTTTTTGGGCCGAGGGGGTTGGTGGCGATGGTTGTGGTTTGGAACGGTGGAGAAGGGAACGAGGGTGGGAAGAAGAAAGATGAGGAGGAGCAAGATGTTATTAGGACGGTGGATTTTGAAGGTGGCCATGGCTATGGGGAGACGAGTGGTGGTGCCGGGGCCGGGGCTGGGGGAATGGAACTTAGGCAGCAGATGAAGGATGCGGTGGGCCAGAGAAAGTTTAATGAGGAGGTTGTCAGGAAGATGCGGGAGCAGGTTCAGGAGAGGATCAAGTCGTATCATGGCGTCTTTGAACACCAAACTCCCGCGCCACTCATTTTCCCTTCGCTGGACGAAGCGGCCTTGTCTGGAGGACAACCGCTGGACGCGAAGAAGAAAAGCGCCATGGACCGCGCGGGCGCCTGGCTCGATGACTACAGGGACAAGAGTGCGCAGGCGAGTTTCAGAGAGGAGAATCCTGATCTGCCAGTGACGAGTTTACTGCCGAAGCCAGAGTTCAAGTCGCGATATGCGGATCCAAGCCACCCTGCCGCGAGCGGCGATCTCGTGGCGTTTATGACAGGCGGACGGTGGGAGTATTACAATGAGGAGGAGGAGCGAAAAAGAGAAGAAAAGGAAGCCAAGAAGGAGGCTGAAAAGCAGGCCAAGCGGGAGGCAAAAGAGGCGAAGGAGACGGAAAAGATGGAGAGAGAAGTGGAGAAAAAGGCAGAGAAAAAGGCAAAGGAGGTCGAGAAGAAGGAGAGAGAGGCCGAGAAGAGAGCAGAGAAGAAGGCCAAGGAGGAAAAGAAGGCGGAGAAAAAGGCTAAGAAAGAGGGGAAGAAGGAATCGAAGAGTGATGTCGATAGTGAGCGTGATCAACATGAGGTAAACTCGGAAGAAACAGATTCGAAGCGCAAGTCATCAGGCCTCAAAGATCTTGGTGAACAAAACGCGAAGTTGGAGCCATTGGAGTCGAAGCCTGAGACCTCGGACTTAAAACATTGTGGCGACCAGCAGCGAAAAGCTCATGAAGACGAGACCAAGTCTGAGCAATCAGATCCAAAGCGGAAATCGACCGATTCAAAAAAGAGCACTAAAAAACAGAAACAAGCCAGTGGCCTGTCTTCTCTTCTACAAGAGGTAAGTACAAAAAATGGCTTCAAATTTAGCTGTGTTTGTAAACATCGATTTGCTAACTCTGTTGACAGGATATCATATATCTCCTCATTGTCAATGCGCCGCGGCCACAGGAGGGGTCGATGTCTCAAGTTAATGTATGAAGTAATGTCGCGATTGCGTAAAGTCTATGGTATCTGGAATGTTGGAGTCTCTAGAGGTGTATTGTGTATGTACGTTTTGCGTAATCGGAAATTCGTGTCTAGTGGGCCCGTTCTGGGCATTCATGAATGGCGAATTGCTTACCTCTGACGTTTGTCTATATGCACATATAAATAATAGTAAAAGAGGGCTGTTTCCATCATCGCACGACCTGACGATAACTCATACAGCGCTCTTTAGTACATCTTTCTCCTTGTTACCGTTGCTCTCGAGCTGCTTTGATATCTCTCCCGTGGCACCGCGTCCGCCGGTTGGGTCTTGTAATGCGGCGACTGCATCGTCCACATCTACTATCACGTTAGCTATGTCCAGTCAATCAGGTCTTTGCTCTTGAAACTACGAGTCACGGATGAACATGGTGCGGGCCCACCATTGATGGACGGCCTACCCTGAAAACCCTCGTCCGCCTCGGCCCCCTCACGCCCAACCCAGCGCTTCATCTTGTCGCGCACAAACTCTGAAAAGTCCCACTCCTCAGGCTCGAGTCTCTGCTTGCCTGCTATCCAAATGTAGACTTCGGCCTCGACTTCTTCGCCCTCAATGTTTTGGTCTTGGGGCTGGTTCAGATCGCCCATGCCACCCTCGCCTGGGATTTCCTCTGCGCCGGAATTCTGCTGCAGCACGCGGACAGAGACCTTGCGTCGCTGGTACTCTCTGCCCTCGAAGATGTCCAGACGCCAGATGTCGCCGTCAGTCAGGCCGTCGACGAGGGTGCCGCGGACTGACGAAGCCATGTTGGCGGGGAGGATGGCTGGGTAGTCTGCGTTCTTGACCTTGTGTCGCTGGTGGCGGTGGAGGATTGCAGGGCGAATTTTGAGGAGAGAGGCGTGTGCTGGGGTAGGGGGAGTCTGTGAGCCCCAGATGACGCGGTGGAGTACGGGAGGAGCCATGAGGGTGCCATAGAAGAAGGCTGTGTGGGACATAGTGGGCGGGCGCGGGGTGCAAGGAGACGAAGCTGTGAGGGGGGAGAAGGAAGAAGGGGGGGAGGAAGAAGAGGGAGAGGAGGATGGGTGGTCGAGAAAGAAGTCAGGAGTCAAATGGAGAGGCGGACAACGGTCAATGGCGAAGGATGGTGAAGCTGTTGGAGGGGAGGTGGGGGATGACGAAGATAAGGAAAGCTTATCGGAGGCAGCCTCAGGATAATAATTTAACAAAAAGCGGGCGCTAATGCAAGATGAGATGGGATCGGCGCACGGAGGACGACGGATGGAGCTGTGCGGATCATCGCTTGTTTGTTTCTTCTCCTTTCCTTTCCTACTCACTCTAATTACATTATCTATCCACCCTTTTCTTCCTTTTTTTCTCTCTTCTCCTCTCCTCTCCTCTCCTCCTTTTGTCTCACCGCCAGCCGCCGGATCGGGAAGCAACTCGCGTGCAACACCTCACTACCACGCTCCCCCGTCTCTGCCCAACTTCAACCAGACCAACAGAGACACATCCCCTCCGGCGCTTACGGCACAGTCCCATTCACCATGCAGCTCCTCAACGATATCGTCACCTCGGTCGCCCCCATCTTGTACGTGCGCCAGACTTGTTCCTCTTCCCGGAGACACCGCGATTGCTGACCACAACTCTCCCCTAACAGCATCGCCACCAGCCCCATCACCAGCTATGCCGACCAAATCTACTCGATCCACCGCACCCGCAGCTCCGCCGGCTTCTCCCTCGACATCCCCTTGATCATGCTCGTCGCCTCCATCCTCAAGTATGTCCCCTATTACTGTGTATGCGTCCCCTCCTCCGCTAACTTTTATGTTTATATAGGGTATACTACTGGTTTGGCGCCCACTTCAGCACCTCGCTGCTCGTGCAAGCCGTCCTCATGATCGGCATCCATGTTTTACTACTACACGTAGCCCTGAAGAACCGTCCCGCGCCCTCGCACCTACCCTTCCAACACCAGGCGTCGAGCCGACCCTACGATTTCTGGCAGTGGAGCGCTATACGCCCATACTGGAGTTTCCTCGCGTACTTTACCTTTGCGCTGCTCGTCCTGCACATATTGCTCGCGCCGTCGCGCTTGTTTATACCGTACACGGATGTCCTGGGCTTCGTCGCGCTCGCCATTGAAGCTACGCTGCCCATGCCACAGCTCTTCGCCAACTGGCAGCGCAAAGGTTGCAAAGGGTTCCGGCCGAGCGTTATCGTTAATTGGGTCATTGGCGACACGTTCAAGATGTGGTTCTTCTTTGCGTCGGCGCCGGGCGAGGTCCCGCTCGCGTTTAAGATTTGCGGTATTTTCCAGGCGTGCTGCGATTTGGGGCTTGCGTCGCAGTTTTGGATTTGGGGCGATGGGCCCGAGACGTCGCTGGAAAGTGGTCTCGGGTTGGGATTACCAGGGCCGAGGGAAAAGGTGGCGATGAGCCCGGTTCCGCAGGGCGATGGCTATTTGAGTGAGAAGATGGGACATGTCGGGGGGACGGGTGAATTGGGGACGGGCATTGGGATTGAGATGGGGGATACGTCGACGTGGGAGAGGCAGAGGGGTATGTAAGAGAAGGGGGGAAATATGAAGATTTGGGATTTGTACATGGAGGATTCAGCCTTGGAGTTTTGTTTGTTTTTGGGCATGATTAATGAAGAATAGACTACGCTTATAGACTTCGACGGATGACGGACTCTTCCAAACGATATCCCGCGTACCGTATCATAAAAACACAACACACGAAAATGCACCGCTCAAGATATTTGAACAAAACCTTTCGATTCTTCACTTCCCCTTGGCGCCTGTCTGTCTCCCACATCTCCACCTCCACCTCAACACATTAATTACTATCACCACACTACACCCTCCTAAACACCGGATACAAATCCCCCACCTCCATCGGCACAATTCCAAAACTCACCCAGGAATCGATATTCTCCGGCTCCACCGCAACAAACGCCAATCCAGCATTCTTCTGCGCGGTGCTCACTTCGAACGCGCCCGCCGGTAACGAGATCTCCTGTGTTAGGGTAGAAGTGGTAACTGTGTTCAGAATCGCGCCTTCGTAGTACGACCTCGCGAGGGAGGACGAGGTGATGTTGTATATTTCCACCGTGCCGGTGAAGGGTTCGGAAAGAGTGGTTACGGAGAGTCCGGAGGTAGATAGGCGGGAGGCAAGATCGGACCATGCGGGGGGGATGATGTATGATTTTGGTCGTGTGCGGGTGAGATTTGCGGTCGCGGGCGTCGTGGAGGCGAATTGAACGGGGAGTTGGACGACTTCGCCGGTGCGTCTGTCGACCATTGTCCAGGTGCGGTTTGCGTATGTGGTGGAGTCTGTGATTACGATGGGGGTGTTTTCAGGGTTGGATATGAAGTCCTGGATGGAGGATTCGATGGTCGAGTATACCTTTTCCGAGTTATCGCGCGCGGTGTCAAGGACGCCGAGGAGCATTTGGAGTCCTGCGAGGGTGCGTCGTTTGTATGATTGAGATGCGATGCCTATGCCGCGCGTTTCGAAGAGGAAGGTTACGCTTTGTGTTAGGCCCATGGCGTTGCGGCCGATTTTCGCGTCGGTGCCGGCTTCGTCGAGGAGGATGGGAGCGGTGGTGCGTGAAGATGTCACGTAGGGTTCTCCGCGGAGGTTTTTGGAGAGGAGACTGGCGTTTATGGCGGGGGCGAAGAGGGTTTCTGAGAGGCTGCGGATTGAGGGGTGGATGTTGAGGTTCTGGGGGTTGAGTTAGTTGGTTTGTTTTGTATGGGTGGATATTACATGGTGGTAGTGTTGATATTGGGACGTACCTTTGCAGCGCTGTACATGCCATCCGCAGCGTTGCTGTAGTTCCCTGCGAAACGACCCACCGCGCCGTACTCGTGCATATCGATGGCAATGTGCGGCGCAAAGTCGCTGAACCATTTCTTGATGTCGCGGGTTTGCTGGCGGGCGAGCTTGGTGTGGTCGCGGTTGGGGTCGAAGTTTGTGGCGAGGGTGCGTTGGAAGTCTATCGGGTTTGTATTAGCTGATTGTTGAAAGAGAGGAGTGCGTAGACCATACAGTAGTTTCCATCCGGATTATACCGCGGGAGGACTATTATGTCCATCTTTTCGAGGAATCCAGAGGTCCATTCTGGATCTGCGTCCATAGCACCCAAAAGGGCGAGCGTAGCTTCGTCGCCGGCGGGCTCGTTGCCGTGGACGCTGCCTTGGATCCAGACGCGGAGTTTTCCAGTCGATGAAGACGAGTTTCCGCCGGTGTTGGAGAGGTAGACGTAGGGATATGTACGTCCTTCTTCGCTGGAGAATTCGGCCATTTGATAGGTCATCCATGATGGGTTTTTGGCTGCCAGGGCCTGGATGAACGACGCTGTGAACGACGTTAGAAGTGGAATATGTGGAAATGTTATATCTCCTATTGGAACGTACTTAGAGTTTCCTGGCTGGTTGCTCCCGCGGTGCCACTGGACCATCCCGGTGCAAACGTCGCGTTGGGAAGAAATGCAGGACTTAGGAGTGTGACATTGGGCGCTGGGAAAGCCGTCTGCTCGACGAGCTGCGAGTCGAAATTGACGCTGACATGATTGTAGCCGTATTTTGTCTGGGCAATTGCCGTGCCGGCAAAGAAAAGCAGACTCGCAATGGAGGATGCCATTTCGTCTACAAGTAGTTGACGGATACTGAGATCAATAGCAGTCAATTGAGCCGCAAAACCCACCCATGAGCAACATGGCCCCCTTCTAGCATTTTATCTCTCCCCCATCGGATCCGGGAGATTGAGCAAATTCAGGCAAAGACAAAAATTTGTGATAATTTACGTCACCCCCCAAGACGCTATCACCACTATCGCGCGCACAATTGCTGGTTGAGGCGTGTTCCGGCTTCCCCTCCGCTTGGCAGGAACCACGACCTTCCCAATGGGGGAGGGGATGGGCGTTCTAATGGGCACCGGGTCATGTTGTACGTGTGGGTATGGCCCGGGGGTCGAAGGGTGGGAGAGATAGGTGTTGTGAGAGAGTGCCGATAGCGGATTGACAATGGTGGGAGATGGATGGTAATTGATGTATGAAGTGTGTTGATTCCGGAGAGAGTGGGTGGGGGATCGGAACAGTTCCGAGGGGCCGCCAAAGCTAACGCTGAAGGTAACGCTGTGGCGTGAATGCGTCTGTGGATGAACGCCTCTTCCGTTGCGTTTTCGAAACAGCTATCTCTTTCCAGACAGGCATCTGTAAGTGGTAGAATATATAAATCCTTTGTCTTCCTTCGTCCATTGGCCATGACCACGACCACGACCATGATCAATTGCAGCAGGGCCCAATCGTCCAATCCTGCATTGCCCCTTTTCCAGGCTTTCCCCTTCTCTTGTCAACACACCTTCCTCTTCCAAGATAGAGCCGACCAGGAAATCCTATTCAATACCACAAGTACACGACGCCCGCATCAAGCCCCTTTGAACAAAACCTCGGTCGACGCGGACATTTCTCCAGCCACTCCCCAGTTTCTCCACACTCCCGCCAGCAAATACCCCGAGGCCCCGACGCAGATCCATCCACCCTCCGCCCGCCTTTCCCATTTCCACCTCTTCTCCACGCCACTAAATCCATCACTACTCCCTCTCCTCACCACCTCCGGAACACTCCCGGGTCTAAATTGAGGGGCTCATCACGAATATAGCACACGCTCGATTTATCCGGACATCAATCCGCCCGGAATGCCGGCCTGCACTACCCAACGCGTACGTCAACCCGGGGAAACACAATGTGACAGGACCGGGGGTTTTTAAGCTTCGAATGCTTATAGGCATTGCTCTTCCTTTTCTTCGCCTGATCCATCAGTGAGTACTGACATCTACCCACAATGGCCCTCTTCTCCAGGCTGATTGTCGCATTGACCCTGCTCTTCGCCTACGCCAGTGCCATCTCAATCACGTCGACAAAGTACTGGAACATCACCAACGATGTCGAAGGCTCTGTCCGCCTCAATGGCCTTGCTTTCCAGCAGCAAGCATTGACTACCTTTGGCGACTACCAGTATGTTGCCTTCTACAAGACTGCCTCTGGCTATGGCAAGCACTATGTGAACCTCGGCCGCCGACGCATCTCCCCGTCTCTTGGAGAATGGCAGTACTTTGCCTTTACCGATTACGTCCAACAGACGTTGGATGAACACAACACCATCAGCCTCGGTATCAGCGGCGACGGAAAAATCCACCTGAGTTTCGACCACCACGATGTCCCCCTCAACTACCGTGTCAGCAACACTGGCATCGCAAAGACCATCCCGTCAGAGTGGAGTGCAAGCGCTTTTGGCGCCGTCCAGCACAGTCTGCCTGGATCAACAGGCCCATGGACACCACTGACATACCCCCGTTTCGAACGCATCGACAACGGCGACCTCCTCATGGAATTCCGCATCGGCCAGTCCGGCGCAGGCGACTCGTGGATCCACCGCTACTCGTCCACCTCGGGTCAATGGAGCAACGTAGGCAAATACCTCCAAGGCGAGGACAACAACGCCTACGTCAACGGCTTCACCAACCAAGACTCCAAACTCTTCGTCAGCTGGACCGTCCGCGAAACCCCCGACGCCTCCACAAACCACGACTTCTACTTCGCCCTCTCCGAAGACGCCGGCCGCACCTGGAAACAAACAAACGGCCAAACCGTCACAAAGCCCATCACCCCAAGCACCGCCGGCATCAAAGTCTTCACCATCCCCCAAAACTCCGAGATCATCAACCAGGAAGCCCAGTGCGCAGACAGCAAAGGCCGCTTCCACGCCCTCATGCGCGACAATTCCAGCGGCACATCCCGCTTCTACCACTACCTGCGCACCCCCACGGGCACCTTCACAAAAACCGCAATCAACGCCCCGGGCCTCTCAACACCGCCCTACCTCGCCTACCGCGGCAAAATCGCTGCCTCGGGCGATAACCTGATCGCCATCCTGCCCGACGCGCCTAAATCAACAGTCCAGATCTGGGGCGCGACGGCCGCCGGGGACTTCAAGAATTGGGCCAAGTTGAGCGAGATTACGAATATGGCGGGCGAGCCGCTGGTGGATGAGGAGAGGTTGAGACGGTTTGGTGTGTTGAGTTTGTTTGTGCGGCAGGGGGGACCGTTTGGGGAGAGGAAGGTGCAGGTTTGGGATTATCAGCTTGCTTTTTAGCGGAACAATTATGAAGACATTTGTATATACCTTTTGCTTGGTGGTGAGATGCAGGGAGACGATAAATAAACAATTCGAATGCGAATATGGAATGTATATACGTCCGTAGCTGAGGGAAATCAAAATGTGTACAAAGTATACATGAGAATTTGAAAAACACGTTTTATTCTTCGTGAGGAGAACTTAATGGTTTGGTTAAGTAGGTGTTCTATATCATGTCCATGAGAGAGAGATGGAAACACTAGTCTTCCTTCCAGCTGTACAACAGAATCGGTATATTAAATGTCGATAGGCCAAAAAAAACATCACAAATGTTCAACCTACGAATAGAACCCAGTTGTACCTGTGAAGGCATCCCATTCAAAAATGTGATGCTAAGAATTTATAAACGGAACGGTTTGATAGGATTGAGCTGGGTAGAAAACGAAGAAAAAGGAATTGGATTGGATTGGGTATATAATTAAAAGTGTGGAAATAGTGGACGGTGGAGAGAATAATATGAACCTATCCCTTGCGCCGTACACTAACAAGAAACCTCCTATATATCTATCCAGCTAGGCGGCAGCAACACTAAACTTGAATCAGGGCAACGATCTAGGCTAAGGGCATTCGTCTGCTGGCGGTGTACATGTGTCAGGATAGCACTTGTAAGTATATGTAGCAGGGCAAGTGCCCGTTGCTCGAGGGGAAGCTCTGATATGATAAGACGGACCTCCGTTTTTGGGAATGTCGACCTAGTTCGATTGACTGAGTCTATGGAGAGTGGAATGGAAGGGGTTGGGTAAGGGCGTCTTTTTCGTTCTGGTCGGTGGCTTGCTGGCGAAATGTCTTGGTGTATGTATGTAGACAAGGGGCATTTATTCTCCAGCAAAACAGAATAAGGCATACTCTTCTCTCGTTTCCATTTTTTTTCTAGCAATCTGAGTCGTATGAATTAATATTTCCTCCAAAGCCAGATATGTTGAGTTCAGGAAGAAGAGACCAGAACTAGCGCGGCATAATAAGCTCCTTTTCACTGTCCTACTCTATACAATGCTGTCTCTTTCAAGCGCGAACTCATGATCGAAACATGTTCGAGCCGGATAAGCCTTCTTGACTTTCCTCGCCTTTAAGAAAGCATTCCCGCAAAGCGCCTAGGAACCCTGCAACCCTCGGCGCAATTGACTTGGTAGATGGTAATATTGGTTCAAGCGTCGGGTAGGAAATTTGATCCTAACGCTCACAAGCAACGTGTAGCGTGTTCTTCAAGAAATCCCGTGCCGTCCCAAATGAGTTGTAGTGTTCCATGGTGTACAGATACTCGTGTGGAGCTGTGATATTGACCTCGAGCGGAGCCTTACCCCTATTCTCCGACAATAAAATGGGGCTTGTTGTGGTGCCCGTGCATGTCCGTCCAACAATTGAGGGAAAGTCCGGAAATAAGCCTTGAGCCTCATAAGCTCTAATAAACGCCTTTTGTTAGCTTTAACGCGTTTTATTGTTGGAAGGCAGTAGTAGATTATACCTAACTTTACTAGCTTGTATGCCTAAAAGCGCCGCAGTAACGTAAGTGGAGCGTGACGGCTTCAACCACTTGTCACTATTTGCGGAGTTTTCCGCGACACAAGAGACAGGGTGTGCGCATGCTGATGATGTCTAACGGAAATAAGACTTCCTACCCCGAAGAGCTGGTTCGAGGGAACTTAGGCGGTCCACTGGTGCATCATGCTGTACTCGGAATTGGTACAAAATTCAAGCGCTAAAATCTTCTCTTCGATAGTGTAGCTTCCTTTCTCCGGAATGCCGCGCCCTAGTTCTGAGATTGGCACAAGCCTATTTCCGAGTAGTTTTCCCTCAGTTGTTCCTGTAGGTGATTTGAGGCGAGGATAGAGTGTGCACGCGGCCTTGGAGACGGTATTAGAATTTAACGAAGATCCGGAGGTAGAGTATTCTATATCGGCGGTGAAATTGTTAATGTTCTAGTTCTGGTCTGACTGGCTGCTCGCTAAATACTCTATATATATATCATATTACTCCATTCTCCCTCCAACAAAAGATCACACAGATCCTACAGCATCGGTGGTTTAGTGGTAAAATTAGCCGTTGCCATCGGCTAGCCCCGGGTTCGGTCGTGAATCTAGTGATGAGTCAATGCCACCATTTGTAGAGATGGACGCCGACCTAACAAGAATACACACCTCTTCGTCCTCGGCGATTTCAAAGACGTAGGGGAACAAAATAAGGCTAAACAAGCGGTAAAGCTTATCTCGGGTTGAGCTCTGCGCCTTACTTACAGCCTTCTAAACCTGGGCCATTACTGGGCCACGATTGGCTTTAGTAGGAACTTTGCATTCGTACAAACAATAACCAAGTCGGTTCGTAGTAATTATATTGACGAGAAAGTTCTGTACGGAGTAGAGACTGATGGTTGAAAATGATCTCGGGTCCGATTGGAGATCCGTAAGGGCTCCGTAGTATCTGCGCTGCTCGCTGTGGATGATTTGTGGAGCGTTAGAGAAACCGACATAGCGTAAGCAGTGAAGTTGATAAAGATAGTAGAGATATGGGATGAATAGACATCTTTCTTAAATGGATTTCGAGTTTCTTATACAGCTCTTATCTCGCCACGACATAACAACACTGGACTCGAAGCAGAGTATACTATGGCGAGTATAGGCCAAAATTTAGCCAGACGTAGTACAAAGACCACGGGCAAGCAATAGAGCTCGAAATGCGAACCAAAAATTGCAACCATTGAACATTAAAAGGCAAAGCCTGAAATGCGAATATAGAAGAACGAATTGCGGACTCTGCACCCCGCTAGAACCACCCACGAACGCTCCACATCACTCTCTGACTAGTAAGGGCAGGCATTCAGCCTTGCGCAGTCATCGACTATAATATATCAGCAGGACCATGATAAATCAGATCTTCGATTGGTAATAGCGCAAGTGAAGAAGTATAATTCCATATTGAATCAATATCCAGAGCTGAGGACTTTCCGATATTTCTTTTGAAATTAGGTCCTAGAACGATATACCTAGGGAAGTATATTGGTCAGACACTTACAAGTAAACATAGTAGTCGTAATATATGTGATCTATGAGCCTGTAGCTGCTGAGAAAAAAAAGTCCCATAGCAACCATAGACATTTGTAATCTGAGCTGCCAGAAATGCTGGTTCCTGTTGATCTGCGTAGCCCGCTAAAAGTCTTGGCGTTTCCTGGGGAATCATAACCAGCTCCACAGCCTTTCTCCGACTCGATGAAGACCCCAGCGTCGAGAACATCTACCCTACACTTTCTGTCGCCCTCACACGCATAGCGCCGTGTGCGCTTCTCTCACTATCTCTTCTCTTTCTTTTCTATCACCTTACTGGCCTCGTAACCACTACTTGGGCGCCCCGAATATCGTCATCATCACCGCCACCTCCGCCATTCCTGTTGCCTTCACCAGCTATTACTTACTTCTACCACTAGGAACGCAACAGTAATCATGGGTGTTCCCAAGTTCTTTCGATGGATGTCCGAAAGGTATCCTGCCATCTCTCAGCTCATCGCAGAGAACCGTATCCCGGAATTCGACTGTTTATATGTAAGCTTGTTCGCATCCGAGCCCAAAATTATTCGAGTTAACCTTTTGTCGCCATAGCTTGACATGAATGGCATCATTCACAATTGCACCCACAATGACTCCGACGGCCCAACCGCCCGCATGACCGAGGACAAGATGTTTATTGCTATATTCAACTATATTGAGCATTTGTTTGGCAAGATCAAGCCGAAGCAGCTCTTCTTCATGGCCATCGATGGTGTCGCTCCGCGCGCCAAAATGAACCAACAGCGTGCCCGTCGTTTCCGAACCGCCCTCGACGCTGAAAAGGCTCGAGACAAGGCCATCCAGGAGGGAGTAGAGATGCCCAAGGAGGATCCATTCGACTCTAACTGCATCACTCCCGGAACCGAGTTTATGGCGAAGCTGACGCAGCAGCTGAAATATTTCATCAACAAGAAGGTTTCAGAAGACCTAGACTGGCAGGGTGTGGAAGTCGTCTTGTCAGGCCATGAAGTACCTGGAGAAGGTGAACACAAGATCATGGAGTATATTCGCCAGGCCAAGTCCCAGCCAGGTTATGACCCCAACCGCCGTCACTGCTTGTACGGCCTCGATGCAGACTTGATCATGTTGGGTCTTCTGAGCCATGAGCCTCACTTCTGTTTGCTTCGAGAGGAAGTCACCTTTGGTCGGCAGAGCAAAACCAAGTCCAAAGAGCTAGAGCACCAGAACTTCTTCCTTATGCATCTTTGCATTGTACGGGAGTATCTAGAGCTAGAGTTTCAAGAGCTAGAGGAGCCAGGCGCTCTCGGATTTCCATTCGACATGGAGCGGGTTATTGACGATTTCATACTTATGGCTTTCTTTGTTGGAAACGACTTCCTTCCCAATCTTCCTCACTTACATATCAACGAGGGCGCATTGGCTCTCATGTTCAATGTTTACAAGACAGTGCTACCCAAGGCCAAAGGTTACATCAACGAAGGTGGTGTAATCAATATGGAAAGGCTGGCCCTCTTACTCGACGAGCTCTCGCATGTTGAGTACCGTCATTTCGAGTCCGAGAACGCAGATGCTGCCTGGTTCAAGGGCAAGCGCCTCGAGAAAGAAGATGTCATGGCGCGAACCGCGAAGCGAGGAACGATTGTAATGACTACAGAGCAGCAGCAACTGTTTTCGGAAGTCAAGAGCTTTGTGAGTAACTATGTGGAGAAGAAGGAGCAGGCGCCACTTGATTTCCCAACCAGCCTCAAAGCTTCCGACCGGAAGTTCGTTCAAGAACTTGCAGACAGACTGCATTTGCCTTGGAAGACTGTTCAGAACGACGACGGTGATCGTCACATTCAGCTATCAGCTCCACCTAAGCTAGTTGAGGACGACGATGAAGACGACGAGAGTGAGGACGATGAAGCAAAGAAAGCTATTTCTCGCGTAATTCAGAAGTACGAAAACGCCAAGATCGTGGATATCTCACCTGAAGAAGCGCAATCAGCGATGCAGCAGAAATACGATGAGAAATTTGACGCCTGGAAGAATGACTACTACCAGACCAAATATGGATGGGATCGAAGCAACGAAGAGGAGCTTCGCAAACTGACGGAGAACTACGTCCAAGGATTGCAATGGGTATTGTATTACTACTATCGCGGCGTGGCATCATGGCCCTGGTTCTATGGCTATCATTACTCCCCAATGATCTCCGATGTCAAGCGAGGCTTGAAAGCAGACATCAACTTCAAACTCGGCCAGCCTTTTAAGCCTTACCAGCAGTTGATGGGCGTTTTGCCTGATCGCAGCAAAAAGATTGTTCCTACCGCGTACCATCCCCTTATGACTGAAAAAGATTCTCCAATCATCGATTTTTACCCACGAGACTTCAAGCTGGACATGAATGGAAAGAAGATGGACTGGGAAGCAGTTGTCAAGATCCCGTTCATCGAGGAAGATAGACTGCTTAAAGCAATGGCTACGAAAGAACACCTTCTTTCAGACGACGAGAAAGCGAGGAATTCTTTTGGGGTATCACTCAAATTCACGTACGCCAAAGATTTAGATTTCGTCTACCCATCGTCTCTTCCTGGAATTTTCCCAGATCTCCCGCACTGCAAGTGCATAGAAAACATCTTTGAACTCCCTACGATGGAAGGATTAGAGGTGTACCACGGACTCATGGACGGCGTAAAACTGGGAGCTGATGCATTGGCTGGTTTCCCTAGCCTGAAAGTTCTGCCTTTCCATGGACAGCTCCAATTTGCTGGTGTGAGCGTTTTCCAGCAGGACAGCCGCAATGAGAGTATGATTGTGACTCTATTGGATACAGAACCTCGAACATCTGTTGGCCATGCACAAGGAAAACTGGGCAAGGCGATCCATGTTGGGTATCCGTTCTTGCAAGAAGCCAAAGTGGTCAAAGTGTCGGATGAGCTGTTCGACTATGTTCTGCCGGAAACTGGGCCTCCTGTTCCCGTCGCTATTCCTCATGGACCGAAAGAAATCTCCGACTGGAAGAAGACAGCGGACCGCATTGAAAACACGTATAGCAAGCGGCTTGGTATGATCATTGGTCAAGTGGACTCTCTTGTGCATGTAGAAATGCTCAAGGGCCTCAAAAAAACCGATGACGGGGCGACTATAAAAGAGTATGGCGTCATCGCTGGTTTGCAGATTGAATATGCAACGCAAACTATTGTTGATGACGTTGTCAGCGCGGATCCCCGTTTCTTGGAGAAAGCGGCGGTGCCTGTCGAGGAGGAGTTTCCCGTCGGCTCGAGGGCTTTCTACCTCGGAGACTATGCGTATGGTCGCCCGTTGCAGGTTTTCTCGCATAGTGACAATAAAGTCACCATCAACGTTTCGAAGCTGAAAAAACAAGAGCCGGATTTCGGTCGCAATATTGCTAGACAAGCTGAGAGGATGACACCGTACCTGCCCTCTTATGTCGTTGCGAAACAGTTGCGTATGCCTCCGTTGGCCCTCTCCAAGTTGACATCTTCTTTCAATGTCAACTCAAGTGGTCTCAAATTGAACCTTGGACTGAATCTCAAATTCGAAGCAAAGAAGCTGAAGGTCCTTGGCTACTCGAGAAAATCCGAAAACGGCTGGGAATACAGCCAAAAGGCGATGGATTTATTGGCTCAGTATATGATCAAATTCCCGGAATTCTTCGCAGCCATCATCAACAACCCTACAGGCGACGGTTGGGAGGACACGGATTTCTATCCTGCCGATGTTGCCAAGCAGAAGGTCAAGGAAATCGGAGCATGGCTGAAGGAAGTGCAAACAAAGAGCTTCGAAAAGGTGCCCTTGGATGCCGAACAATTAGATTCCGATGCCGTCAAAATGATTGAGCAGGCTGCCGACGCAAATCTGCCCATTACACAAGACTTCGAGACTAAAAAGGTCGGAAAGGTGCCACGCAGTGCTCTGCTTAAACCATCAGACGCCGAGCAGCGTCTAGGCCACCAGAGGTTTACTATCGGCGACCGAATTGTCTATGTGCAGGACTCTGGCAGGGTACCCATTGGATCGTGCGGTACGATCATCGGCAAGACACGCACGGCCCGTACTATGCTGCTAGATGTTGTCTTTGATGCTACATTTATGAGCGGGACATCCCTGGGAGACCGGTGTTCTCCATTCAGGGGCTCGACAGTCCCAGCAACAGCAGTTCTGAATCTGACTGACAAGCAAGTCATCTCTTACTCGACAGCTGGAGCTGCAAAGCGCCCTCAGACCACACCCCAACCTTACACTATGGGCAATGTGGGCTCTGTAGGTGTTCCCGGCGGACCGCAACTCGTACCCGCGGGCACACCCCCACCTCTTCGCGGCTCTTACCGTGGAGCCTTTGGTGGAGGGAACGCCAATGGCTCTCCTCGCGGACGCGGAGGAGGCATGGCACCACGCGGCAATGTCCATGCGCAGAACGGGACTGCCCAAGACGGACCGCAACAACAGCATCAGCAGACGCTGCCAATCCACAATGGCCCACCACGGGGTGGGCGTGGTGGTTCTGCGCCTCGGGGACAAACAAATGGATATCAGAATCAAACCGATAACCTCAGACCTAACCAGAACTCCCGTGGCAATGGGCGTGGCGGCAATGGCGGATTCGTTCCTCGTGGTCGGGGTGGCCCCAAACCAAACAGAGGAGGCTTCACCATCACCGACATGAACGACCCAACGGAAGGTGTGGTCCAGAACAACCCCAACTTCCGACCTCAGAACTACACGAACGTCCCTCCACCGGCGAGCTTGGAGAATCAGCGAGGAGGTTACCGAGGACGGGGACGTGGACGGGGAGGATTTCGGGGCCGTGGCGGCCCTCGAGGTGGAGCGGCTCCTCAACAATAGACGGATAGTGTTAAATATTTCAGATTTGGCACGGTGTACCTGGCGTCTAAATGCGTATTGTCATTGAGATACCCCCTGTACAAGAGTTTCGGGTTATGGACTGTCTATGATGGCGTTGGGGCTGTTGTATAGCTCCCACGCATATTTGTATTTTAGTATCATTCGGAATCTTAGTCAGGATGGTCCCTTGCGACTGAACTATTTTGTTCTTTGCGTGACTCTGGCGAACAGCGCTTGATAGTCAATCAGGAGTGAATAAAATAATGGCATCTTTACTTCCTATCAGTCGTGTGAGGTCAAGGCATGATCGATATATATGCTTAGAAAACTGGGGTGGTCAAGGCCAGGCACTGGCGCTCACTGTCAGGTCTGCCAAGACAAATGAGCTGCTGGTATCAACGTTGTCATGTCTGACGGGGTCCAAGCTCCAGAAACGTGTTAGGAAGCTCTCCCACCTGCGCTCTCTGTAATTCTTCGCTCCTAACCCGCTATTTTCTTTCAAAATGCATTCTGCATTGGTCCGCCTCCAAAATGTCTTCGGTTTCTTTACTACGGTAGCCTTCACCGTCGCGACGGTTATTGCGCTGTCCACCTTCATTCACCCTCAGTCACCGAGCGCCAGTGTGCAGTTGCGGAATGTGCAAGTGTACGCATTGTTGCCTTAATCATATGTGAGGGGCTCCAGAACTGACAAACCGCAGTGTGAGGGGAAGAGCGCACAATTATAGCTACAAGAGGGAGGAGTACGCACATATCAAGTTTGACTTGGACACTGGTACGTCTCTGCACACATTGGTAACAAGCCCTGCCCCGCCCTGCTCTGACACTATCCAGATCTCCGCACTCTTTTCAATTGGAACACAAAGCAAGTGTTCGTCTACCTCAAAGCTATCTACCCCTCCACGAAGCCCAGCGAGCCGCCGTCGGAAGCCATCATCTGGGACGCGATCCTGCCCGGCGACGCCGCCCCATGGAACTCAATCCATTTCGTCCACCCACTTACGAAAGAGCAAAAAGCAGAGAGGGCTAAAGCTAAAAACTCCAAGAAATCGAAAGCCAAAGTGCCAGATACACCGCCCTATCCTCGCGGCGAACTCCACCTCACCAACCAGCGCCCAAAGTACCAGATCACCGATATCACCGGGAAGCTGCAGAATAGAACTGATGTGGTGCTCGAGTTGGGCTGGAATGTTCAACCTTGGGTTGGTGCGCTGATCTGGGCGAATAAGGAGAATGTAGGCATGTGGTTGGGGCTTAAGGGCGGACGAAGTGAACCGTTTGATTTGCCGGAGATCGGGGCAGCTAAGAAGAAGGATTTGGAAACTGAGAAGGGCAAGGAAGGGCATCGTTTGATGGCTGGTCAAGAGGTGCCCAAGAGGAGGCCCTCGTAGGGATTAAAAGTGTTGGGTGAAAAAAGGTAGCTTTCATCCGAACTATGATGATTTGATAGATGGACCTGGAGTATTTCTGGCGCGAAAATGGGTAAATGGAACGTTACACACATTTTCTTTGAAGCCATTGGCTCGATGCAATATTGCTCAATGAAGGCTCGTGGTGTCATACTGAAGACGAGCCCCATGTCAAAAGCTTGAGCTCAGCAGCAGCAGTATCCATTTCGAATTGGGTTCATACGTTCATACCCCAAAGGAGAAGAGCTGAGGCCGATGGCAAGCATCAGTACCCGGATCGGCCGTATGATTGGATGCATCTTCGCCACCACCTGATTCGTGTGTGCACTGTACAGTTTCAGAGTGTATGTGGCAGATGGCAATTTGCATACGTCTCGGTATCGCTCCTTTAACTTTCTGATCTATAGATTCCTGTGGCGATAACCAGAAGGCAGGCCTTCTATCTCCCCTGTCTCGAAATGATCGGGAGCGACACTGCAGTGAGTATTACACAGACCCGACTCTCTTTCAACAACTGGCCTATACAATTACCCTCAAGATCCGCGATAACTTCGGATGCATAACTACCGCCCTCCTATGCTCAAGCCACATTCGTGTGGGAAACTTTGAGAGCCCAAAATCGCCTTGGACATAGCCCCCCTTGACCGCCCAAGCTCGTCAATCCTTCCCAGAGAGATGCAAATGCGAGTCAGCGTTCCCAGATCCACTGGCTCAACCATATTCCGCGGAACGGGGAGGCGGAAGAAACGAGCCGGAGACATCTCCCTCAAAGCTAGTTTGTGGTAGTCCCCCGCATCCCATCTGCAGATCATTGGCACATCATCGGATATTCGCCATCTCAGCATCCCGTGTCCCTGGGTCGTTATGAACTTTAGATGCATCTTAACGCAAGGCACTTCCACTACTCTCCTACTCTCACTTTTCCATCAACTCGCACAACTTACCTATGTATACACATCTATGTTGCTGGAGAATCTTTTCTTCCGGCAGACGTGCTTGCTCACTGGCATGCCCGTAGTTCCTGTGGATGGGCGTCCGCTTCGGCTCTCTAGAGCATCGTCGAGTCTGGACTCGCGCGAAGATGCTAATGTTAGCAAGGATTATGTATTCACCGGCGAGCGACCTCAGGACCGCACCATATATCTCCTCCTATCCATCTTCGTCCTAGTTACAATGTCTTTGCTAATAGGCAAGTATTCTCCATCCTGTCTACAATTATACACACGACTAATATAGCCTCAGGATCTCGATTTGATGGGTTGAGACGAAATGCAGTTATGAAACGAAACATCACGTCGATACTGGTTCTCACGTTGTTTGTATTCACCACGATGTTGACTATAAGTCTCGCCGTCATGTTAGTGGGTCAAGGCGTGCCTACGTATCGCCAATGCAGCAGTGCAACATGGATCTGCCTGACATTCTATTCACTGTCCAAGAGCACCATGTAGGGAACCCAATTCACATCAACAGTAACCACGACTTATCAAACATAGTTATCTCTTCCTCGTTGAACGTATCCATGTTGTTCGTGCGCCGTACGTCCGCCGGAGTCGAGACGTGATATACCTCGCCTGCACAGTCTGCATGTTCTTTGCATTTGGCGGCATGCTAATCAATGCTTGGATCCAACCATATGCCAGCATGCATCCCACAGATGGCCGATGCCACATGGGACTTCCCAATAGAGTAACACTGCCATTTGTCATCATCGATGTTGTTGCGGATTTGGTCTACACTTGCGTCTTCATCTACCTGCTTCGCCCCGTTGTTAAAAAAACCGATATTCCGAACGTGTTCAAGAGCCTCATGTCCAACCAGGCGTCCGAAAGCGTTACGCCTCCTGCCCAAGAGAGAGAAAGCAGAGAGTCTGCGGTTCAGAAGAGCATTAAAACACTTTTGTGGAAGAGCATGGTGGCTGCGTTTAGCATTACGGCTGTTACGATTGGGCTTTTTATCGTGCAGTATCATGTTGCTTCTGGCAAAGGAACTGCATTTGTATGCAGCATTATATGTCTCCTCGATGGTACGTTTCTCCCTCTCAGCCCTGTGGATGAAGCAATGAATGGTCGATTCTAATATTTGAATTAGTGTATTGGGGTTTCATAGTCATATACTGGCTCACCTTCACCTCCGCACAAGCAGAGAAAGACTTGCATAGGTCAACACACATCGTCGCTCAAAGCGCTGGTACGGATTCACAATCAGCCACTTTGTGCGAATCCTGTGCTGTCAAATACGCACGTATTTCGGCGAATCGAACGCATGGCAATTCGGCATGCCTGCCTACACCCCTTGATTCTGCGGACGATTCCGTTCTCAAAGTGCCTGATGAGAATGCGATACTTGCAATACATCCAAAGTAAAAGTTTACACAACTGGGCGGCTAGCGATTCATTTTCTTTTTTTTTTTCTCAAGCGACAATGTACAAATATATGAGTGTAACATAATGTAACTGCCAATGAATATGTATAGGGCATGAAATAATGACATAGACATAGACAAGCACACATGAATATCATATACCTTTGCAAATTTCGAAGTATCTTCTTATCGAGCGTGTCTGTAATCGTTATAGTTCATGCAATCAGTGTAGCGAAGAAAAGGTTCTGTTTGGACAGAAGAAGACTCAAGCCTGGCATACCTATATATATGTACAGCCACACATACTAAATATATCGAGGTATTTTTGGCTACTTTGACACTATATCCTTAGTATTTTACGACAAAGGAGGCAGATAAGCTAGTCCATTTATTTTTGGTGACCCGTTATTTAGTTCTTCGATGAACACTCTAGTTCCATTAGCTCTGCTTTCATCAGCCACTCCAATGCCATTTGAATCGACGGTTGCCCTATTGAGTTTTATTTGAATGGTTTGCCGTCGTCGAGGGATATGAGTTTCTGATCCGGTGATTGGTTTTCTGAACGACACCGTACTGGCTGCCCTATAACAGGAGGCGCATTGGGATGAGTTCGAGATTTTATTCACTGGTAAAACGTGTCGTGAACCGTCCTTGATTGAGGTTTCTACTTCGAATACGAGGAGGGAGATTACCCACAAAGCATTTGGAACTAGAGACAGCATTCCCAACTCTCTCTTCTTGGTCTGATGCAAAAAAAAAAAAAAAAGGAAGAGCAAAAAGTCAAAAAGATTGCGCGAGCAGCCCTGCCGAAACGCTCAACTCTCAAATAAGCCCAATGACTACAAGATCTAGATTTTAGAGTGCGAGTACATATAAAGTATAGGGCTTATTTTTCAGCAGTACGGTTGCTCAGTGACGGAATGCACCGACTTCTCGTCTCCTGTATATAGTTGAGTAGATGCCTCTACATTGGGGTCAATGTCTTACCACCACGCCTGAAAGTTGACCGTTCCAACGTTAATTCCTAGTTCTTTCAAAGCGCTAGTGTCAAGGTGGCAATCATATGGACGCACAGTCCCGTCCTCTAGCTCTTCTTCAGGTTTGAATGGTTCCATCTTATCAAGCGGTAGGCCCATAATTTCAGAAAAAGCCACACAGATTTGCCATTTCGTCATCTGATCTTCTGAGCTGAATTGGAGGATATCTGGAAGATCGCGATCCTCGCTTGAGGGTTCGAGGTATAGTTTTGCTATGTCACGACAGACTCGGCCCACGTCCGCGGTGTTTGTTGGAAAGCGAAGCGCGTAGTCGTCTATCTTGATGTTGGGCTGCCCTTCTTCTAGCTTTTGAGCTGCCCATAATTGCGACATAAGCACATTGACTGCACTCTCCGTTGGCTGATCACAAGAACCGTATAGGATAGGGACACGGAGGACTACAACCTTATTCTTTGCTGACGTCTTGCGTGCCACGTCTAGAACAGCTCTCTCCCCTTCCAATTTTGTCTGTCCGTAGACATTGGGTGGGTTCGGCTTGGATGTGGGTCTGTACGGTGCTTCTCCGGGACAGCCGCTGAACACATAATCGGTAGAAATGTAAATTAGGAAAATTCCTCGGGAAGTTGTGGCTTCTGCCAGTGCTCGACTGGATTCCACGTTGAGTTTCCGTGCAGCTTCTGGGTCCGCCGTACAGGAGTCTGGAAAGCGGTTTGCGGCGCCTAAGAATAGTTGAGTGCGTCGTCTTATTGCTCCTGGAGCTCTTACTTACAGTGCACCACGGCGTGCGGTCTTGAACCTTTGGTATCAGGAGTAAGCTGCTAGAGAGAGGACAGAGCTTCGTACTTTACTTCGTCAAGCACACGGTCGATTTCCTTAGGATCGAGAATATCGAGCTTGATGATTTCAGGGGGACTGATGCGGGTGAGACCGGTACCAATGGATTTCCAGCCATCGATAAAGAATGTTTGCTGCACTTGATGGCCGAGGAGTCCGCTGGCTTAAATACAATTGATTAGTCCAATGTGTCCTGTGAGGTGCGACTAAGACCTACCACCGGTAACTAGGACTGTTTGCGTCATCGTCACTGATGAATTTCGACAAGATCGAGTGGTTCCCGGCCAATTGGGGCTGAAGAAGTTAAGACAGAGTTTCACAAGAGGCAGATTCACGTACGAGAAAATCGATTGGAGTGAAGATGAAACGGGAGGATGTATCTTTGAGAAGGGCCAATCAATGGTGGGGTGGGGTTTCTGGGGTCTGCACAATCACGTGGATTTGAAAGTCGTAGGACCCCTGCTGCGGATGATCATAGCCTTGGCAGGCATTCGAGCTTCACATTATCGACCGCTCTTCGCTTCCACAACAGCAGCTCACAACACGATGTCTACAATAACGCAACAGGCTTCTCAAAGCTCCTACCCGTGGGTTCTCTCTATATGGCTCATCTGAAAGGTACTGACACTTTCTAGCCCTACGCTGCCTAAAGACTTCAATGCAAATCAGCCGAAGACCATTCGCCTGTACCCTCTCAGCAACTACACGTTCGGAACAAAAGATGGGCAACCAGAGGAGGACCCGTCAGTGCTCGCGCGCTTGAAGCGATTAGAGGAACACTACCAGGAACATGGTATGAGGCGGACTTGCGAAGGCGTCCTTGTGTGCCACGAACACAACCATCCACACATCTTGATGTTGCAGATTGCAAATGCATTCTTCAAACTGTATGTTTCATACTGTAAAACAGTTCGAAGATACGTTTTAACATAGAAATAGTCCCGGAGACTACCTCCGCGCCGAGGACGATGAGATTGAGGGTTTCAAGGCAAGGCTGAACGAGCGACTTGCCCCGGTTGGAACACAATTTACCGGCGAAGGCGTCAATGACGAGTGGCAGATTGGCGACACGCTTGCTCAATGGTGGCGACCAAACTTTGAGACCTTCATGTATCCCTTTATCCCGGCACATGTCACCAGGCCGAAGGAGTGCAAGAAGCTCTACTTCATCCAGCTGCCGCGCAGCAGTACGTTTTGTCCGTCCAATAACTCCACCGATTTGTTTATTGACCAGTCTACAGAAGTACTAAGCGTGCCGAAGAATATGAAGCTCCTTGCAGTCCCGCTTTTTGAGTTGTACGATAACACTGCACGTTACGGCCCCCAACTCTCCGCTATCCCTCACCTTCTCTCGCGATACAATTTCGAATTTATCGATGAGAATGGCCAAGTTGCAGCAATAACACCCGGTGTTGGCCCAACTGATGGATCAAATCTGCAGACAAAGGTATTGGCCGGCGGTGAAGATGTCAAGATGGAGCAGAACGGAGACGCGGCTAGCGACCACACTCTCTCATAAGTTTGTGACATGCCGCACCGAGAAGGGCTTCTATGGGTATACTGCATGGGTGGCGTTATGAGGGGTCATTCTGCGCCCATGCTGGCGGCAAACAGGAGCTGTTGCTGATCCAAGCCTTCTACGACGATTTCGGAGGCACAACTACTCAGGCTGGCGTTATGGAAGGAATCGGAAAATGACGATTCCAACGGACTAGGTATCTCGGAGATTCTGAAAGTGGTTTCTTTAAGGCATGACACTGTAGATTTGCATGAATCGAGCAAATAACCAAAGGACTCGAGTACTTCGCATTGTGAACATGCTCTGCCTCTTATAGCGTGGAAAAGACCGAAAATAAGGCTTCAAGTTGATCAATTCTGAATACCCAGCTTTGTCAGCTTTGACGTGCCCTATAATCAGAAAAAGGCATTAAGATATAACTAGCTCTGTTGGCTTCGATGCCTTAAAATCTAGAAATACCTTAATACCTTAGAAGACGGTTTAGTAGTCTCGAAGACCTGAACTTATTTCCGGGCTTTCCTGTGACACGAGAGCCTGCTTGGTACACCCCTGTCTGCCATGGTCAGAGCTCCGAGGTTAATGGAGCTCTAATTGCCGCCCCGCCATACATCATCCCATCCCGCGCGACCTCAACACCAACAATGTAAAGTCCGCAAGTAGTCCCAAACCATTAAAGACCCAACTTTCATAACCCGGGCGAGGCTGCTCACACCACAAAACTCTCCTTAAGAAAGAAAATTATCCCAATTCAGATCCACAAAACCCTCAAAACTCACCATGCTCCTCCTCGGCCTCACAGGCTCAATCGCAACGGGCAAATCCACCGTATCGACGCTCCTCTCCCGTCCGCCCTACTCCCTCCCAATCATCGACGCCGACCTAATAGCCCGGCAAGTCGTCGAGCCCGGAACCGCAGGCTATAACGCCATAGTATCCCACTTCCTACCCACAACCCCGGACCTCCTCCTCCCAGAAACAACCCCATCAAATGGCAAAGCACCCGGCCGACCATTAAACCGTCCGGCCCTAGGTCGCCGCGTCTTCGGCACAACCCCCGACCGCGAGCGCGACAGAAAAGTATTAAACAGCATCGTGCACCCGGCCGTCCGAAAAGAAATGTACAAGCAGATGCTCTGGGCGTATTTAAAAGGGAACTGGGCCGTCGTACTCGATGTACCGCTTCTCTTCGAAAGCGGCTGGGAGCGCTACTGCGGGACGATTCTCGTTGTCGGAGTCTCTGATCCCGCGATTCAGATTCAGCGCTTGCGGGACCGCGATGCTCATCTTACGGAGGAGGATGCGAGGAATAGGGTTATGTCTCAGGGTGGGGTGAAGGAGAAGGCGGAGCGGTGCTTGAGAAGAGGGCCCGGGAGAGGTGTCGTAGTTTGGAATGATGGGGATAGAGCGTTTCTTGAGAAGGAGGTGATGAGGGTTATGCAGGAGATTAGGAGGGGGAGTCCGAGGTGGTGGAGTTTTTTGCTGTGGGTTTGTCCGCCGTTGGCGGTTTGTGCGGCGACGGTTAGTTGGTGGAGGATGAAGAAGGTGCAGTTGGCGTGGGAGGAAGAGAAGAAGAGGGAGAAGGCGAGGCTTTAGTTTGGTTGGCTGAGATGAGTATGTATGCTGGCGTGTCTCCGTGGGCGTAGATTTTTAATTACGGAAACGATGGTAAATGACTTTCTTACTTTTATTTTTGAGGTTTGGTTTTACCATAAAATGTTCCATGGAGGGTTAAACGTTGATTGTTTATCTTGTTACTCACACCTTCCTTCGTATTTCACTACCTAGTGTCAAGTTTCACCTCACTACGGAAACGGCGGTTGCCTTGGCCACATTATCTCCTTCAACAAACAATACGACCGTATCGCCGTCAAATCCGGCTGACTGACCTTTACATCCAAACGACTCTACACCCAAGAGGACCATGACGCGCTTCACGGTCCCCGACAACTTCAGCAATGCAACCCCCCTCTCCTTCTGCGACGATGGCGTTGACCTCAATGATCGCATGCCCCACGGCGACCGTCCGAACATCGAGAAATGGATCGAGGACACGAAGAAGCACTCAAAGCGGACGAAAGCGCCCTCAACGTACACGGGTAGTTTCATCGACGACGGAGCAGACATGGTAGCCCCATCCAAGCACACTCCCGGCTTCGGCAAAATCGACCCAAACTTCTACAAAGACGAGAAACACCAAAGCAAAAATACTAAAAAGGGACGAGTATGGACTGACGATATGCAGAAAGCAGTCAGTGGAGACATACAGAATACCTACGCGAAGATGAAACGACTCTCGCAAATCCAGGTCAGGAAGGCCGAGAAACCAAGGCAAAAGGATACTGTGACTGTATGGGTCCCTCCGACGTTTGGCCGTTTTGTGGTCAAGCATGATGATGGGCGTGTGTGGATGCTTGATGACGATGGGGAATATGATAGCGGACCGCAGAAACTACCTCCAGGCGAGAACCCTGTTCGTTGGGTGAAGGCGGTTTCTCCCTCTGGTATTGAGTCCCAGTCGGGCGATACGGACTATACCAAATTACCGTCCACAATTGAGCCTTCTTACAACAGTGCAGATGTATGGGCTAACGGCGAATCCGAAGTCGGTATGAAGAAGCGTCTTGCGGATTCTGAGGACAGTGTGAACACAAGGAAGAGAGACTCACTGTTTCTCAGACCACTCCCGCTTATCAAGGAGGATAACCAGGAAGATAGGTCGGAGAGAGAGGCTGCTTGTGACACAAAGGTTATTATGTCACCGACTGACTTCTTCATGACGGGTGGTGGGACTGGATGGTCATCGCCCGCGGTATTTAATGCGTCACCGGGCCCCTCGTCGCCAGCAAGGGGATGGCCTTCCCCGGCTGAAGGATCCGCGGTATCAATGGATCATTCACTGCCGGGTATATGGCCGTCACCCACTTCGTCCACCGAGTCAGTGTTAGGCACTGACGACCCGTGGGAGGCTAATGATTCATGGTTGGAGGAAAGGCTTCAGGGACCTCGACGGGATGTGGAAGCTATGTCTATCAGGACATACTCGACCTACAGACCCCCTACTGTTGAACACGCGCCAGGCTCCTCGGTGAAGGATAAGACAAGTCCGCGGCCAGGATGGGGAGGTAGTGCAAAGGCCAGTAGCGTAAGGAGTGGTGGCAGAAATAGCTGGAGGGGCAGCCAGGGGGTGGACAGGCAGGTAGATTGGTAGGCCAATTGGAACGGAAGTGAGATCCGGACCGGGGCATTGGAAAAGATCAGAGGGGCTATAAGAGCGGTAACACAACCGTTGCCAATTATAAGAGCTGGGATGAGTAATTGAGAAGGGAGGAGAGGTGAAAGGAGCAGTGTGAGAAGGGTTAGCGACAGAGCTGGGGTAAGGGAAGCAATGAGAATGAGGAAAAGGCGTAGGAATGAGACATGAAAGGGTTTATGAGGCTTAATTGAGGTTGTGAATGTGTGTAAGATGTTGGTTAGAGGGGGAACAAGGAGGGATAAACGGGGTTGGAATAGGAGGAAGGAGTGGGTGGCGATATCCGAGGAATAGTGAAATAGGAGAGATGAGGTCCAACCACGAGTAGAATGACGTCCAATGGAGCATCAATTGATGTCCAGGAAGCAGAATTGATCAATTGAAGGTGATGTCAACCTGCGTTGGTTTGCCGCCGACAGGACAATGAATGGATGGGCGTGGTTGAAGGTTACATTTAGGATTGCAGATATAGAAACCATTACAGAGGCAAGCTGGGTATATGTAAGTTGGAGAAGCACCAACCGAGAGCCATTGCTGGCTGCATTGGAAGGAGGCTCGAGTGCATTCTGCCTCGACGCGGTTCCGTGCAGAAAGGGGATCTTGCATTGCATGTCGCGTTGAAACGAGCGGCGAGGTGCGCGAGTGCGTCGGCGAGCAGCGTCAATTGCTGTCAGTCAACGAAGCTGTGGCAGGGTCCGAGGTAGAGTGGGCGACAAGAACGGGGGTCGCACATGATGGGCTAGAAGTGGACGTCGCAGCGCTTCGCAGGCTGGACTGGCAGCACGAGCTTCACAAGGCTTCACGGGGTGGGCATTGGTGGCAGGATAGCGGCGTCTGGAGTGCGTCAGGACGAGGATGCGCGTGCAGAGAGTGAACAAG
The DNA here is from genome assembly GCA_028476805.1 of Acrocalymma vagum. Taxonomy (NCBI): domain Eukaryota; kingdom Fungi; phylum Ascomycota; class Dothideomycetes; order Pleosporales; family Acrocalymmaceae; genus Acrocalymma; species Acrocalymma vagum. The sequence continues at coordinate 170,907 of JAQGEP010000025.1, forward strand.
ATGGGCAGAAAAGAACCGCAGTTCCGTTCGAGTTTCGCACCGCGAGCGCGTCGTCGTGGCGTATATCACGAAGCGGACAAAAGTTAGACGAGAGGCAACGTGAGCCAATGCCTTTGGCAGCATTGATTGCAGAAACATGCAGAAACCAGGCCAAAGCCCCTGCAGCTGCGTGGATGCTGGTTAGTGTGCAGCAATGGTAAAGTGCTTTTCCCACTTTGACCTCTTTTGAGCTCAGCAAGGCACTGCCAACTGCGCGACGACGCGATTTGGCCCCGTCGCGCTAACCCCATTCGGCACGCGTTTGGGGGGGACGTGAAGTCCGCAAATATACGACTTGCCTCACCTCGACTCGACTCGTCTTCTTCTCTTTTTCTTCTTCTTCAGGCTTGTCAGCGTACGAGTTCTCATCTTCTTGTCGCCACCACCCACGGTTTTCGGTTTATCTTCTCATCTCCCAGTGCCTTCACGGCCTCGTTGCTTGGACGACTCTTCACCTCCACCCCGCTCGCTGTGTCTGCCTGCTCCGCTACCAACATCCATACCAACACCAACCGCAAAACCGCAACACATCAACACATCAACACACGCTCAATTGCTCCCACAAACTCGACTTGTCGTGTTTTCCAGACCATTGTGCACGTGCTCTCTCGCCCGGTTCTCTCGTTCCCTGTAAATACTGTGTAACATGGCTCTCTCTACGCGCCAGCCTTTTGCCGAGATCGGTACCCCGAGGCTGCAGGCCCTCTCCAGTGCCAAAAACAGGCAAAATGGTAAGCGTTTACAATGATGTGCATTTAGAGCCAATCACTAAACCCGGATTTTCTCCAGCCATTTCGCCCAATGCCAATTTCACATCCCCGTTGAAGCCCTCTCTTCAGCCTTCCACTGGTAAGCGCCGCGCTACTGCTGTGTTCGAAGACGACGATTCCGAGAACGTGGACCCCTCCATCTTCAATTCGCCCACCAAAAAGTCCAAGACGATCGATGGACTCTCGAAGCCTTCCAAATTCTCGCTTGTTGCCTCTCCGTCCAAGCCCAGCTTTCCTCTCACTGCTTCCCCACCTGTGCCATCAGTTCGCAAAGCTCTTTCATCTCCAAACACTAGCAACTCTACCCCCATCAATCACAGCCGTGGCTCTCCCAAGCACAAGCGTGTTGGTGCTCTCTCCAAGCGTCGTGCCTCTAGCTCTCCATTCCGACGTGTCGACCCACCTTCCTTTTCCCAAAGCAGCCCGGCGCTGCCCTTCTCCATCGATGCAGCTCTCAGCGGAACCATTCCCAACTACACCCCCAAGTCCTCGGTCGCTACCCCTATGGCTACTCCTGCCAATGTCTCAACCATTGAGGAATCTATGCCCAAGTCCTGGTTTTTCGAGATCCATGAGGATACCCCTGAGCAAGAGGCCGCCAATTTGATGGAGCATTCTGCTGCCATTCTTGATATCAGCTCCGATGATGATGTCGAGACCAAGAGGAGGAACGAAGAGCTAGAGCGTGGCAAGGAGAACATTCCTCCATCTGACTTCCTCGCTTCTCAGCCCCGCATGCAGCAATCCGGTGATGTGATGGAGACAAACCAGGAAGCTGAACCAGCTCCCGTCAAGCGTCCAAGGCTCCGAAACCTCCCTCAGAATGCTATGGATGAAGACCGCAAGCCTCTGTCTGACCTCGCACCCGCTGACTACTATGGCGAAGGCTTGGATGCCACATCCTATGTGACTGTTGATGCCACTCTTGAAAAGCCATCTGGCTTGTCAAAGGAGTTTGACTTTAGCTGCCCAACCCCCGAAAAGAAGGCCACCCAGGACATTGCTCCCGAAGCTGTACCACTGCCCGAGGAGACTGAGTCGAGCAAGGCTGATGAGAACATTCCCATCTTCTCAGATGAGTCCACTGCCACAAATGGGATTACCACTGTGCTACCAGAGGAGGCTACCCCTGCCCCTGAGGCAGCATCTCAACCTCAAGAGACGGCTAGTACCGAACCTTGAGTAACTGTCGTTGCAACTTGACCTGACCTCTCATCCCTTCGCTCAGTTGTGTATCGATCATCTTTTGATCGAAAACCGCCGGCCTTGTTGCCGAGACAAGACATAGTAGTTTGTTGGCTTCAACTCACTTTAACAAAACCTCTTTTATAAGAGCCTTAGGGCTTTTTGTTGGCTTGAGCTAGTCAAGTTATGACTGCGTTATGTCCGGGTTATTTCGCGACATGAGAGCCTCTCCAGGAAAAGTGACATGGTCCAGGGGTGACAAGAGGCGAAGGCGGATCTCGATCGGCCCAGATTCTTGTCTGTACCCAGCTTCGACCTGGCCCGCGGATCCAACGGAGCATACCTGACCCACTCGCCAGCCTGGTGAACACGCCCTCTTTAGCGTGCCCTTGCCTCCTATTTCCTTCTTTACACTCCCAACACTTACTAATTGTCCTTGCTCTTGGCGCGTTGGGTATGAGACTCTGATCTATTGGCGTTACTAGTACTACCCTGGGTTTATCTGGTCTGCGCTTTGAATAGCAGTGGCGTCAGGTATCTTGTTTGCCTTTTCATGTATAGGATATTTCTTTTATGGGAAAGGTGCGGGAATGGGGGGAGTGATTTCTTATCGATACCTTTGGTCTCTATGTTTCTGGGTTATAGCTTCTTGCCTTTGTTTTTTGGCCTATGTGTCCACGTATATGTCTCCTTTTTTCCACTTTTACTTTTGCTTAGCTGGCTGAGGGAAAGGTAACGCTCGTTATCTTTGGAAAATAGCATCTCCATGTTTTTTCTGCTATTGTCGTTCAAAAGACGTTAATACATCCCTCATTCGTTGTTCGTATTGAACGAAACACCAAAGAAACATATAATTCCCTTTTGCCATGACGAATGGCTCCCCAAAGTCGTGAACAACGCTGACGAAGAAACTCGCATGGCTCATGATGCTTCTCGGCGACGCCTCACATGTGGCAGAAAAGTCCGGAAATAATAACAACCAATCGAAGCCACCAAACGTCTTCTACAAGTTATAAACGCAATTTACACTTTAAAGACATAGAAGCTAGCACAGTTCGGTGTAACCTACGACTTATTCCTAGGGTAGAATGCGTTGAAACTGACAAAGGTGTTCGGGAGAGCTAGTAAATAAAGCTCGCGGCTTATTTCTGGGTGTTTTTTTTCTTGACGCTGGAGGCCGCACAGGATCTATCTATCCACCTCATACTACTACCCTGTATCCCTATCGTTGTGGTGGCGTGTTGCGCGTAGTACAATAAACACAGTTGTTCGCGGTGTGCTCTAGAATGATCTATTTACTCCGCGGGTGGGCTGCGTTGGAACACTGGGTTGGGTTGGGTGTTTGTGAGGAGTAGGTGGGCTCCCTTGTGGCGGGATAAAGCAGAGTAGGACAGGACAGGACAGGATAGGATATGGCAGAGGCATGTTTAGTGAGGAAGGGACGGATTGGGCTGAGTTGGTAGAATGGGATGGTATGGAGGAAGCAGGCCATTCGATATCTGAACTGAAAAGAAGGCCACCCTGCTGCTGAGACATAATGTGGGGATGCCAAGTCTCGCTTAGCAACCCACCAACATTAAAAAACATCGACCGCCACTAGGCCACTTCCATTCCTCCCCCACATCTCCACCATGACTGAACCCACAGCCGCCACCCCCACCCCCACTGGTACGTTTCACTGCATTGAGTTAAAAAAAAAAAAAGTGTACTAAAACCCTTGCAGAAAAAAAATGCTTCAGCTGTAAAGAACCTGGCCACCTCGCCCGCCACTGCCCAAAGAAAAAGAAACGCGGAAAGAAGAAGCACAATCACACCAATCGATGTAAGTTCCTATTTGTACATAATTCTATTGATCCTGCCATCTAACTATAAGACTTGTAGTACAAGCGGCAATGCGCGTTCTGGAAATTCAAAGTCAAAACGCTGCACGACTGGACAAGACTGCACAACGTGTCTTGAGTCACATTCAAAATGATCGGGTTGCAAAACCCAAGCATGACAAAAAAAATTCGAATCAACTCCCATTCCACACCAAAGACAACAGCGAGAACGAGGTTGGAGGGAAAGAGCAATCAATCTGAGACCTCTCCGTGGTTGATGTTTTTCCTTAATGGCTCTACGAGTTTGCGGGACGGGCGGAATATTTGAAGTTGGTTATCTTCGGCGGCGCCCATCATGACCCATGGTTCGTTCTTATTCCAGTCAAAGTCGCAGATGCGGTTGGTGAAGCCGCCGTGCATGAAGAGCCTGTGGTATGTTAGTTGATATGAATCTATCATGTGTCCATTACAAGTAAGTACTCACAGTTCTGGTGGTCCGTCTTCGGCCTCAGCCTCAGTCTGCTCGTCGCCAACCTTACTAAGATCCCACAGGCAGATTCGGCGATCGTAGCCGGAGCTGGCGAGAATGGCCGCGTCTTGCGGATGCCATTGCAGTCCAATGACGTCGCTGCGGTGGCTCTGGAGGGAATGAAGCTTTTTGTCAAAGTTGCGAAGATCCCAGATGCCGACAGTCTTATCAGCTGAACCGGTTGCCATGGTCATTTCAAATTCGGGATGGAAGGCTAGGGTGTTGACGGCATCTTCGTGTGCTTCTTTGCGGTACAGAGCCGTCTTGTGCGACTCCATGCGGGTATCGATTATTTGCCATGTGAGGTCATCCGAGGCTGTACCGATGAGGAAACTATGAATTGGGTGGTACTGAACGTCATTCACAACAGCACTGTGGATGTTATAAGTAGCGGTCGGCAAAATGGTCTTGTTTCCCTTTGAGAATCCAGTCTTGATGTCCCAAGTTTTGACCGTAGTGTCTTCATTACCAGTGACCAAGTGACCTTCATTCAGAGGGCTCCAACTCAGCCCAAAGCCCTCTGCGGTGTGTCCTACAAGCTCCGCTTCAAATTTGATGGAGCCATCGCTCTTGGGTTGCATGGGATGCTTCGTTCGGTCGAATATGAGGACCTTGCCTTCCACACCTAGGGTGGCTATTATGTCTGGGTTCTGGGGCTGATAGCGTGCCTTGTTGACTTCACCGGGGTGATTAATTTTCTGTACAATCTTGAATTCGAATGGGCGCTTTGCATTGCCGAAGCCGCCAATCTCACCGCGCTCCTCGTTCAGCTCTGAGAGTTCCGGCACGCGGAAATCGGGGATCTCGCAATGTGCGATTTGGAGGTAATTTTGCGCTTGACCGGAGGTGTGTGTGCCTAGAATGACACGGTGTGTACTCAGGTTGGTGCCTTCGACACTGAAGTCCATTAGCGCTGCACCAGATGTCGTAGAGCTCCAGCCAGACTCACGGTTTCTTGTCGGGCAACCATTGGGTTGTCAGTGTGGGCCATTCGAGCGCCCGCCCATATAGCATGTCATAGAGGAATACAGAGTTCTTCTTCCAGATCTTGTACTCCTCGTTGACAATCTTCTGCTCCGTCGCATCCTGGCCTTCGATCTCGTGGATGTCCATAGCTTCTGCGATATTCCTAGTTAGCGGAAGAGAAGCAAAGATGAAGGGTAGGAGATGTGCCTACCGCTCATTGTGTCATCCATTGTAGCGTAATTGGTAGTATGTGCGTCGGGAGTTCACGTTTGTCGGTGGGTTCAGGTGTCAAGAGCTCAGAAAGTGGAGCAGTAATGAGGCTGTTCTAAGCCTTGGAAGTTGAGCAGCTGCGAAGCGAGACGCGCTGGACCGCGTCGCCAGAGTCACGTGAACATCAAAGCCCCCACCAAATCAGACTACATCTAGATTAGGTAATCGGCTGTGCTAACCTTGGAACCTTAGAATCTTGAAACACATGTAGACCAGCTCAGCTTTACTCCAAATCTCCCAATCTATCTATTCAGCAGGCAGAACATCTATATATAGAAGTTAACGCAAGACAAGACAGCAAACAGCATCAAATATGGGGTGGGCGCTGGTAGAAACCAACACCCTGGACCTTCGTATCACTTTAGCAGGCTGGATTCACTACCAAGCGGTACCTAGGGTATAGTAAAAGGGAAAAAAGGTTCTTTAAAAACAAAGGAAAAAGATCAGTATGCTACAAATATGATACAAAGCTAACCAACCACAGAGCTATCATAACGAGGAGGTATCGGACACAAAGTAAACTACCCTAACCAACATGAACGCCAACGCCAAACAATCGTCCCAGATATTCTTCATTAAAAACCTCAGATTCCCTTCGAACAACTCCTAGTTGTAACCATACTTCTTAAGCAACAAATCGTAGGCCACGCTTACCCTGTACGATTGGAGCAAGAGTGATCTGGGCACGAGGAGTGTTCTTGCGTTTAGGGGTAGGGCGAGGGCGAGATGCAGAGCTGGCAGTAGGGCGAGAGCGGGAGCGAGAAGAGGAGGTTGAAGTGGCCTGTTGTGTGGATGTAGGTTCTTCCTGTGCAGGCTGTTCGTCAACTGGAGGCTCTACGGGTAGCCCGACCTGAGGCTCCTCGTCCACGGGCACTTCATCAATAGGCTCCTCATCCACAGGTTCTTCATCCACAGGTTCTTCATCCACAGGTTCTTCATCCACAGGCTCCTCATCAATAGGCTCCTCATCTGGCAAGGAATCAATAGGTTCGCCATCAATGGGCACGTCATCATTAGGCTCCTCATCACCGGGCACGGAGTCAATGGGCTCCCCATCAATGGGAACGTCATCATTGGGCTCTTCGTCAATAGGTTCTTCGTCGATGGGCTCCTCGTCGGTGGGCTCGTCAGTGGGCTCGTCAGTGGGCTCGTCAGTAGGCTCGTCCGTGGGCTCATCAGTAGGCTCGTCCGTGGGCTCGTCCGTGGGCTCATCAGTAGGCTCGTCAGTAGGCTCGTCAGTAGGCTCGTCAGTGGGCTCGTCCGTGGGCTCTTCAGTGGGCTCATCAGTAGGCTCGTCAGTTGGCTCATCAGTAGGCTCATCGGTGGGCTCATCTGTCTTAGTTGGCTCATCTTTTCCTGACGGCGTAGGCTTCTCGGTAGGTTTAGGATCCTCCTTCTTAGTGGACGTGGGCTCGGGCTTGTCTTCCTCCTCAATCTTCTTTTCAAGTTCCTCCTCGTCCTTCTTTTCCTTCTCTGGGTTGTGCCTCCACTCAGCGAGCTTCTTCGCCAATACATCAGGGCCGTGCTCCCCCTTTCCGTAACTGATGCACTTGTTCTCGGTACTGGCCCACGCAACACCCTTCACATTTCCACTTTCTTGATAAGTCCATGTCTGGCCGCTCTGAAGCTCAAGTTCAATCTGCAAGTCATTAGAAATCTACTCATAGCACGACCAGGGAGAAGTATACTTACTGTGCTACCATATGCCATATCATATTTACCACTGAAAGACAAGGACTCGCAGTAGATCGCCTCTCCCATGGGGATCCTACCAGCTACTTTGAATTCAAGCAATGTCTGTAATACAAGGGTCAATACGCTGCATTTGATAACATAAGCAACCAGATCACACTTACCTCCCTTTCACCTGACTCGCTGGTCTCGATTTGATTCGTCTCTTCCCAGTGGTATTCTGTCGAGAGACTTCCACCCAGGCCGAACATTGGCAGTCCAAAATCAATGCTGGCACCGACAGAACCTCCAAATGTCTTGGAAGTGCTCCTAGAGTTGGACCAGGCGTTCATCCTGCGGTTCATCCTGTCGACGCTGTAAGTCTGGTTTGAACCTGTCCAGTTTTCCTGCGTAAATCTGTCTACTGCTTCAGGCTTCGCAGCCTTGAGCATCTCGTTGTTGTTCTTGATGGCCTCGTCTGTGGCTTTGAAGTCCTTCATTCTCCTATTCTTGATTCCAGATTCCAGCATCATGAATCCAATAGAGTCGATGCTGCCACCTTGATTTCCATACACACCCATTATAATACCGGCGCCATTGACGACAGGGGTATCGTGGCCCTGGGTATTGCTTTGCGGAGAACCAGCCATCCACGCCTCTCTGCCACTAATCTTGATCTGAATCGCACCGACGCGCAATACATCTGATTTAGCATTGGGCCAGACGGTAATGGATTCGACATTGTCTTTTGTCGTGTCCCACGTGAGCCATTCCTTTTTATCTCCATGCGGCTGACCGAACCTCTGCGGAGCGGCTCCGTTTGTGTATTGGAATTCAATACCGTTAATGCTGTCACCATTGTACCAGGCTTGTACGCCATTAATGGCGGCACCTTCTTTCCATTTGGCGGCACAGAACCGTTCACCAGTATCGTATCCAGTCCATTGCGACTTAAAAGGCCCGCTGTCACAATCGGGCCCGCCAATGGCTTCTGCGCCCCCGACTAGGAGTGCAGCAGAGGCAGCAATGGCTGAAAGCGTCGAACTTTGAGAGAACTTCATAGTGAAAGCGTGTATTTCTTTTCAGCTACTAAGGAATGTTCAAGGTGAGGATTGAGTTACTGCAGAAAAGAGTGTGAGCAAATAGTCCTGGCAAAAGAGTGGACTACGGTAATCCCGTGTTAAAAAAGAATGGATCACGACAATTCGTGAAGAAAAGAATGTAGAGGAAAGAGGATAGAAGAGGTTGGCTCGTAGGTAATGATGGCCATACAGAGGGTTCAGATTGAACATCTTATACCAAATAATTCTTTCCTCTTGCGGCCGATGGGGCCCGTTCTTGGCTTGCAGTTTAGAGGATCGATGGGGGCTGTTCCGCTGGGACGCAACTCCGTAGGCATCATTACACCACGACCACATCTTGCGCCTCATCTGCGATTAGAGCTGACACGCAAATATCCGGAAATTCTTTTCAAGCTTAGCCTAATTGCCCGATTAAGCTGTTGCGGCACGAAAACAAGCGACGAATAGGCTCGAGGGACCCGAGTACACAGAACAAGTCCGCCACTTATGGCTCCTCCACCATCGTTTCTGACCGATCAAAAAGCCCGATGCATCCACCGTAGGTACGCTTGGTTCGTATACCCTAAGAGAACCGCCCTTTGCGTTCCTCCACGACTGTGCGAGCCAAGCACTCCTAAGCGTTCGGTGTCGGTCGCATCGGCTGAGCTATGTGACTGGTCACTGATCACTCCTACGCATTCAATCTCCGCTACCATACCACTTAGGTAATAAAGATTCCATAATCACTTGTCGCCTATTTTTACAAGTCCTCACCAAACATGCACGTATCGGGCTTCTGAAACGCAAGCTTCACAATTTTATTCAAGGCTGTCCGCCCACAAATGGGATTCAAACGCAGAGAAGCGTTTTTAGCTACGAATCGTTTTATAGATGATTGGGTAGAGGGCCGCCGCTCTTCGTCGGTGGGTTGTGAGTGTATGCGAGCTTTGCAAGCTGCGGTTTGTAAGGGCGTAACTTGAGGAGCCGGTCGTTGACGGGTTTGACATTGAGCATACGGCATTTCTGCATTGAGGCTCGATGTAATTTGGTCCGATCTCCTAGTACTACAACGTTGGATGTTAACCATACCAAGGTCGGGCAAAAAGTCTGCAGTGCACTTGTTCAACATACAGAAGTGACTCCGTATGGAACCATGGTTGATTCGCGAGACAGCTTGCAGGTCGACGGTGATTTGCAACTACCACATAGGTGGTAGGTAAATGTACAAGTACCACACATGTACAATTAAACTCACACGCTAATCTTGTGGTTGCTCGCCTGGAGCGCCTAAACCATCGGCCAATCACACCCAGCCTGATTCGTCCGCCAGGTGTTTCAGCATTATCTGGGGAACGTCCTCGTAATTGTGTCGCAGAAATGTCCGGATTACAAGGCAAACTCGAATCCCACCAGAAGCAACTTGCACTTTCAACCCAATCAAAAGCAATCCAACCCGATTCAACCCAACCCTGTCCTGTCCTGTTCTGGTCAATGCAATCCACCTCTGGAGCTAGCCTAACCTTCTTCTGTTTATGGCATTGTCACTCGTCAGCCCTGTTCCGTTCGGCAGCAACCCTATTCACCTCCAAACTTCCAAGAAAAATCGCAATCTATAGCAAGGCAGCATCATTCAATTCTCCAATTACCTGCTCCGCTTTATCCTACTAAATGCATACTCTCAAGAACACAGCTTATCCCCAAACCGCGTCTTGGCCCCCATCAAAGTTTTTCAGGTAGGGCTGATTCGCCTGGAGTCTTCCTCCGGACTTTCCTCCGCGCCAGAGACATCATCTACACCAGCTACAAGCCAGACTCCGACACAGTACCAATTTCCGACCAAAATTTGCCATCGCTAGGCTTTTTTTACTCATATATATACCAGTTGCCACTACATGCACTCAGCTCAGATGGAGAATCCAACAAAAATCCCCGTCGCAGGAACGAACACGAAAAGCAATTTGTACTGGTGAAACCACCCTTCATTATGTGCGGAGAAAGTTTCTTAAGATAAAGTGTTCCTAATTCAAGTATTTGTGCTTTTGCGGACTTCAGCGTTCTCGATGCAAATTGCGCGCGCATCGGGCCGTAATGTGGTAGTGTGCCATGAAAGGTATTATGCGCGTATGAATCACGAATTTGTACGGAGGAAGCTTTCAAAAGTCTTTACACCCACCCCTTGTCGTCTTTTCGCAGGGGTCTGAGAGGCCAGTTCTGGAAAGGATGCGCTAGAGTCAAAGAAGAAAGGTATAGTTAGTGGCTATTGGCTGCTTTCTGATTTGGTGATAGCCGAACTGTCTATTGGACTAGCCACTTACAGAGTAGCTTCGTTGGTCCCCTTGCGTTTTGGTTGCAGGGGGGTTGGGGTGCAAAGACTTTTGAAAGCTTCCGCCGTAGAACAAGACAACATGGCTACACAAATTTTTGCGCAGGTCAAGAATATAAAAGGAAGAGCCCGCCGGCATAAGGCTAGACTCGGTGCTGTAGTCGTTCTTTCTCTTTCAGCCAAGTCGGTCTTCTGCTAGGCTTGGGGCAAAAATGTGTGGGCTTGTACAACAATAAAAAGGGGCTCGTTGTAGAATAGTTAGCCGTTGCCATAGTAGTTTCGGCTGGCCCCGAGAACGTCTGCTACTGCTCTAGCCACGGCGCACAAAATGTACGATATAGAACATCTTATTTTGTTGTCTCTCCATCAACAGATCATACAGATCTTAGTTAGATCATAGCATCGGTGGTTTAGTGGTAAAATTAGCCGTTGCCATCGGCTAGCCCCGGGGTAAGTTCAAGATGCGCTTCATGATGTTAACGTTCTAACAATGGCTGAAGTTCGATTCCCGGCCGATGCATTTTTTTTTTTTCTTCTTTTTTTTACTACTTGGAGTATTACCCAATACTCTATTATACTAACACACACACGGGTAGAGCCAAAGTCACGTTTTTGCCACTCTGGAATGAGGGATGTTATTGGTCGAAACACTCGTCAACCGTAGAGAAATCTTTTGGTTCAGTATGGAATTTGAACGTGGCCCCTGCCCGTGACTTTTGACTGTTCTCGTATCCGCTGCGCTCCACGAGTAAAGCACGATGTTACGCTAAGTCGCTCTCCTTCGTTATTATGCTCAGAATCTGTGGCATTCTCCCTGTTGGACTCTTCTTCTGCATTGTCAATAAACCAGGCCCATTCCCTCCCATGTATGAGTTTGTCATGTAGTTTTGTGACTCATTCGTGCTTTATCGCGTTGCATGTATCAATATGCTCCTTTGACTTGAATCGGCCGATGCTGTCATATGAGATATGTTAGTTCTTCTCTCTCTCTTCAATTTGGTTTGGTATTCAGGCATCGTTGAAACCCTTTTAGCTCCAATCACATGGACAGTAACTTACTTACACCGTACCTAACTCTCCTTGGGATCTCGCCTTGGGCCTTCTGTTCTGTTTATTCTGTTGTGGTTCTTCTTCGAAACGACTCGTCTCGCTGTCTTTACGCCCACTTTTTTTCACAGTCGCTAGCGACTAGTGTGGTTGTGATACGGCTCTCTTTCAAGGATGTGGCGTATTTCCAGATAGCCATGGTGAGAAAATCATCTGGCAGCATCCGGAATGAGTCTGTCGTAATTCCCCGGTTCTCAGACCGTTCTCCTTCGAAACGATTCGTCTCGCTGTCTTCCCTTGCGTCTACTTTTTCATAGTTGCTAGCGATCAGTGTTGTTGCGATACGGCTCTCTTTCAATGATAAAGCATATTTCCAGATTATCATGGCAAGAAAGTCGCCTGGCAGCATCCCAAATGAGTCTGTCGCAATTCCGGCTATCGGTATCGGACGCATCTAGCACTTGAAGGTAATGTCCACAAGTAACTGCCGAAATGGGCATTGAAGTGGGAGGTTTTTTCGAGAGCGTAAGTGATCACACTACGCGAAGGGGATAACTTGCGTGATAATCGGTTCGCCTAGGTTCGGGACGGAGAGTTCCATCAATGTCACAACTAGTATCCTGAGAATTCTGTTCAACTTCGGAACCAAAGGGACCTGACATCCCCAACTACTGATCTTGAATCCAAATTAGGCGTGTTCCTTTGGCTCCAGCCTCTATCTGCGAGTTCATACTCGGCCAGTCAATGCGATTCAACAGTAGCCAACAGTTTCCATTCCAGCTCGGGGTCACACATTTGCTCCTGGTCATATCTGTCTTTCTGCATCCATCGTACCTGACCCTCTGGCTTGTAGAGAGCCTTCTTCTGTCCCCGCGGTCCTATTTCTTGGCCTCAGACTCCGCCTTCTCCGAGCAGTTCGTTGCGATGGTGAATTTGGATGTGGCTGCAATGCCAACCAATTTACACGTGTATCGCGGCGCTTCCGGGGACGGCAGTTGGTGGTCATCGCGTTCCGGGTGAATGTGGCTACCCGCCTCGTTGTAGCTCTCAAAGCACTTAACCGCAGAAGGTATTAAAAAAGGTTTATGTACGTCAGATTGTGGCAAAGCTGTACAGCGCCGGCGTCGTATTACCAGAGGCTTGATTCGATTCGATTGCATATGACCATGTGTGAGGGAGCTACAAGCTCCACTTTTTTTTTTTTGACTGATCAATCTTGCAAATTAATGAGTGTAGTTCCGAGAATGCCTTATAGTGCATTGAGTACAGGGGGTGTGCAACTAGACACAGAAATATCGCAGGTTTTGCGAGGCTGCATCATGGACTGGCGGGTACCCATGGCGGCAAATACTAGCCCCGGCGTGATCGATGAGGCTGTCGTGTATACAGGAGAGTGTACGACAATTCCATATGCCGCCGTGTGAGTGGTTATGGGACATGGCTTTCGTAGACGAAATTAGGGCGACATGAGGAAAAGATCCTGACACCAGGCAGGTTTATTTTGTTTTGGCGCGTAAAGCATGTGATTGACGCAGGCGTAGATTGAAGAGGCTGAGGACTAAGGACTTAAAACGGGTTAAGAGGGAGGTTATCATGATGGGGTAATTATCGGTATGGCTCGGCCATACTGTGGCGGACCCACACGAAGGTGCTATGAGGGAGCCGGCCCAGAAAATCCATTCCAACACCGCAAGGTTATAATGAGCTTATGGGGTTCAGCTTCGTCGTCAGAGACCTACTCGCGTGTGGCCTCCGTCGTCCTCTTCCTGGTCCCCGTCTTCATTATTTTCTCCTCCGTCTTACGATATTACATCGTTTTTATCGTCCATGAAGTGGGCTTCGCTGTATCCGCAGATATGCTTGTGGAACTTGGCTTCACCGTTCTCCATCCTGCTGGTGCCTGATTATGCACAACCCAGGGAAGTTCGTCACAAATTACTGATGTCCCGAGCCTCTTCAGGTGGAAAGACTGAATTGATTCAGTTTGATGGTGTGGTTGAGCAGCCGAGGAATTGGGCAATTTATTGTAAGAACATGAGTATAGAGATTTAACTCAGCCCGTAGTACCACACGACCAGTTAAGTTTGCGGAGAATAATGTCCTTCTTGACGGCTATATCAACGAACGGGTTATCCGTGTCGCATTGCGCACTCTTAAAGGTGCAAGGCTGTGCTTATTCTTCGTTCAATATTTAGTTCCAGAGCTTTCCGTGAAGTGGGTTCCAGAGTTCGAATTGCCCCGAGAGGGAGATGGTGAACTGCTTCCCCTCCATCTATTGCAGCCCAAAAAGAGCTGCTAATGACAAGGGAGGCATTAAGTTCTGAACTATGCCGCTCACGGCCGAGAATAGAGAACCGAAACACAGAGAGGTTATTTGGGACATAGACTTTGGCGGCCTTGGCGTGGTCTCGTGTCGTAGAGGAAATGGGAAATATGTCATGTTGTTGAAGCCATCGAACTCCGCCAAAATTGTATAGAACTTTTTGGTGGTATGAGACATTGTATGCAACAAAAACATGTATATGTGAATTCCTTGTGCCAGTCCAAAGGCGCTCTGAAGCCAACAAAGGTACTGAGCAATATTTGGGCTCATCTCCCATGTTTTCTTTACTGTGAGAGGAATGCACCGGATGAGCTCGTAGGGCGGACAAATATGGCACCTGAAATATGCGTAATTATCATAACGTGCTACGTGCCGTAGAAGACCTTGCCGACAATAAATAGACTCTCTTGGCCTCCGCGTGATCTTGCTGCCTTTGCTTGCATTTGTTTTACAGTCACTGGCGATCAGGGTAGTTGTGTTATGGCTCTACTTCAGTGATGTAGCGTAGATGGTACTTCCAGATAATCATTGCAAGGAAATCATCTCGCAGCATCCGGAATGAGTCAGTTGCAATTCCGGCTATCGGCCCCCTCCAGCATTTGAAAGTGGTGTCGACAACTGGCGAAATGGGCATTGAGGTGGGAGATTTTCGAAAGCGAAAGTGATGACAGTATACGACGGTTCGCATAACCCTGCGTTGCAGAGATTAACAAGTTTTGTGATGATCAGCTCGCCCAGATTCAGGACGAGAATTCGGTCGGCTAATACGTAAAGTCTCGTCCGCTTGATGAGGGCAATTTCGGTTATCAGGTCCCTCCAGCACTTGAAAGTGATGTCCGCAAGCAAATGCCGAAAACGGTATTGAGATGGGAGATTTTCGAAAGCGTGAGTGATCAGGACGGTCATTGTTGGTCATCGCTTTCGAGGTAAATGTGGCTACCCGCGTCTTATGTCGCAGAAAAGTCCGGAAATAATAACAACTAGTCGAACGCGTCAAACCTCTCCCACGAGTTGTGAAGACTGTTTATACTTCAAAGAATAGCCTACTACCTTCTTCTTATAATAAATGCGTTGAAGCCAACAAAGGTGTTTGGGAGAACCGATGAGGCTCGGGGCTTATTTCTGGATTTTTCCTCAACGCTACAGCACGCCTTGTTGTAGGTCTTAAGTAAAACGGCCCGGTGCTTCCGCAACGCTGGTGGGAGCCGGGATCCTCCGGCTCGTGCAAAAGCTTGCAGATGATGCGGCGCTCGAGGAGACGGTGAGGATTGCATGTGTGTACCATTTTAATGGCAAAACAGAGAGATTATTAGCAAGATAGTTGCCCCTATTTCGAGTTGATAAACAGGTACACGCGGAGGCCGAGGACGTCTAAGACACCAAGAAGCAGGTATCGCAACGTCTTCCGTGAATGATCTTAGATATGTCTCTAAGGCTGTAGAAGACCCCGCCGATCCTAAGTAGATCTTTGTAGATCATAAGGCAAATCTTAATCGGTAGTCGAAGATATGGGAGGCTTATTGCGAAGTCATCAGATACAGTCAAGATCGAAAACAAAGGAAAGGAATGGTTCGCATGTGCACAATTTCAATGGCAGGATTAAGTTGTCGTTAGAGAAAGAAACCTCCTCGGCCTCTGCATGTACATTTTTACAAACTCGTGTGGCAATTAGGGTGCTGGAAACAGGCGTAGCCATCACCATCCAGCGTGAGCGATCGATTCCCCAGGCGTGTTGGAACTGTCTCTATGGTTGTAGCAGACCTTGTCGGCCGTCAGTAGATAGACTTTAGATCACGAGGTGAAGCTCCATTGATAGTCCAGGCAAAGGAAATATGTTGAGTGGTTGGCGAAGGTTCGTGAGGCAAATCTCAATTAGTAGTCGAAGAAACGGGAAGTTCTTCGAGTAGTTATTGTGGGATCGAGTTAATCCTTCCAACTTCTTTTTTCAAGTATCCAAAAGATTTATTGAGAACCGCATCGTATCCGTCAAAAGGTATCCCAAGCTCTTTAACCCTGCCAGCCAAATGACGAGTCAGCCCGTCGGAACATTCGATCGTCGAAAACCCAGTTCACCGTATATCTGTGCTATCAATCAGTAGGAATTCTTAGAGTTGGTAACGGACTAGCAAACCTCGAGGGAAAGGCGTTGCTGCAATATGCTGAGTAAATGGAAGGTAGGAACAAGAGGCTGATGGTTTCTGAAGAGAAAACAGATAGGAAATTGGCTGCAACACTCCTTTGTAGGTGAGTAAGAGGAGCCGAGTTATAAATGCTTATTAGCTCCTGGCTGTAGGTGAAGGTGAGCTGATTATGAAGAAGCTTTTTTGAGGCAAAAGAAGTCGAAATTGGTTGCCGTACCCCGTTGTAGATGAGTGAGCTCGACGATATCACACTTAGAGTTTCCATCCAGGAAGAGTACTATTATTGCGTCTTAAGTTATTGGCTGCATGGTTGTGCAACAATTCAGCGTATCACTCCCCACTGCTTATACTACTGTATTTTAACACTCTTCTACTGCCTTGGAGAAGGAGGAAGGTCCTTCGCGAAATGAGTAGTTAGGCACTTCAAGGATCTAGAAACTAGATCACTCAGCGCTGATAGCATTTGAAACACACTTCTTTGTCTTTGGCAGACTCGTGGATATGGTAACACGAACGGTGCTGTCGGAGCCGAGTTGGAGAGATGTGTTGTCGTTCGGCGGAATAATGATGATGGCATGGCCGTGAATGGCGTAAATCCAAGGAAAACCTTGTCGAATTGCTAGATGATCAAGATTGGTCCCTCAAGATCTATCTCTAATGGTTATAATATAGTTGTCTTTACGTGACTGTCTGATGCGTAGATGAACACTTCCTCGGCGAATACCTGCAGAATAAAGTATTCCAGGATGGTTCAATGGACTCCCTAAGCGAATGGATGCACATTTTATACCTCTTTGCAGAGGCAGCCTTTCGAAGACAAGTCTGAAAGCAACCGCGGTCCTTTAATGAGCAACTAAGCATCGGCTCCAGCCATAGGTTGAAGTACAGATGCCAGGAAACCAGATATTGTTGTTGGCGGGATTGGTGAACTGCGGGCCTCACCAGCTGATGGACTGTTACTTGTATCTTGAGTTGATTCCAGTGTGCCTACCGGACAGCTTGTTTCTCGACCAGGCTGCCCCTCATGTAACTTTTCGTACTCTTTCCTCGTCATGAATATTGTGGTCGGCAATGGATCCGACGGTATACGTTTCCGCTTCTTTATTAATCCATTTGGCTTCACGTATTCCATCTCTTACGTCAACGCGTTGCCCTGGTTTTGGAGTTTGCGACCGTAGTCGACGGTAAAGTGGCATTTCGAAAGAGTGAAGTTGCTGTTATGGTGTAGAAAATCCTTTGGAATGAGATGAGAGTATTTATATATGTCAAGACTTGTATTTACCAGCCCATTTGGCTTAACGTAGCCCATCTCTTGTGTCTATATATTGTGCCAGTACTGATTGTTGAGCCGGTGGCCACAATTGATGACATAGTGGCATTCCAAAAGAGTGGAATTTCTGACCAGAGGTGAATCATATGAACGAATCGGAAGTGATGTGCGCATCTAAAGTATACGCACTGCTTTGAACATGCTCCGGCATAAGGCAGGTGCTTGCCAAAACGTGCACGAGTATGATCAACAATATGGCCTATATTGGCTCATTAATGAATTCAGCTAGTGTTCTGGTCGTAGGTCGTTCTCAACTTTGGAGGATCCTGAATTGGCAACTGGATGAAATGTATCACGCGGAATCGGCAGACTCGATGAATGGCAACTTGCATATCATAAGAGATGGAACCAAGCCTATAATCGTATGACTATGCAATCTGAGGAAACATTAGCTTTCATTCGTGATTATTTCTTAGATCATAGTATACATACCCCGAACAAAGCATATGTGGCAGGATAGGACATTGCGGTGACTGATCACTGCAATCGGCGCACGGAGATTCGTTCTTCGGTCTCTAATTTTAATATTGAAAGTTGAATATTTCGTGGATGCAGCGCTTGATCAGTAGTAGAGATGTAAGATAGCCACTGGAAAGTTCCGGGTCGGACGAACTACAGGTAATCGCACGATCTAAATAGATAATGATCCCGACCGAAAAAAAAGAATTGGAGGAATTCCGAAGAGATAGAGCACTTCGTAATGCTCCGATCGAGTCCCCAAAACATTATCGATTATGGCACTTTTAATGACTTGTGATGTCAAATGAAATGCTGGGTGGCGGATAGTGGCTACCAGTGAAAGATGTATAGATGCTAGTGGATGTAAATTATTGGCAGATGGATGATGAGCGAGGAACGTATGGATTTTCCGATAGGGGGTTGCCGATTGAAATGCGTAGGTATCTGAATGGTAGCTATCAATCATTGGGTAGCTGGTAGCGATGGTAGTAAAGAGGCAAGACGAAGTCTCGGCCAGAGTGTACGGATGTACGTTGATTATACGGTACGCTATTGTAAGTTGGTACTGGAAACGGCGTTGCGTTGCTGGTATTACAGGTTGGGTGTTCGGTCTAAGCAGTGGGCTCTGGAGAGATATCATATCTCTGTAAACGAATGTCTTATAGGTAGGCGGGGGGAAACGTGAGCTGAGTTTCGATCAGCATTTGGATACTGTTATACACCCGGCGTGCCAATCTCCCAGCGAACCTGGTATTATTTTCCCTCACACTGAAACCCATACGCCGAAGAGCACATAATAAACATGTGAAAGGTAATGGTAAATGGGAGGTAGGCTCTGGTCTGTGGTTCCACGTTCCAGCTCAAGCGAATAATTTCGAGCCCTATGCTTCTCAAGCGTGATCTTGTGACTTTGTTGTGAAACCGCTGTGTAATGTTCCTTCATCAATTCCGTGATCAATTAAAGGGGACGTCGAAAAGGAGACTGTTCGGAAGGAGAATATCGAGAAGGAGAATATCGAGATGGAGAATATCGAGAAGGAGAATTCCAAGAGGGAGAATGTCGGGAGGGAGAATATCAAGAAGGAGAATGTCAAGAAGGAGAATGTCAAGAAGGAGAATGTCGAGAAAGAGAATATCGAGAAAGAAGTTCAAACTAGGCAATTTCCCTCCGGTACTGGGCTTTTTCAGGCGCGCTTCTCATAGCTTCGCTGTGGGAAATATTGTGCAAACTTTGCTTCGGTGGACGACGAGCTAGCAGTATGATTCCGAACACGGCAATTTAAGCAGATCCATTTGAGTGCTGGGCTTTTGCAAGCTCGCATCTCATGGCTTCACTGCGGGCAAGTGGCTGAGGAACAACGGTTCGAAGAACGGAGACGAAGGAAGATGATGATTTCGACCGAGGACTCGATTCAGGCAGATCCTTTTTGAGTGCTGGGCTTTTGCAAGCGCGCATCTCATGGCTTCACTGCGGGCGAGTGGCTGAGGAATAACGGTTCGAAGAACGGAGACGAAGGAAGATGATGATTTCGACCGAGGACTCGATTCAGGCAGATCCTTTTGAGTGCTGGGCTTTTGCAAGCGCGCATCTCATGGCTTCACTGCGGAGGACAGAGTTGCTAGAGAGCAGGTAACGACAGCAGTGTTCGTCGTCGTGGTGATGGAAACAGTAGTGGAAGCATTCTACTATGGGCTTGATCGAAAGTACGCCGGTGTCGAAGGGCACCTTCCCTAAATTACGGAGACCTATTTAAAAATAGAAACGTTAGGTCCGCAAGAGTGTAGAAGGTGCCAACGTTGAAAGGGCAGTACTGAACAAGATTTGATTCGTGTGCATTGTAGTATTACAGATTGTAACAGTTGGCTAATGCAAATTCTTACATTAAGAGTGACGAACTGTGAGACTAGTTCAAGGGGAATCAACGAATAGAGTAAGAAATTACAGCTCCAAATCGCTCTAGAGAGTGGGTGGTGAATATGCATGGAGTGGTACGAAGAAGGAAGGCACGATGCACCCTCCTAGGCGCCATCGGAAGGTTGGTATGAGAAAGTTTGTCCTTTGATCCTCTCACTTTACAAGCAAGTGGCGTTTTCTCTCTAATTGACTGCAAGTAAGTTCTGATATCCCCTTCCCCGACTTTGTATTTCCAGGGGTTGCTGTTACAACACTGAAATTTTTGGTCAGTCACTAGTTATCATGGCTGAACACAAGCAAACACAACGGGGCTCATCACACCGTGGCAAGGCATCCGCTGAGCGTAGAAAAGCGCGCAGGGCGCAGAGGAGAGCTGCCCAAGAGAATGGTGAGTTGGGGTTGGGTGAGCAACCTCAAGTGCCCCAGCAGGCATTGCCCCAGATAACACAGGGAGTTGAGTCGAGGTTGGGTGAGCAACCTCAAATGTCTCATCAGACCCTGGCAGATGTCCAGGAAGAACACGCCCAAAAGGCTAGGGCCGCTGCCGTTTTTGATTATGAAGCTTGGTTCAAGCCTACAGATGCGGATAAAGCCGATTTGGCTGAAATAGAGCGTCAAAAGGCTACGAAGGCAGCCAAAGAACCCGAGCGCCGCAAACTTATGCATAGAAGGGAGAGGCAGGAACTGATGCGCCTCGAATACGTAGTCGGGCAAGTTGCGGAGGAGCTTCGCCTTGAGGCTGAAGAGAGAAGTCGGAGAGCTGCTGAGTCCTCGCCCAGTCCCCGGGAACAAAGTCCGATGGACATTAGTAAGTTTATTTCTATTTCTCATGCTTCGTTTTCTTTCGTTGACGCGTACTAGATGAATCCTGGTCTGGTCCCCAGGATGATGAAGAATTGGACCTTAGTAAGTCACTTCCTAGTAACTGCCCACCTGTGCTCCAATTATATTCCACGAGCGTCTACTAACCTATAACAGGTAAGGAGTACCTACAAGAAGACCAAAATTCTCAAGAGGAGACTCCTGCCTCCGAAATCTCCTGGTCGGCGAGCGAGCGATCCGACCCTGAAGAAGATCCTATCGAGGACGAACGAATACGGCCTACTGGGGATTACTGCCTCGTTATCAGCCGCATCTCTTCGGATAAAATGCTCCCAGGCAGGCCAGTTCGCGGCCAGACGAGAAAGCAAGCTCAAGAGGAGTACCGGGAACACTACAGACAATTTGGTCGAGAAGTCGGTCAACGCCTCGAACAGTACAGCCCCATCCCTCATCAATTTTTGTGGATCAAGGCGACCTGTGGAAAGCGCCACAGCGGGGAAAAAACCTATTGGCTCAAGCGAGGAGGCCGTATTAGTCAATTTGTACAGGACATCAAAGATGTCTTGGAAGCTCTTAAGCCAGGGTCCAAGGTGACAATAGTAATCCGATCAATCGATGGCCTTCATACCAGTGAAACCCCATTCCAGGGGTTCCTAGAGATGCTGGAGGCATGGGAACTTGAAGTCCAAATCATCTTCCAGTATAGCAAGATGTATGACGAAATCCGTCCCATTGGCTATCAGCCATACTTTGGAATTGGCTCTATCATCAGCTTCCGAGCCGACGAGTTCCTTGCGGCCCTCAGGAAGGAGCCGGTTTCCCCCGAGATTCGAAGACGGGTTGACAGGGTTGTGCAAATATGGACGGATGTTGATAAGGCCAAGGCGGATGGCAATGGGAGCAATGACCGACTGGTATTGCCAAATCTCGACAACCTTGGCGCCGCCGAAACAACACGCGGTGGGCAGCCTGCTCGTGTAATAACACAATGAGTCGAGTATGAAGACAAGTCTTGAGAGCGGTGGGATGTGCATGTCTTCGATTATGCTCCCAGATTACCCTATGGTTGAACGGGTATCCAGACATGACTCGCATAAATGTTTGAGTGGATATGTGTCTAGGTCTACTCATACATTCGCTGTATTTGAGTGACTCCCAGATTTTGGTTGAGTGGGCTGAGAAGCGTGGGTTAAAAACCACGTGGAGCCACCCCTGGGAGGAGCTCGCATCTTAACGCGATCCAGGGGTACGATTGAGAGCAAATCTTAATCGCTAAGACGAGCTCTTATGTATGTCAGATCTCTCTCCCTTTTTATGCTGACTTGAAGCTTTGAGCACTGTGCAGGATGTCAAACGATATTACAACACTAAGTGCTGCGAAGGGAATTGATAGATGTACTATATCACTTTTTGCTAGATTTGGAGCATCGCTCAAGGAGGAGATGTGGGTAGTTTGATCGCAACATTGCTAGGAATGAATCATAAATCCGCAGTTGCAGTATAATGTAGTCATAACCCGCTTTTCCCCCTTTGACAGTTAAGCTAATGTAATAGTCAGTCTTCTTCCTTCATTGGACCACACTGACGCCGAAGATCCTCTGGTCACTTCAGAGAAGGAAGCGATCAAGGGTCCAGAAAAAGTCAGTTCCACAACAATTGGTGCAGCCATCCTCCCCGCAAAAAACCCTCCGCAATTGGCGCCATCCTTTCCAGCAACCCATTGGCCCTCCTAGCTTGGTATGTGTGGCAATTTGAAGCGCCAATACATTTTGCCCTTACGATATTCATGACAGCTGACGCGCACAGGATTGGCGAGAAATTCTTGGACTGGACTGAAGACGATCCGCACATCGACCGTACTTTGACCAACGCCTCACTGTATTGGTTCCCGGAATGTATGCTCCGTTGCATCTATACGTACCATGGCGCGTTTCCGAATCCACCTTGTGAAATTAAGGCTCTCACTGTACTGTTTGGGTATTCGTGGTTTATGCATGAGTTGGTACCAGTCGCGCAGCACACTGCGGAGAAACATGGAACGTTGGTGTTTTATCGCCAACACTGTAAGGTAAGGCCCCAACTTGCTCATTAATAGATACGTTTTTGGGAGCACTGTCTCGGACTTGCTGATTGGGTGGACATTTTGCGGCACTAGAGCGTCCGAGTGAGTTTCTCCAGGATATGGCAGATTTTATGGAGATTGCTCTGAAGTGAGAGAACTTGATTTTGGGCGACTCTTTTGGATTTGAGTTGTTCTCATCGTTTGCCGGTGTATGTAATGTAACGCTGAATGGTTGATCTGTTGAAGTACAGGCAGGTGCTGTACTACAGGCAGACGTGTGTAATCACCTAGCGTAAAATTATTAAAACTAGCCTTAGTAGGCTGGCGTTAAAAATGTCTTAGGTTATCTCGAAAGGTTGCGATAACTTAACGGGGAAATAAAGCTTAGCTATTAAGAGCGTTTATATTAAGTACGTAACCTAACGCTATAATGTCTCAAGTTATTACAGGCGGGTGTGATAACCTGAGGCTAGAAACTAGATTGGGCAGCAAACTATATGTCTGACTTTGCTCTCAAGAACAAAGTTGCGCGTCCTGCCCAAATAGGCCCAGTGTAGACGATACACAACTATGCAAAACTGCCAAACTTTGAGGATTTGTGTCGCTTGCAAGTAACGTTATATTCCAGTATTATAGTTTGTCGCCATGCATGGTAGACAGCCAGCCACCAGCAATACAGAAGAGCATTCGGCACAAAACTTGCCCGTGCCTATCTTGTTATGGGGAACGGGTTGAAGGCTGCTAAACTACTGTACATTCTAGAAGCTGGAGTGAATGCGACTCAGAAGCACACCGAGGCTTGCATGAAATGTGGTCATGCGATGGATCAGAAAAGTAGGCGGTACATGTGGAGAACGAAGCATGGCCGTCATGAACGAAGAAGAACGAAGCATTCATCCAGTGTCGGCCAGGATGGATCACAAGGCAAGGGACGGTGCGAGTCGACAAGGACGGTAACCTATCGCAGAAGGCAAAGAACATCACTCTTAATAGAGAAATCGATGAAAGCGCACTTCTCAACAATGATCCAATATGCCTCGCAGGCCCATCGAATCGATACATCTTCAACCACGGCGGTAGTGCAGGGCATACCGACAGTTTCGCAAACGATCCTACCAACTCCTTTATCCGGCTTGAGAGCAACAGCATTCACTCATGTGTTTGATCCTATGCGGCCCCCAACATTTGAGGAAATTCCGGGCCTCTTTTTGAAACAACATACTCGAGGGTATTTGCTGCGTGGTTAGGCGTCAATATGTCAAAACAGTTGGTTAAGTTACCTGCCGAAAGAAGAAGTCAGTTGGCGCTTCAAGGTTGGCGCGCTTCAGGGGAAAGGCGTCTTCTCCTCTCAACGGCCATGTTTTACATTGCTGAAACAATTCTCTGCGCCTACGCGATCGTCACAATCATGGTCTGCATAAGGCGGGCAGGCCAGTCCGTACCTTGCGCAACTGCAAACCAGCACCGCATCTGTAATTGCCCTGTTTGCAGCCAATGCAGCGGTGCAGGACATGAGGGGGACGTCACATTTCGACAAGAAAGAGCGTGCGCGGTACATGAAGAAACTAGGTTTACGCTATGGATACGGAAGTTAAGATTGGATACGACACGAGACGAGTGCACATTGGCATTGAAAAGGATCCGTGTGTAAAGGCTCGAGCTACCACTACAACGACATGGTTGGAGCGGAATGTCGATTCGTTTCGTTTCGAAGGGACGCCGGAGAGTAGACGTATGTCACTGCGGTGTTGGATGCCAACACAAGGCTGCAACGTCAGGCTGTCACGCACGCGGCTGGCAGATTCGATGTGGGTTGGGGAGATTGTCTTCATTTAAGTATGAACAAAGTCAACATTTGTTTCGCTGGGCGGTTATTTTGCTTATTCTGGCTGTGGTGCCGTAGAAAAGTCCGGACATAGCCTTAGGTAGTTGAAGCCACCAAAATTCTCTTGTGAGCTGTTCGGACTGGCTGTTGTGTAAGGGATAGGAGGCAACAAATAGAGTCGGTATTCCATCACTTTCTCCATGCTATAGGATACATTGAAGCCAACAAAGGCCTGTAGTTGTAGCTGATCTCGGGGGACTCTGGATGCTGGGAAATTGCGGACGTGAATATCGGCAGAGTACAGCTCATGGTGTTCTGTCTCCTTTGGTACCCTAAATACGCAGTCTGCCACTTTGACCCGATCGGCTGCTGCGTACGTAAGTTGTAGGGCCTGGGAGAGCACTGAACAGCACCGAGTCTGAGACAGCGATGGGTTTTCGCAAAGGAGTGGAGAATATGGCAGAATGGCACTCGACTGGGGCTCCGCTGCTGAGCTTTCTCCGAGCCAGTCAAAATGCGAGAAGGTGGGCTGGCGGAGAAACGACGTGCGTAGCTTCCCAATCAGACCCCCGACTGACAGGCTCGCACTTGCCTCTTTGGTTCGCCGTCCTCTGGCCACTTCTTCCTCCTGTCCAGTTTTTTAGTTTTTGGTTTTTTGAAACAAGCACATCTGCGGCCCGCAGGCCAATCATCGACCCAGACGGACATCTTTGCAAAGAAACGAGCGTTTCCACTTCTCACGCTGATCCTAATTCTTGTTTAGGGGTGATCTTGCATGCGGCTCGCCTTTGTGAAATGAGAATGAGGGGGATCACACTTGCGGCACACTGCCCACTATTCATGCGCCGGCTGCTCCGCCCGGTGGGGGAAAGAGATGAACTGCGCGAATTTGCGGTATGGCCGACTTACTTCCCTGTTTTATTACCTTTTGCTCCACAGGCTTCGCTCTTCTTCCGACTAAGCATAATATTCTCCGCAGAATATGGTAAGCGAGAGGCACAGCCTGATCTCCCGAACCGTAGGCGGTTTTACGATTTATGGTTAAGTAGACATGCGGCGCAGCCAAAAATACCCCCCAAGCCACACCTAGCACTATGCCGAAGGGTACGTGAGCTTATGCTGCAGTTACACTACACTACAGTAGGCATACTCCTACGGACACTGGCCTGGTAGACACCTTGGTGCCTGCGGACTTTCATCATCATCACCACCATCATCCTCCTCCTGCTCTGGCTAGCCCCGCAATGCTACGAGAGCTTTCCGGCCCCGCTGTCGGGCTTTTTTTGCGCCACCACCAGGCGCCCACCTGTGTGAACCGCTCAGACGGCGGCAACACTCTGGAAATGAATCGTGGGACGCAAAGAAAAATTCGTGCAAATTGGATTTGGCTGGCAGACTGGTCCCCAGGAGGCGAGCGCTGATGTGCAGAGGGGTGAGCGACGCAGCGAATCGGAATGCATAAGCGGCCAGGCGACGAGAAGGCTAGAGTTTCATCTCGTGCAAAGGCGATCGTTGCGACCCGCCCCAGACCCTCTTGGGCGCTGCTGGACTCTCACAGGCACATTTTGGTCCAAGGAGAAGCTTTAGGTTATCGATAGGGCCCTCTAAACCTGCGCGCCCCTGCAGGGTCCACGAAAGGGCCTCGTCGTCCCTGGGCGACAAAGGCTATTCTCCACTGCAGACGTCAAACTCGACCTTGCCCCTGGACCAGGCTTACCGGACCACTGAGCTTCGCTCTTCGCCCTTTGTTTCCGAAACAACTCCTACATGAACGTCCAGCAGCCAATGATGCCGCCGGTGTACCTGCCGAGCCCACGACCCTGCTGGGTAGTCCGCTTGCTGTTGCACCACTCATCCTGCACCCGGCCTCCCATCTCTAAACCTAGACAGGCGTTGGCTCCGTACGGGATGGCCATCGGTGCATGAGAAACCTTCCCCATCGAATAGCCTGTGCGTGTTGGCCATGATCCGCCGTGGCACCCGCCCACGGAACCTTGCTACCTAGCAAACATACCCAGCGACTCCGTTTCTCCACGACCGCCACAGCGCTCAAGGGGATGGCCGACATGAGCAATGCCATGCCCTATAAAGGCCTCCTCTGTCCACCTTCGTATGACTCTCTCATCATCGCAGGTCAACCACAGCATCTTCCAACTTCTTCCCCTTCCTTCTTACCTTTTTTTTTTTATATCTCGCCAGTGGCAGATATCACATTCCTTACCATCGAACGTTGATCCGTCTCGACTACAATCTACTCTACAACACTCCCGCCTCTTTCTTTAAGCGGCGATTCCAGTCTTTTCGTAGCATAACGAACCAGATCAACTTCGGAATATACCCCAAAAAGCATTTCGCTCTGCCGGTCTTAGCGATTTACCCTCTTTAGAAACATACCCAAGAATCATCATCACATCCCAACCAACAAGATGATGTTCCATCAGGCTGCCGCTATCCTTGCGTTCACCGCTGGTGTCAACGCCCACATGAAGATGCTGTACCCCAAGCCCTTCGCCTGGGACACTCTTGATCAGGCTCCTCTGGCTCCTGCCGACTATCCTTGCAAGCAGCGTGCCGGTGGATATCAGGTCACCGAGATGAACGAGTGGAACGCGGGCGAGACCAAGGAGGTCAAGTTCATTGGCTCTGCTGTCCATGGTGGTGGTTCGTGCCAGTTCTCCATCACCACTGACAAGGAGCCCACTCCTCAATCTCAGTGGAAGGTTCTTCACAGTGCCATCGGTGGCTGCCCCGCAACCGCTGAAGGCAACCTTCCCGCCAACGCCAATAACGTTGATGGTCTCGCCACGTTCCCTGTGACCCTGCCCTCTGACCTTCCCGCCGGTCAATACACCTTTGCCTGGACCTGGCTCAACAAGCTCGGTAACCGTGAGTTCTACATGAACTGCGCTCCCATCAAGGTTGGAGGTGGCAAGAGGAGGAAGCGTGATGTTTCTTCTGCTCTCGGCGGCCTTCCCGACATGTTTGTCGCCAACCTTCCCGACACTGAGTGCGCTGTCGCTGCCGAGCAGGACTTCGAGTACCCCAACCCTGGCAAGTCTATCACCAAGGGTCCCAACGCGACCCCTGGTACCAAGATGGAGGGCTCTGGATGCGAGAAGCAGAACGCAATGGGTGCTGGCTCCGGCTCTCTGGGCTCCCCTGCCCCCGCTACTGGTGGCAACGGCAACACCGAGACTGAGGAGCCTGAGACTCAGGAACCCACTACTCCCACGGAGCCTACTACTCCCTCTCAATCCACTACTCCCTCTCAGTCCACTACCCCACAGCAGCCCGCCGGACAGGAGGGTAGCGCTCCCGCTGAAACCCCTGCTTCCAGCACTCCTGCCACTGGCAACACTGGCAGCTGCCAACCTTGCACTGAGGACGGCGCTGTCGTCTGCATTGGCAGCGACAAGTTTGGTATCTGCGACCGCGGCTGCGCTGTTCCTCAGGCCGTTGCTGCTGGCACCTCTTGCTCGAACGGTAAGCTGTCTCGACGTGACGGTGTCAAGTTCCCTCGCCGCAACATCGTCTAAGCTCAGTACCTTCTATACTCGGTTGGAAGCTTATGTAAAACAATGAGGCACTTCGGTAGCCACACATAGTGGCGGCATTTTCTGGAGTTGGCTGGCGGGGATTGGCTGGAGTATGACATGGCAATAGGGAATACCCGGATCGGGATGGAAAAACTATGGTTCTTTTTATGTTTCTATATTTCTTGTTACCCCCATTTTTCTGATTTAGATTCTTCTCCATGCTCGACTTGTACATAGCATTGCCCGAGGTGGACTTTTCATTCTCTCTTTTGATCTTGAGTCCCGGGGGAAGTCTTGTGGTCGACCTCTTGCGAGCTCAGCATTCTTTCTTTAAAGTTCAAAATATATGACTGCTCATGAAATTGTTGTCTTCATTGAAAGTGATGCTTTTGTTTGACTTGATTGTGACTTTTGATCAGTGACCGAGTAAGGGCATGAAGAGCCTTGAGCAGAGGTGATGGCTCGCTTAATCTAAAGTAGACTAGCGTTGTATATTCTCCCGCCTTGCTCGAGATAGTGAGAGTACGGCATTTTCGAAGCCTCTGATATAGACTAGTCTTTTACAGGTTATGTGTGCGTCGAGTGTCTTAAGTTAGAAGACGTTTTTCTGAGTCCTGCTTTCTCCTGTGTTGGTGGAATGATAGAAAATGGATCGATCATGCCACTTATTTCTCTTCGAATCTAGCATCAAGCCTATGCTAGCGAAGAGAAAAGTCAAAGAAAATAATCAACGCCTTCGGAGGGGCATTTGATACCTGGCGGAGTTTGATGGGGAGTAACAGCCACGATTCAAAGCATGAATCTAAGTGTGGCTCTAGCTAAGGCCACAAGGAACCGAGCAGTCGGGCAAACGGCCTCTTGGACACTTGAGACCATGGGGAGTGTGTAAGCCTCCTTTGCATCGGGGATCAGTTCAGGGTGACAGCTCCTGCATGGTGACACAGTCGCAATAAATTGCTGACAGAAGACTGCAGCTAGTGACTACGTAGGTGACGAGCGAAGAACACAATAGCTACCTTTTCTGAGTCTCAAGTCGGACTGTCTTTGCAGAATCACGTTTGTTAATACTTATGATATCTCTAGCTCTGCTCAATGAGAGCGGCACAGCTTTCGTGACGTTTGCTTGTTGGCCAGCTTCCTGATTGGGCGGCTGTGGACGCCAAGCCAGCAATCCGCAATCCAGCACTCTAATTCCCCTCCAGCTCGTCACCTATTTTCTCAGCCCTACCAGCTCCCTCACCAGCGACAGCGAGCACGCGACGAAGCAAACAGGCCCCTTTTCTCATTGATAAGACATCTCTAGAATCCTCCTATTGCTCTGTGCAAGCTGCAAATCGTATACGAGCCTCGGCCCTCGTTTCACCCGCCGCCACACAGGGTCATTGCGGCCCTCCCCACTCGCCCCTCGTTGCCTTCTACTCTCCAGCAAACCTCCTACCGCCACAGCTGCCACAACCTCTCTACAGAGCTCGCACAACATGGAAAGTAACCAGGAAGGCTTCGACCAGTCGAAGTATCTCGACAATGCCATCCGGGCGGTCCAGGAGAAGAAGCCTCTCCCTGAAATCGACTTCACCCTGCATACTATGGAAGATGGTAATCAAGTGAGCACTCTAGAGCGCGTCTGCAAAGGTAAGATTACTCCCCCAGCTCTATAGGAGCAAATAGTCACTTTCCAAAGCCCTCGCGATCCGGTGTCTTGAATTCAACATTGTGCTGACCCCCACCGTGACCGCCAGATGTCCAAGCGCCCGCTTTCCACCCGCCCACACAAGAACAATTTTTGTCCCCGCAAGACCGGAACAAGCCAAACATTCAGTTCTTGAAGCAGCATTTCTACCGCGAAGGTCGTTTGACCGAGGATCAGGCTCTATGGATCATAAGGAAGGGAACAGAAATCCTGAAGGCCGAGCCTAACCTCTTGGAGATGGACGCGCCCATCACTGTGTGTGGTGATGTCCATGGACAGTATTACGACTTGATGAAGCTGTTTGAAGTCGGTGGCGACCCCGCGGAGACGAGATACTTGTTTTTGGGAGACTACGTTGATCGAGGTTATTTCAGTATAGAAGTGAGAGCTCCGTGAACGATGATTTTAGTATATACTAACAACTCCAGTGCGTTCTTTATCTTTGGGCGCTCAAGATCTGGTATCCAAATACTCTATGGCTGCTCCGAGGAAATCACGAGTGCAGGCATTTGACCGACTACTTCACTTTCAAGCTGGAGTGCAAGCACAAATACAGCGAGACCGTCTATGAGGCTTGCATGGAGTCCTTCTGCGCATTACCACTGGCTGCCATTATGAATAAACAGTTCTTGTGTATACATGGTGGACTAAGCCCAGAGCTCCACACTCTGGAGGATCTCAAGAGTGTAAGTCAACTACCGGCGAACTCCGGAATAAAGTAACTGACTGTCTAGATTGACCGTTTCCGGGAGCCACCAACTCATGGTCTCATGTGCGACATCCTTTGGGCTGATCCGCTTGAGGATTTTGGACAGGAGAAGACAAATGATTTCTTTGTCCACAATCACGTCCGTGGATGTTCATACTTCTTCTCTTACCCTGCGGCTTGCGCTTTCCTCGAGAAGAACAATCTCCTCTCAATCATTCGCGCCCACGAGGCACAAGATGCTGGGTACCGCATGTACAGAAAGACTCGCACCACTGGATTTCCCAGTGTTATGACCATTTTCAGCGCACCCAATTACCTGGATGTGTACAACAACAAGGCAGCGGTTTTGAAGTACGAGAACAATGTTATGAACATTCGACAGTTTAGTAAGTGATTTGATGTATCATCAATTACGATGAGCTAACTGTAGCCAGATTGCACGCCTCACCCATATTGGCTACCTAACTTCATGGACGTATTCACATGGTCGCTTCCATTCGTCGGCGAGAAGAGTATGTACATTCACATATCTTTATATTTGACAGTAGACTGACCTGAAAAAGTCACCGACATGCTTATTGCAATCCTGAACACTTGCTCCAAAGAGGAGCTCGAAGAGGAAACGCCCAGCTCTTTGGCTTCTGGACCAGCCTCTCCACCACTCTCGAGCATGGACCCAGAGTCGACTGAGTTCAAGCGACGAGCTATCAAGAACAAGATTTTGGCCATTGGCAGGCTGTCTCGCGTATTCCAAGTTCTGCGTGAGGAATCTGAGCGTGTTACTGAGCTGAAGACAGCATCTGGAGGCCGACTTCCAGCCGGCACCCTTATGCTTGGTGCTGAAGGAATCAAGCAAGCAATCCATAGCTTCGAGGATGCTCGAAAGGTCGATCTTCAGAATGAACGTCTGCCTCCTAGCCATGAAGAAGTGCGAAAGTCTCAGGAAGTGAGCAGAGAGCAGGCTCTCGAGAAGGCCACCAAGGAGGCAGAAAATGATGCAGGGCTCGCAACTGTCGCCCGAAGGATCAGCATGTAAGTGTAGACTGAACGATTTTCTGATCAATCACTAATCTTCACAGGTCTTCTGGATCTGGACGCAATAGAAGGAGCGGATGAAAGGATTAATGATTTCATGGTTCAATTTGACGAAGCGATAAGCTGTTTTCTCCCTTGGTTAGGCATTAGTGCCATCAGAATACCAAACGGGCGTATTGCAGGCCTAAGGCTGGGACCTAGAGGATGTAACCTTACGACAACGAAACGGTAGTAATTTGCTGGCCAAAGGCGCGTATTTGGGAACGCCAGCGTACATGAAAATTCATTTCAATACCTCATTGTTTCTGCCACTGTTCATATAACTGGAACCAATGGCAATTCCTTTCTTTCTTGTGTTGTTCTATGCTTTGAGTATCTGCTGTACTCGCATCACGTGACATTCCCGGCCCGATCGTAAATCCGACGACGTCAACTTTCCGGTCCTGAGCTCTCTCGCTCAGGATGCACAACTTCAAGCCCGATGCCTCCATGGGTGGCCTTTGTGCCGCGAATGACGACCCTCCTTAGGGGAAAAGCAATCGAAAGATTGCCGATCTCGCTCCGCCGTTGCAATGTCGCTTTCGCAAAATCTTCAGCGATTCGAATCCGCTCCGCATCGACCCATGTATCCCCGACGTCGATAAATGTGCGCCCAAATATACCGCCGAAGAATTTGGAGCTCTACGATACTCTTTCGGAGCTCACTGGGTCTGCAGAGGCATATGTGAACCTCAGTAGGCTTCAATTGGCCTTACGAGGTGTTGGGGTACCGGATGCTGCTACGCGGGTTGCTGGTACGATACTTGCCGGATACGGGGTTTTATCGAGCTCTCGAGGGTGGCTAACTTGACGGATTAGTTCTTGGGCTGAACAGCCAGATAAGCGCACAAAGACTCGCGCGATTGCTGCTTGCGGACCCTCTTGGTGCAGAAGAACCTTGGGAGAAAGAATTGGATGAGACGGAGGACGGAGCTGTGTTACTGCGGTAGGTTTGATGAAGCTACGAAGCGGAAGATTTCTAAGATATATTCTAGGTATGGAGACGAATCCGATGCGCCTCGGCCGACTTCGCTGTACAAGGTTCTTTCCATCCCATCTAGGGTTTTAAAAACGCATAATCTGGAAATTCTGGTCTCTACGTTAAATATCAACATGTCGAATACTGTCATATCCACCCCTACAGAAAGCCCTCTCGATTCAATACTGGTTCCGAAGCTCCAAGCTGCGAACGCATCAGGAGTACCCGTTCCATTTCCAGTTCATAAGACTCTGATTTTGGGGGAGAACCTTGATAGCGCTATCGCTTTTGGGCGATTCACATCGGATAGCATAGGTGATGCTGGTAATATGGTCAAGGTGGCTATTGAGCTGCCCCCGCGATTGGAAGAGGTGGATTCCGATGCCAATGGTATAAGCACCCCGGTCAATCTCGATGCTGGCACCAAAGCAATTGCGAGCTTCCGGGAGTCGATTCAAAACTCTCAGATTTACGAGCGTGGCTGGTTCAGGAGTGGCTTGCCTGGGTTATCGAAATGGCTAGGACTGGGTCTGCAACCAGCAGAGCCTATTAAGCCAACAATGAAAGCCTTGATTTCATCTGTTGTCAACAACGTCGAGACGAATGTTGCAAAACAGGATGCAGCTCGATTACAGGAGCTTGCTTTGGGCGCGCAGCAGACAGCCACGGAGCCTCTTGTGGGACATTTGGAGGACTGGGCTGAGAAATCGCACACGGAGCTCCGCGATCAGCTCGACTCAGCATTCTCTTCTCGCAATTGGCATAAACTTAGCTGGTGGAAACTGTTCTGGCGGGTCGACGATGTCACCATGATCGCATCCGAAATTATTGAGCGACGATGGCTCGTCGATGCCGAAAAGAACTCCATCTATCTTGCCGGACGCATGAATCAAGCAGGTTTCCCCGAAGATATACAAAGCCTGCCCATGGCTATACTAGAAGAGGATGCGTCGTCAGCCAACAACGCGTCCAAGGACGCCTCTCAAAATCAAGCCTCGGCAACTCCCCACCAAAGGGCTTCAACAGATATCTCGACCGACGTACGGCCTCCTCAACCCTGGCCCTCACAAATCTCCGTTGCACGCACAGACCTTCTAGCGGACACAATACCGCCGCTTCAGGCACTCGCCCAACGGCTTGTTCTATCTACCCTATCCACGACCTCACTCAGCTCGGCACTTTCCGCTCTTCTCTATGTCTCGGTGTCAACAGTCTCCATCTTCGAAGCTAGCGCCATCGCTGCGCTCGGCCTTACAATTTCTCTCCGTCGGATGCAGAAGTTGTGGGAAGATACTAGGGAGCATTGGCAGGTTTCAGTAAGAGAAGAGGGGCGCAGGACGCTGAAGAAGACGGAGGAGATGGTTCGCTTGATAATTATGAGGCATGAAAGACCCGTTATTAAGGATCCTGGAGTTAAGGAGAGGAGGAAGGCCCGAGAGGCGGTGGAGAAAGTGAGGAGAGCGTTGAGGGAGTTGTAAGATTTGAGGTAAAATCGAAGTATTGAGCGTGTATTTATATGTATATGTAAGATAGAATATATTTTCTCCTTGTACGTCCAAGGATTAACTTGAAAATTCATACCTTTTCCTTGACTGTATAAAAGAGCTGAGAGGTTTGTTGTGTGCGATGTGGAAAATATGACGAGGTATAGATGGAGTTTTTTGTTAAGGCTCCTTGAGGCGTCTAGTTGATGCCAGTTCTAGTATTCTGGTATCTTTTGTAAATGTTCTTGAACGCTCAGCCTTTTTTTTTTCCTTCTCTTTTTTTAGGTTCCATCCTTTTTTTCTCGAACAGCTATTTCATGCCCGAATCTGTTGTGAGTTTATGTACAAACTGTGCACGGAACGCAATAAAGCATCGGATTGAACTTCTATGTTCAAGTCCTTCTACAAGTCTTTTTTCTGATTCTTTTGTGGGGTGCTTAAAAGTAATCTATTTAGTCCGGTAGATTATATGAATTGCTAGATATCGAGATCGTAGTTTATTATTTGTTCTTTTCTTTCGTTTCTATTTTTGCTTTTAACCTGGACTTGGACTTGTAGCTAGACTTGTGTGTTAATATGTTGGAAGCAACTACGATGATTGCACTATGAGTTCTATTTCGGCTGGTGAATCAAAATTTTGGCTTCGGTTAAAGAAGATAATATCCCTTATAAGAAGAAATTGAAGTTTTTTTTTTTTTGTTTGTTCGGAAAATAACAAGAATCGAGCTTGTTCTAGGTTTCTATTTCGTGATTCCTCAGACGTCTTGGTATTTATTTGGAGAATGCAGGGTTTGAACTTACTATGATTTTTGGTAAACCTCTTTCTCTGTCTGTTTGTCTGTTGAATGTCTTATGTCTCTTCTTATTCTTCCTCCCCGCCGACACGATTCGATTTCTCTTCAATCTTACCAATCTTACAATACACACCCACATATATGTAAATACTCACCAAACCAAACCAACCCAACCCCCTCCCTAAAACTACACATCCTAGCCATTAGATCCAGCACCTCAACTCAATCCCAGCATCGCCGCCTATAGCTATACGTACTGCATAGCGATAACCCTATTCCTCAAAAACAAACCCAGCGCCGTTTCTCCAGGACATGTCTCGAAAACTAACATCTATCTACATATACATCTACGTCTGCATCTATGTATATATACGTAATATATCTGCTCACTTGTCCTGTTAGTACAGTTCTCAAACTCGACCTCGAACTCGGAATCAGAGTCCTCGCTCACTGTGAAGAAAAATCAGAATGTTTATAGAGAGAGAGAGAGAGAGAGAGAGAGAGAGAGAGAGAGAGAGAGAGAGAGAAAGAGAAAGAGAAGGACGTAGCGTGGTGTGTCGGACAGCGAACACATTGCATCGAGTCGCGTGGAGTCACGTTCGTGCAGTATGCACTCTTATTTTCTTTTCATGTATATCACAGCAAGCAAACATTGTGCGATGGGAACTATACTGTACTGTGCTGTACTGTACTGGACTCTAATACCACTCTAAAGTGCACAGAAACACCAAATACGTATTCTACGAGATTGAGTGTATAGTAGCTGCAAGTACGTAAGTGTGCGTACGGTACGTTTACACCGAGCGAGGAGAGTTACGCATGCGGGAGTACGAGTACAATTTTCATGCTTAGTCTAGACTGGAAAACAAGATACGTAAAGTACCAACTGAATACTTACCTACAAGCACTATACACAACTCAGTACAAACTCCCCTCTCCTAATTCTAGTCCCAATCCCCACCAATCCCCTTCCCTTCCATCGTCCTTTCTCAAAACATCCCATCTCATCCTCATTACGCCATTAGTATATACGATCGAGCCAAACATTCACCATCTAATGCTCTTTCCATTCCCACCTCCCCTCACCCTCACCATCGCATTCTCGCATTCGAAACCTAAACTCGAGTGGCACGTATTATATTCGATTAATTATACTATATTGTACAAAAAACCCGAAAAGTTTTGTGGTAAAAACAGGCAGAGTAGACTCCCGAGGATAAGGAAGCCTATTACTTGCCGCCTACCCCCTGGAAGTCTTCAGCCTAACATCCAGGAAGGCCCTGGTAAATAACAAATACAGAAACCGAAATATTCACTAGATAACCTACACTAGTTGGCGCTGCTCCTCGCTCTCGCTTTCGCAATGTCGGAGCGGAGATGCGATTGCTTCCTCTCTCCCTTCGTCTTTTGTTTTCTACTCTCGTTCCAATTCCTGTACCCGGTCTTTTGTTTTTATTCGCCCCCCACTCTATCCCATTGTATCGCACACTAAATCATTAGCATAAACAATCGTTATAAACATCTCTCGTCAAAATATCAAGCATCAAGGAAGGAAGAAGAGGAAATAAAAAATGCAACCCAGCCGAACCCACCCCAACCCAGACCGTTATTCCTTTGCCTTTTCTTTGCCGCCTTTTTGTGAGACATGTCATGCCGCCCAACGCACGCCGCACATGCACACGCGCCCCGTTCCCGCACCCGCTTCACCTTCCATGCGTCCATCTCGCCCGGAAGGATCCATCCACCAGTGCGCATGTACACAAAACGCCCATCTCCGCTACACTCTGTGGCTCTACCACCCACTTCGCCTCGCTCAACAAACAAACGCCACGAGCGCAAAAAAAGAGAACACCCTATAGCCCTATATGCACGCAGCCTAGTCTGCCCTACCCGCCGCCGCAGAAAATAGGCGAGTTCGGCGTCGGCTCAAGCAAATAGCATAGCATCGGATGTTTGCACCGTAGTCTGGCCGTTCAGCCCATGAACGACGGCTTCCGCTGTTACTTGGGTGATAGAGACAATGACCAGGGCAGGCGAAGGCAACCCTACAACGATGTGACGAGTAGCGTAGTCTAGGCCTCGTGACGAGACCGATTCCTCTTCGAGCCCAAGCAGAGAAAAAAACAATAAAAGGTAGCGATGCCCGATCGAGATCGTTGAGTTGCTCGTTGAATTCGCCCGGGGCCAATCGACGGCGGATATTTCTTCACCATCGGCAAAGCATCGGCAGCGCAACGGCACGACAACCTTGCAGGCTGCAGGCTGCAGGTATCGGCAGCAGAGTAGACACATCCCCCCGCGAATAACAGGCACTTGACAGACAAATAAAAAGCACTGCAGCGTGACCCTGGCCCCATGAGTTCTCATGTACTCATTGGGAAGGAAGTGAGCTCCGGCGTGGAGACGGCAAGCGCGGGACGACGGGCGCGCATCTCCGGCCATGTTGGAGTGGTCGGCATCTTGCGTGCCAAGCCGCACAACAAGGCCGATCGGGGGTTTCTGCCCTGCACAAGTAGCGGTGAAGCAACGGTTTCGGGGTCCATGTGCGCGGTGGGGAAATATAGACAGGCAGCATCTCTGGCGGAGGGAGCATGATATAGCTTCAGAGCGGACAGTAGGTGGGTGGGTACAGGGGGATGCTCGATTCTGGATCGTGGTGGAGAGGAGCAACAAGTGTCTCGGATGCGGGTGGTGTGAGGTCCGATGCGTTTTGTGCAAGAGCGATAACGCGCCTGGATGAACGCGGACTAGGAAAGTGCAGTGAAGCGGCTTACTTCCGCGTCGTCGGAAAACTAACTCCCAGGAGGCAAACGTGCAGGATGGTGGAGGATGGTGGAGAAATGAGAAAATTATCATCTTTTCCGAGTAGGCAAAGCCTGTGCAGAATGGTCTGGAAATCATCGTCAAACAGGTATTCATATCAAGACTGGCATTTGACCCTGAACATATCCGTTAGCTCTGGCTTCGTGAACTTCGTGACCTCCTGTTTTCTTCATCCAAACTGAGAGCATCCCACTGCGATATAATGGCGTCCATGCGCTTGTTTTCGACGTCCGCCGTCGTCTTTCGCAGGTCTGCAATGTACTGGCTGCTCACGAGCGATGCTGCGTTTCTGGTCCATTCCTCACTTTGATAGCGATCCAGAGTGTCGAGCATATCTTGAGGCAATTGAATCGCAAGTGCTTGACATGCTTGAGTAACGAGCCGAAATAAAGGCTGTGCGTAGAAGACATAGGTCGCTATCGCATTGATGGCGCGGAGGCATGTCACCAGGCCTTGGTACGCCTCGCTCGATTCTGATAGAGCACTGGGTTCCTCTTCGAGTGACATGTCTTCGAGAATACCGAAACTGGCAACCATGATAGGATGTAGCACAAGCGGAACGGCCTTAGCCCAGCCAACGTGGCGATCATGTAGATCGATGAGTTGGTATATTTCTTTCACCGAGGAAGAAATAACCGAGCGCGCTCGCTCGCGATACGTACGTAGCCGTTCAGAAGGACTTTCGCGGCCGATGAACGGCTGGAACAAGCGGCTGACTGCACAGTGATAGGTCATGCTAAGGCAGTGTTAGTGATGCTGAATTCGCACATTCTCAAGAGTAGCGGTACAACTTACGCAGCAAGTAGATTGGCGGGCGATGGAAACTTGGTTGGATCTAGACTTTCAGGCCGAGAATCCCACCATGTCGTCAATCGATTGTAGAGAACTTCAATCTGCTCTGGTTTGGGAACGATATCGGCGTTGGGCTCATCGGGATCCATAAGAGTATTCGCGCAGTCGAGGATGATTACATTTTTCGCGCACTCTGACCGGAATCGAGCTTTCATACCAGCCGTCAGCTGAGCGCGCCAGGGAAGCGAGCGGTACCCTTTACCTTCACTGTCAGGGGCATCTTGATAGGGAATCGGTACAGGCGGTTGGTTTTTGATAACGGGAGGGAGCGAATAGGTAAATGACATAGACCTGGAGTCTCTTAGTATCTGTGACTGGGTGCAATTACACCGCAACCTTACAGCTGAAAGTTGAAGAAAGCCCACGCGGTGACGGCTCGAGCCTTTTCCCATCTCTCTTTGGGTATGTCGTCGGGCCTTATGGCATGTGTAGAGGACGATTGTAGTCGGAACAAGCCGATATCGCGAGCTATCCGAGCCGCCTCCATTAGGAAGGTTTGGCCAACTTTATCTCTGCCATGCTTCCCCAAGGTCATAACTAGAAGATCAGGAATGTATTAGCTGAAAGGACTTTAGGCAGAAAGACCCATAAATGACCCAAATTGACCATTGTATTGTTTAAAAGCAGAACGTGACACTGGAATATACGTACAAATACACAGAGCTGCCTGAAGCTTCGGTAAGCTGTCTCGGCCCTCTTCGAGTTCCCACAGGCGGCGGGCTTTGGTGTAAAAGAGAGTCATGATATTGTCCGCGAAAGGCTTGGAACGGTCATTGACCAGTGGAGAATGAAACTTTGAGCGGGATTAGATTAGACTTTTGAAGAAGACAAACACTATAGGTTTGGAAGAAATCAATAATCGAAGAAATGATACATGATTGATTCATATCGCAAACCTAGATTTGAAAACTTGAGACTCACACATGCGGTGGCCAAGAGGGCGTGCACCAGTAGTTTCGAGCAAAAGTCGGTGCGGCCATTGGCCATATCGTCGAGAAATATGTCCCAGTCGAAGAAATGATGGTAACTATATTCGCAAGCATGCCATTCTGTCATGAGATGAACAAGCAGATCGGTGTTAGGTGTAACGTCTGTCCATTCTTTTACTGAGGGGAGCCGAGAGTCTGCTGAACGGCTTGGAACTGAAGGGGTATCAATGATTGCCTCAATAGAGGTTAATGGCGGCAAGGGACTTTGACTCTCAGACCTAAGGGATCGTCAATTCCTCAATTTTTCTGTTTAAGTTTCAGGACGATCAATTGAAAAGTCCAGCTTACCGGGTAGCAACATCGTCGTCGGAGGCATACCTCCGGCGTTGCGCTAAGGGACCCTCTGATCCAGTAGAAAGAAAGCCGGGAAACGGAAGATGGTTGGAGTTCAAGGTGCTTGGAGAATCCAAAGCCAAACGCAGCGGTGGCAGGGTCAATGGGTGATTGAAGTCAGGAAATAATTTGAGGAAAGACGCAGGCTGCGAGGAAGACGAGGAAGCTGATGATGGCTGGCCCGATGGTTGTTGTTCCTCTCCTAGACGGATGAGTTCTGCTAGGTCTTGGATACGCTGTGTTGGGGCCGCCTCGGACGGATTTGCTCTAATACGCCGCAACATCTCAAGGGCCTCCTGTTCAGGACGCATCCGCAGCAAGTCGTAGAGCTGGCGGAGGTTAGAAAGCTCACCTTGCATCTCCTCGTTTTTACGCTTCATGGCCTGGGAGGGCTTTTCGTTTGGACCAAGCTCGTAGATGCAGTCGGTATCTTTTTGCGTGCAGCATGTGCAAACCGGGCGGTTGCCATCGCATTTTGATTTCCTTTTCCTGCAGGCGACACATGCTCCCAGCGTTACCGTCCGCTTTGGCTTCTGGGTCAACAGAGGTCTTGACTGCGGTTGAGCCTGGGGTTGGGGTGTTTGCTGCTCCTGGTCCATGGGCGCCGGTTGTAGAGGGCGCAGGTGCTGCGCAGGCGAGTTGGAGCTGGCCATGGCGGAAGTGGCGATAGGGCTGGGGATAGGGTCGTCCCTCAAAGAGAGGTGGCGAGCATCCTCCTTGAGATGACGACGGCAACAACAATAACAACGGAGGCGGGCAGCACTTTGAGAGAAAGGGCGAAGAGATGTATGGGGAGGATATGTGTTAGGGCTGGGCTACGGGGCGGGCCAGCGAAAAGCACGAGTCAGGGCTGAGGGAGGGGGATAGTGGGACAGATGGATACTAGAAGCTCTAAGCGCGCAGGTCGAGGCAGAAAAGGTAGAAACGGCCGCACGCAGGTCGAGGGCTGTGCCTCTGATGCAGTGGCAGGATTTTTCTGTGGGGGAAGGCTGGCCGGCAGAGGAGGGTAGCAGCAGCGGAGGACGGAGGACGACAGGACGACAAGGTAGATAGACAGCCAACCAGCCAACCAGCCAGCCAGCCAGCCAGCCCAGCCAGAGAGGGAGAGCGAAAGGGAGGGAGAAAGAAAAGACTAGACAAACAGACCCGACCAGACCAGCAGAGAAAGAGGAAGGGATCTGGGATGTGTGTTTTTGCTGCTTCTGGCCCGTTGGCGTCCGGCTGCTGGCTTCTCTCTGGGGCTGCAAATGCGATGCGATGGCGACCAGCATTACTCTATTTGCGGTGCGATGGTCCCGGCCGACTTTTGTCTATTTGGCCACTCAGTCGTGGCCCGGACTGTACATGCCTCTCACCTAAAACACAACACCTGGGTTGCTAGATCAAACATGATACATGATACACTGCTTACCTTACACAGCCCTCGTTCTGTGGCAACACTCGTCTCCATGCTTCCAACGGCCATGCCCCATGTCAGAAACAAGAAAACACGAGACAGTACGGGCGGGAGACTGCTCCGGTGCATGCTGTGCGGCTTGTCTCTGGCATTCTTGTGCAGGATGCAGCTCTGCCTGCCCAACCGGAGGCTTCAGGCCGGAGAGGGCTCCGGAGGCGTGCATTCGAGGTGATGGGCCCGGATGGGGATTCGTTATGACTCGCCGCAACTCGCTGCATTTTGCGGGTTTGTGCCATTTTGCCAGCTGCAATGGCTACTGCTTATTGGCACGGAATGGCTCCATGGCTCATCTGCTTCATCTGCTCCATCTGCTCCATCTGCTCCATCTGCTTTCCAATAGCGCCCCACTCGTTGCAACGATCACTTGCCCGCGGAAGGATAGGCTGCGTCACGCCTGCCAAACCGCCTAACCATGAGCGTGCCTTGGCCCAAAAAAGAGTAGTCCAAGGTGCTTTCGGAAATCTCCCGGAGCCGCATGGGTTGGGATGGGTTGGGATGGGTGCAGCTAGGTCTGTATCCGTACCCGCCAGGATCCTACCATTAGATAGATAGCATGTGTGTACCACCTAGATGCAATAAAATCCCATATGGTCTCTATTTGTACTAGGCCCTCATTGTGCTATATTCCGTGCCACCCTGCCCTCAATCTACCGGTACCCATTCATTCTCCACCTCACCACCAGATCAGAGCACGATCAAGCCCGCTACCGATTCAGACCCACACGCGCGATCCACAAGTCGCCTTGCACCTGACTGGCACACTCCCACCCACACGTCTAGAGCTGTCTGCCTACCACTTACCGCATCCGCTTTCGCAATACCTCCCCAATGCAAACAACAACAACCATTGGCGGAACCCCATTCCGGCTCAGCTCTTTGATAGATAGAGGCACAATCCGCTCCTCCTGGAATCGATGCACCTCTGCCACTTTCAGCACTTTCAGCACTTTCAGCCCCAGACGCCTCCCACACAACCCGACCACAACCCAATTCAATCGAAACCCAACGCGCTGATTTCCTCCCGCTGCAGCCAAGCTCAACAGACACTGACCAGGTAGCCGAACACCTCACCCTGCAGGTCGGCGCACAAGGACGTTCAATCAAACCACTTCGTTCTTCATCCACATCACCTTCCCCTGCTTTCCCCCATCCACATTAACCACCTGGCCGTGGACATGGCTGCTGAAGTTCTTACTGGCCAGCGAGAGAATCGCCATGGCGACAGCTCGCGGGGGAACGGGCTGGCGGAGCGCTGTCTATTTGCAAACAGAGTCAGTGACAGTCTTTTGTAAGCCCTCGATACTCAGGAGACCCTGAATGTCAAGGGAAAGGGCGACGCGGGGTAATAGTGGCGGTCCCCGCTCGGGCAGCAAACAATCAACCACGTCATGAAAAGACGGTTCCAGCTGGGTCACGAAGG
Source organism: Acrocalymma vagum (assembly GCA_028476805.1). Lineage (NCBI taxonomy): Eukaryota > Fungi > Ascomycota > Dothideomycetes > Pleosporales > Acrocalymmaceae > Acrocalymma > Acrocalymma vagum. The sequence continues at coordinate 213,604 of JAQGEP010000025.1, forward strand.
AGCAAAAGCCGGCATGGACGGAACAGAAAGACACTGAAATGAGCAAGAAAACCAACGCGGAAGGAAAGCTGCAGCAAAACCAGCACTCACCGTGGCCTCCGCCTCAAGCCACCACTGTTCAGGTCTCTCCTTACACTCCTCCCTCCACCTCTCCGTATCCACGGGCCCTGGAGCCACGGCATTAACCCTTGCGCCTGGCCACACTCTTACTACCTCAGCTCTTAGACTCATCAACAGCCCGCCCTGCACCGCGCTCTTACCCAGACTGTATTCCGCATTAAGGCGCTCGCCAAAATGGCCGCTCTCGCTGCCAATGAGAATTAGGTTCGGATTGGCCATGCCTGGTGTTGTACGACTTTGGGCTTCAGCTCGTGCGTCGCGTAATCCTCGGAGCCATTCCCGCGCTGTTAGCCATGTCCCTGCAACGTTGACGTCGAGGATGCGTTTTAACTGCGAGAACGAGGCGTCTGCGAAAGAAGAGGGCTTCAGGACGGAGAGGTCGAGTGACGCGAGTGCAATGCAGACTTCTACCGGCCCGTACGCCTGTTTCGCTAACCCGAATGCACCCTTCACAGATTCCTCGCTTGAAATGTCGCAGTGGATTCTTCGGACATCCGGTTTTGCTGAGCCCTTCTCTTGCTCTTTCTGGTTATCAGAGCTTGGTCCTGCGGCTGGGTAGGAGATGTCGAGTGAAGATACTCGGGCCCCGGCTGCTACGAATTGCTCGACTACTACCCTCCCAATAAGACCTGCTCCACCTGTGATGAGGACGTGTGTGTCTTTGAATCCTAGGTTGAGGGCTAATGAGGGGTCCTCCTTGTTTTCTGCCAAGTGATATGCTATTCCGTACAAATTTGCTAATCGTTCGTGATGCACAATATTCAAGTTTGTAGGATTATGAGGTGAGTTCCCGATGCTCAGGAAAGGAGAGACGAGGGCAAGGTATGATGAGCAAACTTGAGTTAATCTGTTGGAAGTAGATTGCAGAGACGAGATGGACTGAAGGTCAAAATCTAGTAGTCTGTCTCGTATTTGAAAGGTGGAGGCAGGGCCAGAATCGACATGCAGGTAGGTGCAGGTGGAGGTGGGGGTGGGGTTAACTTACGTACATACACTTCGTGTGGTATCGAGCTAGTCTACCACCCAGTAGCTCAGGCTTATCGGTGCCACATTTGTATACCTTTGTTACGCATGGCATGGCATGGCATGCTGCTAAGTATTGCCGTTATTATCGTGTCCTCGGCGTCGTGTCTGACGACGTGGAATACCTGTAGAGTAGAGTCTACATGTGCACGCGAATACAAATGCACATTATCTCTTTCTTGATATCCGCACGACATGTCATGACATGATAATCGCACAAGCGAGCCACGTTGGCGAAACATTTCTGTATACACAAGACGATTCGATTCGATTTCGTTCTATTGATGTCGCACATTTGAATCTACAAAAACAAAGTAAAACGACTACGCTAAAGGCGATCTCGTCCTCGTATAATTCAAGGAAAAGAAAAAAGAGGAAAGTCGTGATCCCAAAGCGTATCTCCTCCCGGAACGGGATGATTCCAGGGTATGTATCTAATTCCAAATGAACTAAAAAAAAGAAGAAGCAAAAAGCCTCCAGATACGAGCTCCGCAGACAAAATATCCAATTTTGTGGTTGAACGCTATCATCCAAACGCCAAAAATGCATTGCAAAGGGAAAAGTAAAAAATAAAAAACAAAACAAGAAGAAACAAAAGGCAATAGCGACCAAGCAAGAGCCAAAGCTCTCCGTTCCATTCGCCACTTCTATTTCTTCGCCGAACTCCTCACCAACTTGCGCAAGAAATCATTCTTGACACCCTTCTGCTTGAGATCCTTGTTACGACTTCTATTTGTCTCAATGTACGCCATGTCCTGGCCACCCGACAGGTCAGACAGCATTCCAGCTGTCCGCCTAGAGCCAAACTTCTTATTCCGAGCTTTGCTTCCAGATGACGCGTACTTGCTGCCAAACATATCTCCGGCAATTCGCTCTTCAGCGGCGTCGGATTCTTTGGCGAGGAGTACGTCCATGAGGAGTTCGCGGCGGTCTGATGGCGTGTAGAAGGCTAGATCAGAGCGCTGCTCTAAGCCTTCTAGACGGGTGATGACTTTGAAGGCGTAGCCTTGATCGACTAAGAAAGCTTGACGCTTGGAAGAATAGTACATCTCATCGGTATCTTTCGACACTAGCGAGTAGAAGAAGGCATTGAAGCCCTCGTCGTTTCTCCTCTTGGCCCTGAGAATTCGTCCAAGACGTTGGGCTTCCTGACGACGTGAACCATAGTGTGATGAGATCTGAATGAGACATGTTGCCTCGGGTAAATCCAAACTTGTGTCGCCAATTTTGGAAAGGAAAATGGTGTTAACCATCTCATTGTGCTGGAAGTTCTCTAGAATACGGAGACGCTCGGCTTGCGGCGTGGAACCGTAAATGTATGCTTTGTTGAGCTTCCTAGCGTACTTCTCTAGTGCATAGACGTTATCCGAAAATACAATGATCTTGTCGCCTCGTCGTTCGTGATAGTCGATGAGGAACTGACATGCTTGGAATTTCCTAGGATTCATGATAGACAGAAGCGCTCGCTTCTGCACCGAAGACGGTTTCAGCCATTCGGTGTAAAACTCGGGCGTCATCTGGCACCAAACTTCTGCGCACTGCACCTTGGCAATATGGCCTTGCTCTGAAAGCTCTTGCCAGTTGGCTTCGTACAATTTTGGACCAATAAGAAAATTGAGATCGTCGATCTTATCGTCTTCTCGGAGGAGGGTGGCAGTCAGGCCTAGCTTTGAGTGAGAGGCGATCGAGAAGGTGACCTTTTTGAAAATGTTGGCAGGCACCACGTGCACTTCATCCGCGATAAGGAGACCCCATTCTCTTGACCGTATGAATTCCATAACCTTTTCGGCATCGTATGATCGATTTCGTGTGGAAGTAATCATAGTGTAGGTACTGATGATGATGCCTGCATTTCGCGGAAACCGATTCTTACTCTCTGAAGTGAAGACGGCAATATCTTCGGGGCTGATATTCGACCACTTTAGAAATTCCGCCCGCCACTGCACAACAGACATGGCACTCGTACACAAGACAATGACGGATTTCTTGACTCCGCAAGCAGCTGTAATGCCGACCAAAGTCTTGCCTGCACCACAGGGAAGAACGATAATACCAGACCGCGCTCGCGAGTTGGAAAACATCTTGCTGAGTGCCTTCTCTTGATAATATCGAATTTGTGCATGGGGCCGCAGATCAATGTCCAGATTCGCGTTGACTTCATCGTTATTGAAGTCGTACTCTTCTGTAAGTGGCAACCCGATTGCTCGGCACCGCTTGACAACCTTTTCACGCTCCTCGCTTTTGATTTGAAACGAGTGTACTTGGGCTACTTCTTCATCGTCGTCTTCTTCCCTCAACGAAGCAATCATGTCGCTGGGGGCTTGAGGCTCTGGCGCGGCCGTAGCAGCCGCTGCTGCCTGTGCAACTTGGTTCATGCCAGCAGCCATCTTAGTTCCTGGGATTGCCATCTGGCCGAGCTTGGGAGCAGCTTCCTTTATTAGGCCATCAGTTGTGTCTGCCCGGCACTCAGCAATAATGGGATCTTTGAGGAGTTTCTGAAGGATAGAAGGGTCGTCACTCTCAATATACGAAAGCGTCTTCTTCAAGACAATCTTAGCCTTACCAAAGGCTGACGTCGATTTCTCGATGAAGGAAATTATGGCATCGGACAATGCTGTCTTGGAAAACTTATCCAGTTTGTCGATGATTTCTTTACTGGAGTGACCGACGGAGACGGCAGCGAACAGGCTATGAGTGGTTAATTGGTATTCATGCATTCGAGACACGCGAGATTGTGGTTCAGCAATGTTGATCAGGAAATCTTGGGCTTCATCGAAGAGCGGACTGAAGGACTCGAGGATGATGCCTCCCGCATCATTGATCCAGAGAGGCCGGTTATGGTGGTCGGGTTTCAACGGCGCATTCCATTGATCAGACTTCCTGAATAGATCCGTCGCTGCATCTCTAGTCCGCAGCGCCTGCGCTCTCTTGGTCATTGCCTTCACGTCAAATGTTTCCTTGAGCTTGTCAAAGGTTTCCTGATCGCTCAGCGCTTCCTCCTCCATCGATTCCCAACCCTCATCATTGTCTGCGACTGCCTGGGCCTTGCGCTTGGGCGGCATGGCGGTGTGGAGAGCGCTCGAGGGCGCACTTGAGCTCTAGATGGGCTAGGGAAGAGCTCGAAGACGGGACAGAGGCAGTAACAGTTGTTGATGGGCGAGATGATGAGGTCGATCAAAGGTGAAGCGGTTGGTTGAGTAGTTAAGGTTGATGATGGAGAGGGCGGTGGCGATGGACGATAATAAAGGATGCCTGCTCTGGCTGGATCAATGCGTGATTATGTAATGTGCAACCCAGGCATAGATTCGAGTCAACTGTGGAAAGACAGCCAACAGTTTCGAATGTTGAGGAAGTCTTACGTGTTCCTGGTCAGCAGATATATGCACTAATATGCCTGGACCCCTGGATTCAAGGTGGCTGAAGTCAAAAACGCAAAAAAAGGTTCCGGGTGAAAGAAGCACAAGGATTAAACTCGCTGATGGTAAGGAGGTCTCTGAAGCGTGAGCATGGTAGAGATCGTGATTCAAATTTGGAAACACGCGCAGACACAAGGGAAAGACGCCATCACAGCAGGTTTAGTAGATAGTTTACAGAAGATAAATGACAGCGGAAGCATAAACGGATTTTTTTCCCTGCCTCGACACGCTCAACGTCGCGCGAACATGTGAGACGGCTGCGGAAGTGCGAGCCTTCCTTCCCGCTAAGCCTACGCCTGTTTGCATTGTTTGCATTCTGCGTCAGACCTCAACCTCGCTCTCTTCCAACCCTTTCCCCTCGCCTACTTGCAATGCGCTCGTAAAAAGTGACATGCATTCCAATGGGTGCTTCCGACTCCAAACTCAGCTTCAAACAGGGCATCTTCCGCCTCTCGGAGCCCAAGCAAATCCCCGCTGATGATGCCTACTGGACTGGAGTAAAGCTTCCCTTCCGCTTGCAGGCTGCTTGATAGGCTATACTGACCACCTGGAATAGTTCTGGGAGCTGCCCGAGTCTACGGAAGATGTCTTTTCCCTCTTTTCACCGGCCGATATTCGTCGCACTCGAGACAATAATCTTGCGAACCTCGAAACCCTCATTCTCGCTGTAACTTCACGACTCTGCGTTTTGCGCAATCACCCATCCTTCCCCGATCCCGAACTTGCACCCGAGCGAGATGCTCTCAATTGCATCCGTGTACTCACGCGATTACTTCCCTTCATCTACGAGGCGGATTACCTAGAGTCATGGGAGGATAAGTTCTTTTGGGCTGCTCGGCGCAAGCGCAGCCGACGGGGACAGATTGTAAGGACCGAGGTTCTGTTTGATGAGGCAAACCCAGAGCCCGAGCCTACAGAAGGCGAACCAGAGTTCGAAAAGGCGAAACCGCTTGCAGAAGAGCTTATCGACACGTTGATTGATCTACTCTTCTTCTCTGATTTCACCTTGCCCAAGGCTCCAGCGGGAAAGAACAAGGTCACATACGCAATTTGGCAAAGTGGGGTGGGATGCAATACACCTATGGCATCAACGAAAGAATTTGAGAATAATCGGACAGAAATTCTGCGGCTAATGCTCACTCTAGCGAGCAAGTCGATGTACATGTCGGCCAGTGAGTGCTTGGCGCATTCGCGCTCGCAAGTCGATAGTGATAACCATGTATAGGTGTCCTTCCGGTCAAAGGAGTCAGAGCTATTTCGTACATGGCAACTTGTCCGGATAAGCAAGTCGTTCTTTCAGTTCTTTGTTCGCTTCTAAATACTGTAGGAACCCACGCTCTAGAGGATTAGGCTGATGCTAATGTCTCATAGACACTTAAATATAATCCTGCATCATGGCGTGTACCATACGACCATGTTGTTTTTAAGGACCAGAAGCAGATATTAGTTACATATTGCCTGCAACTGCTTCTTGTACTTGTTTTATACCCGATCCCCGAGCCCGGAACTGGACCTCCCCCGAAAAACTTCTTTCGACATTTCCTGGGCCGCTTGCATCGGCCCCAGGACTTCCAATTTCTGGTCGACGGCATGACCAGGATATTGAATCAACCTGTACGTAGCTTATTGTGCAACTTACCCAAGCTTCCACTAACTCTCACATCAGCTCCAAGCTACGAGCTCCTATCTCCCGGGAAGCCAGAAATCTTTGACATGGGCACCGGAGATGATTATGCTTTTTTGGGAAGCTCTCCAGTGCAACAAGCGATTTCGCTCTTTCATTATTGATACGGACAGGGCACACGACTTTGTAATCTTGGTACTTTACTATGCCATTGACCAACGCAATGATCCCTCCAAGCAAGGCTTGGTGAGAATGTGCATTTTTGTCTTGCAAACTTTGAGTGTTGAACCCCAGTTTGGCAAAAGCCTCAACAAGACGTTCGAAGGACAGGAGTCTCTCCCGGCGAGCATCCGCATCCCTAATTTCCACGGCACGTATGCGGACTACTTAGTCACGGTAGGTGCAGGAGATATTGTTGGTATAAAGTTTGTACTAACCCTTTTTAGTCGATCTATACATTACTTACCACAAGTAAAGGCAAATTGGATGCTATATACCCGGCTTTATTGGCTATCATTAACAATATTGCCGCCTATGTGCAAAACCTTGGACGTGCACCCAGTTCGAAACTGCTTCAATTGTTTGCTTCCATGTCTTCGCCAAGTTTCTTACTGGCGAATGAGAATAACCATACTTTGCTTCAGTCCTTGCTCGAGGCGTTGAACGCGATGATCGAACATCAATATCAAAGTAGGTGCATGATCAAATCTCACTGCGTCCATTCAGCTGATCTTCTGGAATAGATAATCCAAACCTGGTCTATGCCATTGTACGTTCGCGGAAAAAGTTTCAGGCCCTCCGCGACTTCACGTTGGAAAGTGGACAGGAAGAAATTGAGCGGCAGAGTCAGCTGCGAAAGGAAGGTGGTGGGGAGAACCCAAGAGCCGACTCCCTTGATAGCATGAGGAGTCCTACCGTATCCCGAACGCCTACCTTGAGTAATGTGCCAGAAGAGAACAGTGCATTCGCCATTGGAGATGATGATGATGATGATGACTCAGATGGCGATGAGAATCAGCCCCCGGAACCCCCTCGTTCTCCTCCTCTGCAGTCACCTTCAGGGGCTTCGAGAACGGCCTCAATCGCGTCGTCTATTGATGAGTCTGTACCTCTGCAGTTAAGGGGCATGTCAGAGAAGGCGCGTGGCAAGATGCCTGTCGGACAGCCAGCTTTCTCTCGACAAAACAGCACTACCAGTCTCAATAGCATAGCCACACCAACCTTGGGTGCGAATGAGTTCTTCACACCGTCAAGTTCATGGGTTAGTAGTCTCGTCTCCGTTGAGTTGGACATCGCTTACAAGAACCGTGTAGATCGAAAGCTGGCTTCCGGAGTTGCCGCTACATACTATCCTTATGCTTATTTCAGAACTGGCGCCTAAGATGCGGTCCTCAAGCAGCTCGGACGACGTTGCAGCGGCACTAAAGACCATTCGCGAAACCGAAGTGCGTGGAATTGAGCCTTCGCCTATCCGGGTCCACCTGTTTGAGTGGTCGCCCTTGTCCCTTGGCTGGTATGAATCCCTACTCTGGGGCTTCATCTTTGCAAGCGAGATGCTCGTATCCAAAGGCACTGCCGGTGTGTGGAACAACACTAGCATAAGGCTGTTCAGGGTCCAAGAAGCGGCGGCCCAGGCGCCCTCTCTTTTGGCGCCGAGAGGTGCAGTGGATGCAGTGGGAAGCAACCTGGTGCAGCGGATTGGTAACCTCAATCTGCGGGGAGGAACCACTCAAGCCCCTCAGCGAGGGGATGGCAATGGTGGCAATACCGGTACTACACCTGCGACGGTTAGAGACGTGTAGCGAACGCAGCACGCGTCACCCTCGCCGTCTCCAGAAAGTTCGATGGCAAAGAATGGCCACGTTTCTATTTATTCATATTCAAGTTAATGGTTATACTATACTTGATTGGTGTTCCTGGTCTGCGCGGTGCGGTGCTACGTCCTTTTTCGACCATGATGTTTGTCGATCTCTTAGGAGTTTTGAAGATCAATAGTGGTGTGGCGGTGCTGAGCCACACTCCCGTGGCAAGAAACAGGGCCAAACCAGCGTGGGAGTCCGGGGCTTCCTAGGAACCAACGAGAAGTCACAAAGTCGCTGGAAGCGCATCTAGACCTTGCGAGAGCCTGCATGCGAAACGCGCAATCCTCAGGCCTTTGATCGTCGTGCAATGGATGTTGTGTTGTTCCCTTATCGCTAATGCTAATGTTATGCCCATTTGAAATTGGTAGACCCATTTGGAATGGGATATGTTCCTTGGTACCCCAAGTTCCCCATTCTGTGGCCTTTCTGCGACCCTTTCTTTTACATAGTACCGCTCCACTGTATTCCCTCGCTCGTTACAGCGGCGGCCCGATTGAGAAATGTGAGAGCGCCCAGTAGCATACTCGTTTGTGCTACTGTTGCGACACCCTTATTCCATTTAGTTTTATTTATAACATTACTATTACTATTACTATTACTATTATTATTTTGCCTGCCTTTCTTGATACTATACACTCGCTCGCCCTGCTGCTAGACTGAATGCGGTCGCGGCCATGACTGACAAATTGAGTAATAGAGGACAGGATGAAGATGCAGAGGGGAAGGCGATCGTGCCTTACAATATGCATGTAGGTTTGTCAATTGATCACTGCTACTCACTGCTTGCCTGTAAACTCAAATAAGACTATCGGGCCGTTAAACATTTACATGGGCTAACGCTGCTCTCTACAGGTCTCATCCAAGTACCTCGAACTGACGAAGAAGAAACTGGAATTGACGCGGCTGCCGCGCGAGCTTGAGTTGCCTGAGCAAAGGAGGTGGGAACTGGGAACACCGAAGGCGTTGCTGGAGCCGCTGCTGGATTACTGGTATGTCGGTGATTCCCCTTGTCACTGTCTGAGTATCCAAAGGATCGATGCGGGAGATGTTCGATGGAGTGTTATGGAGAGTCTGTCTCCGCGTCGGGGGATTTGATCGAATCGGTAGGGCGACCGCAAGAGCTCGTTGGGGTGTTTTGTTGGTAAAGGGGGGACATTGATCGAGCATCAACTCGCCACCTTGTGGGCATTGTGCGTGAGACGGACAGCATGTTGCAGACAGTTCACGCTGCAGCAACCGTCACACCCACTTTGCTCTAGAAGCATAACCGTTGAGTCTGCAGGCCAGTTCCCATCACCGCCAGAACACCCGTAGCCGACGAGCCATGCATGGAGTTGGCTCACGAACCATATCAAATGGGCACCCTCCCCTATAACACCCGCTATTAATGGACACTAACGTGGCGACAAAACCGCTTATAGGCTCGAGCATTACGACTGGCGAACCCAAGAGGCACACTTCAATACGGCGCTACCCCAATACCGCACCACGATTGCCATCCCATCCCCCTCGTCTCCTTCCTCGCGAACCAACGACCTCAACACCAACACATCATCATCATCTTCTTCTGCCGCATCGCCGCCCTTTGAGTCTCTGCGCATCCACTTTGTGCACAAGCCGTCCAAGCACCAAAATGCCATTCCCTTGCTCTTTTGCCATACTTGGCCCTCGTCGTTCATCGAAGTTGAGCGTATCATAGAGGCGCTGACCGACCCGCACTCGCTACCTAGTTTTGGAGTAGGAGCATCCCAGGCTTTCCATGTCGTTGCTCCGAGTATTCCTGGCTTTGGCTTCAGCGATGCTAGTGAGTCTGAAGACTTTGGGCAGAGGGAGACGGCAGAAGTGTTTCATCGCTTGATGGAGCGGCTTGGGTATGAGCGCTATGTTGCCCACGGATCTGGATGGTGAGTTTGTTTGATCATCCTACTCTTAAATCACCGCGGATTGGATGGACGACTGCTAACGTTTATTTGCGCTGTAGGGGCTTTAATATTTGTCGTGTGCTTGCTGTCAAGCATCCCGAAGAGTGCATGGCGGTCCACACTACTAACCCTACCTTTGCTGAGCCGACATTAGGACGCAGCCCCGTGGCTTTTCTAAAGTACCGGGTAGCGAAACTAACACGAGCCAAGATTCCCTTTCTAAGCTTTGGCTATGTTCCCACCGAGATCGAGCAACAGGAGGGGCAGCATATAAAAGTGCCAGCAACACAGAAGAAGCTGAGAAAAGGAAACAAGAATCCATACTCTCAAGCTACTCTTGCTGCTAGTGCTGCTCATCAAGATTTACTACCGCTGCATTCTGCGTTTAGGCCGCTCGAATTACCGCTCCATCGCCTCTACTCGCTTCGGCCGCATACACTCGCGTTTTCCCTCTGTGACTCGCCAATCGGACTGCTTGCAGGGCTGCTGGATATTATCCACGCCAGGACACAACCTTACTCGCTGATTACCTCACGCTCGCGATCGCCCTTTTTGTCACCGGTCGAGCTCGAGTTGCAGGAGCAGGAGCAAAAGGAACGGGCTCTACTGCGCCAGCAACAATTGCAATTGCAACTAGAGCGCCAGCAATTGCAGCAGCAGCAGCGCCAGCTTCAGCAGCAGTACCATGTCCATCGCGGGGGTCGGGCTAGGCTTTCTGTTGTTTTCGAAGGTGTCTCTTCTGACTCCAGTGAGCAGTTGCAAATGGTAGAAGGCGAAGAGGATGATGAGGATGAGCGGCTCACACGACCCTCTCAGGATCCAGCACGTGCCAATGAGCTTGGCGGGGAAGGAGGAGCAGGAGGGGAGCAGCATCACCAGCAGGACGCCAATGCTAGGAATTACATCTGGTCGCCGACCGAGGTCCTCAATTGGACCATGATGCAATGGCTGCCGGGTCCGGAGGCGTCGCTCCGGTGGCTTCGCCGCGCACAACTCGAGAGCAGCATCGGCGGCGGTGAGAATGGAGGGCGGGAGCAGGAGGAGTGGTATAACATTAATCATGGGTACTGTCCTGTACCATTGGGGATAAGCAGCTTTCGAGGGCGGACGGGGCTGACAGGCAAGGACGACAGTCACAATCACAACTACAACCACAATGGCAATGGCAATGGCAACGGCAACAATTTCAACACCACGTCGACGGCTTCAGCAACAGATCCGAGTTCACCGCTCATGTGGGGCTCAGCGTCATGGCAGATAGCATGGGTAAAGCGACACCATCGAGCAGCGTCGCTGGCAGCGTGGGAAGCGCCGGACCTTGTGGTGCTAGACATGCGCGAGTGCTTTGGCAGCATGAAGCTGGCAGCTCAACTGCAAGACGAGCAGGGTGCGGGAGAGTAGACTGGGAAGGTTATAAGAGAGGGACGAAGAGCAGCAGCAGCCATTGAGAGGGCATGACGGGTGTCTCTGGCGACGGCAACCTTCCCAGGAGGGCAAGAAGGTCGTCGACGGATGGTATGGACGATAAAAAGCGTCGAAGGCTGCTATAGGTTATATCGAGGCGATGATATGCGCATATAGTCATGGGGAGGGGTGGGATGGAGCAGCAATTGCAGATCCAAAGATTGGGAAAAAGGGCGAGGCATGCAGAGTGTGGAGAGAGGTGCGTCTCATAATGTAAATGTGGTAGAGCGCCGGAGCAGGGCCAGGCCAAAGGCGGGATTGTGCAGGGCAAGATGAAGATCAGGCAAGGTAAAAGAGGCCGGGAATGAGGTAGTGCGTGCATGTAGGGGGGGAATGGGATGGGGTATATGCGGAGAAGGGCAAGGTGCGGTTCTTTGGTTGCGTTGCGGCTGTAGGAGGACCAAGTACACACATACATACACACTACCAGTGGTAGGGACACTGGCACAGCACAAAAACGCGCAGGCTGCAGGATGGTTGCGGCGATGCGGCCACCGGCAACTGGGGAGGGGGGCTGGACGAAGCAAAGGGTAATTTATGGTTGGGCAGTTGTGTGTGGCCTGGTATATGGTAATATTGGCTAGGGGGGCTTTTTCTTGGGAGGATTTGTGACGAGCGCCAGCAACAACAGCAGCAGCAGCAGTAATGCGCAGGCAGCACAGCACCTGCACATCATGTATAGGTGGATTGTAATAAGCTATATAGTCGGTGTATACATATATATGCGGTAGTTTCTTTTTTTGGGGCCGGCGGTTTTTTGGTTCAATCAGGGTAATGTGTGAGAGTACATACATACCGATATTTGACTGGCGGCAGGGGTTTGGGGCACAGTGGTGGTAGTGGTAATGAAAGATGTATATATGATAGGCGCGAGAATCTAATTGAGTATTTTGTTTTTACTTTTCTTTTCCTGGGTGCCGTGGAGTGGGTGGGAAAATGAACAAAAAGTGCGGTTTGCGTCTGGACCCCGGCGCTGTGGGCGTCGATGTGGACGTGGGGTACTTGGTGGCGGCTGGGAGCCGTCTCCGGCGGATGAAGTGGGCAGGACTGGACTGAGGATATGGTTGGTCCTGTTGGTCCTCGAGAGTACGCAGCACAGGATAGTTACATAGGCAGCTATGGACAGCGGGGTGTATAGCACTACCACTCGGAAGAGGCATGCTCGTCCGGAGGCACATACATACAGCGTAGCGCCCTAAGAGCATTAAAGGCTGTAAGAGCCTTAAGAGCCGTGGAAGCTCATCCTTTGGGAGGCGGTAAGCGGCAGTGAGGAGCCGGGAGCTGCAGATGGGGTGCTGTCATGCTAGAGGACTCTTTTTTTTCTTTTCCTTTTTTTTTGGCATGTGTCGCTGGGACGGAGGAAGGTGGTACTAGTCCGGCTGTCTGTCTACAGTACCACGCCACTATTGCAGGCAGTACTGCTGATGTGTTACATGTTTGGATTACACTTGTACATAAGTTGTAGGGCCGCTACGCGAAAAAGTGGGCTAAAACTGCCTTGGAAGAATCGCTCCGGCCCGGATCGGCGCTCGAACCGTGCAGGCGTCGCGCGAGTGCGAGTGGCCAGGATTTGTGTGTGCCTTTTTTGTTTTTGGCCGTTTGGCGGGATCGGTGATGTCGTTGCTGGAAAATCACTCAGCCCAACCCAACACCCGAAATTTCATCCACACACACACGACACCAGCTTCGTCTGCTGTGCTCTCTGCCCACGTCCTCAACTGCTGTCGCTCTCCGCGTCAAAAGCTAGCTCGCACTTTGCACTGTACGTTTCCACCTTGACATCCTCCCTTCGAACCTCGCCTGGCCACTGCCCGCGGTTGCTCAAATCTTGATTCTCGCTCACCGTACTCGCAGCACACCACAACCCACAAAGCTATATCCCCCGACAAACAATTGCCATTGCCATTGCCATCACCCCCCACCCACCACCAACCGTCAAGCTGGCAGAACTACTCTCCACGCACTCTACCACTGCTTAGGCTGTAACAGCCCGCAGCCCGCTTTTCCACCGTCGTCTTCCGTCTTTCCATGCGTCGTGAGGATCTGGTACGCTTTCTGTCCAAGCCTGCAAAGTATGTTCTTGCCTCGCTCTTTCCTTTTTATTACTCCTACTAGTATCTTCGACCTTGATCCTTCCCGTTGGGTCTAGCTCTCTCACTGCTGCTACACCTTCACATTAAACATTCTCTCACACTGCAAACAACACCACACACCAAACATCGCTCTCTAACCCACCACACAGGCCCAGATAACACCCCTTCAACACTCCACCGCCACCCACCGATTTTGATATACCCCCCGAATAGCAGATCTCCTCGTCTGCTGGACCCGATACTTCCCCAGGGTATCGGAATCTAGTCGCTCGAGGACCACAACCGACTGACACCATTTCCCGGCGCAAAGCCTCGTTTATCCCCCTCTCCGCCCGCCCTCCCTAACGCCCCCCGTGGACGTTGACTTTTACATATTCTGCGCTGCTGCTGGCTCCCGCCAGCCTCGTCGCTCTTCGCACCCCGTGGGCCTTCTCTTCTCAGGCGAGCACCGCATTGCTTGTCTGGGTGGCAGATTGTGCTTCACCGCCCAATAGCCAATAGCTCCTCCAGCTGCTCAAACCAAACACCTGGTCTTGAACTCTTCCTCGTCAAATCAACAAACCGTTCAAAGCTAGTTCCCGTGTGCGCGCAAACGCCGAATTCAGCCAAGAGATGGTCGCAACTGAGATCCCCAAGCACTACACTGCATCTCCGTCTTCGCATATAGGAACTCCACATTTGACGATCAACAAGGATGCTACTATTGATCTCGATTCATCCAATGCTTTTGAAGGTATGCCTTGTACTTGTTGCTACTTGTAAGCTAGAGAAACTGATATCTTCAAGGTCCCGAGAAGCTTCTAGAAGTATGGTTTAGTGCTTCTGCTACCGAGCTCCCCGGAAATGCGGGCCCCCTTGGGCTCAAAGCCGTGTCCGCCGATGTTTGGAAGGAGATGCTTGATCTGGTCAACTGCAAAGTCCTCTCCGTCATTGAATCCGAACATGTCGATGCCTATCTACTCTCCGAGTCTAGCATGTTCGTCTTCCCCCACAAGGTCGTGTTGAAGACTTGTGGTACTACGACTCTGCTTTGGGGCCTTCCTCGCCTGCTGGAAATTGCTGCTCTTGATGCGGGTTTCCCCCATGTAGCTGCTCAACCCTCACGCGGCATTGCTGCTGCAGCTACCCCTTATCGTGTCTTCTATAGCAGGAAGAATTTTCTCTACCCTGATCAACAGCGTGGACCCCACCGTAGCTGGCGAGATGAAGTTCGTTACCTTGACCAGCGATTCCAGGGTGGCAGTGCCTACATGATTGGCAAGATGAATGGCGAGCACTGGTATTTGTACATCACTGGCCCTGATACACGCTTGACGCCTCCTTCAACCCCAGACCGTGAGTTCTTGGATCTTCCCGAGACCGAAACGAAGTTTGTGAGCCATCCTACGCGTTTGCTTGCCCAGCAGCCAACGGACGAAGAGGAAGACGAGACCTTGGAAATTCTCATGACTGACCTCGATGAGAAGAACGCCCGTCAGTTCTATCTCGAGGACGCGAGTGCGGTCGCGGAAGGTCGGTTTTTCCAAAAGGCTCGTGAGGCCCGCAAGAATGCCATTCAATCCCTTGGATCCATTCCCGAAGGACCATGTGAGAGCCTCGAAGGCTCTACTATTCTCAATACCCTGCCGTCGGAGGACAGTTTCGATGTCTTCGAACAGACGTCTTCTGATCATTCTGGATTTGCTGACGAGGGCGAACTCACCTTTCCGGAGGAGCTCACCACTGAAGGCCATACCCTAGGCACGGTTGTTTCTGAGACCTGTGGCCTGGCTGATGTGTACCCAACCTCCAAGTATCCGGACGCTCGTATTGATGCGTACTTGTTCACTCCTTGTGGGTTTTCTGCTAACGGTGTCGTCCCTGCTCCTGGTGGTGCGCCTAATGGCTCCAAGAAGGGCTCCGACGCGACCCACTACTTCACTGTCCATGTGACTCCTGAGCCACAGTGCTCTTACGCCTCATTCGAGACTAATGTGCCTGCTCGCCAGACCGGTCGCGAGACTGTCGACATTGTTGAGCATGTTGTCGGCATCTTCAAACCTGGACGCTTCAGTGTTACCCTCTTTGAGGCCAGACCCGAAGGTGACGAGTCCCTTGGAAAGGGAGCCCAGAAGGTCAAGGCCATGGAATCTATCAAGGGCTATCGCCGCGTTGATCGCATTGTGCACGATTTGGATGGGTATGATCTGGTGTTTAGGTACTATGAGAGAGACGACTGGAAGGGTGGATCGCCTAGGTTGGGAGAGATTTTCTAAGCGGAGGATGAGACTGGATTGGGGAATGGAGGGAACTGGGGAATAGGAAAGGATTGTCAAATTGCAACTTTCGGTTTTTCTTTTCATTGGATGAGAGAAATTGGATGGTGATAATGTGTCAAGGCTGTGTTTGTTTTTGCTTGTTATTTGGTTTTGGCCAGTCATTGTCATTCATTTTTGTGCGGCTTGTATGCACACCTTTACGATTTTCAATCAGATTAAGCAAATCGGGACGAAACAAATCAATCAAAGCGGCACATTGTCTGCTTGCTTTCGTTTGATATAGCTTCATGTTGAATAGTCCATCCTTTGAAATGAATACTACAATTTATTTCACAGCAAACAGAGTGTTCTTCACCCTGAATTCGCTCATTTCCTATCATATGCAGTAATGTAGGTACTATCACCTAAGATGTTCCTCTACCTCTCTCTTATACCTTTCTATCTTTCTTCTTTTCTCACTCTCTTTACTTAAAATTTCTTACACGTTGGTAAGTCTTAGGAATCTAGAGGTAGAGTATTATTTAAAGGAGAGGTAAAAGAGAATGGTTTTTTTCATAAAGGAGGAAGGATAGAGAAGAATAGAAAATTAGAAGAGGGAATTTAAGAAAGGAGAGAGGGGAGAGAGAGAGAAAGGAAGGGAAGGACGAGAAAATAAGAAAGGTAAGAGACTTACGATATTCTATATAACAAACGGTTTGCTTTACGTCCTCTAAAGAAGTCTAAAAAAGCGAGTTGCTTTGGCTTCCTCCAAAGAAGCTCTTTCAAGTGAAGTCATAATAACAGAAACAGTATATTTCAGTTACGAAGAGCGGTCAAGCCAAACACTTTCTAACAGTAGGCCTAGATATATAAAGATCTATCTCAATCGGGTTGCTCTCTCTCTTGTTTTCACCTCAAGTCCAATCTGAGCGTTGATTTTTATCAGAACTACGATTCGATTATTACAAAAGAGCTGCTGCTTTCTATTCCCCTTAACGCTTTAGCCGCCTCGCCTGCGATTCTCTGGCTATTATCCACCGTATTTTTCTATGAAAAAAAAAAAGAAAAACGATAGGGTTACTAACGGTGACGCGCCGAAATTGACACAGAAAGAAGCCGACAACACTTATTCATTCAGCTCCAGTGCAGGGCCCGCGACTGTCAATGACGATATACCAGACGTGGATCAACGCATACTAAGTACCAACGATGCGACTAGTCCTATCTATAATAGCGGACACAAGAGAAAGTCTGAGCAAACTATAGCACTAGTATATAAGCGAAGACGAGTAAGTTTCCTCTTTCGGTCCTTAATACCGCTAGATATGGCCGCGTAGGTGGATTAATGGGGGAACTTTGTGGACACATCGGCCAAGAACTAACACCAAGAAGCAGCAGGAAGCCTTAGAGGAACGACGTCGGAGAAGTGATGCTCCCTCACCAGAGGGCATGCGCTTAGATGACATAGAGGATCATAATTGTGAAGGCGAAGGCGACGGAGGCGACGAAGAGGACGAAGACAATGAAGACGAAGACAATGAGCACAATGAAGATGAAGATAATGAAGACAACGAAGACAGAGAGAACGAAGACATTGCAGACAAAGAAAACGACGACGACGACAACTACAACGACAACGACAACGACGACACAGACGAAGGCAAGCCCTTTAGGTGTATGTATTCCCCTTCGTATTTCATTATCGAATCATAATGTGAATAGAAACGACAGGTCGAAGCCAGATTCTCTGGGGAACTAATAACACTCTATGAGAGTCAATGTATAGTTTTAGAAATGAAAATGGATTATAAAGGGGGTTTCAAGCTTCTTGCGCGTTTACCAACCAGCTTTTAGTATTCGGGAACTTCACGGGGATCGATGAAATATCGACATACCATAGGGGTATCATTTGATTCCTACTTGGATCGATAAAGTGAAGGTGACGACTAACACATATCGTTTTCTCGTCCGACGACCAAAACTTACCAGTCATAGGTTCCTCTAGGTTGGGTTTTATCGGTGCACTGCATGTTTGAAAAGTCGGTGTGAAGATGCAAACGCCAGAAGCAGGTAGCCGTTGTTGGGCATGTCTTTGGCCGGGAGTCTCGGTTGAGGGTTAGTTTAGTTTCTGGACATTGCAAAGAAAGATGGACGATAATGTCAGAACACTAAAAGATTTTTCTGGCCTTTTGTGGAAATGTGGTGTTGTACTGCTTTGCCTAGGAAACTATGTCACAGGAATTGCTATCTTGCAAGGTTCGTTATTGGTAGCTGTTCAAAGTACGCATAGAAAAAGAAAATACGAGAAGGCAAACAAACAGCCAGGGGAAAGAAGAGAAATGAAGTGGGCCGAAGTGCGCCTGCCTCTAGTGGTTTTTGTTTGCTCTTGCTACCTTCCCCTCTCCCTCCGCTCCCCTCACTCCCTTCCCTTCACAGTGCAATGAACTGAGATACATTCGCTGCAGTTCTCAATTTCACTCTAACTGCAATTTACTGACTCTTCTTATTATCTTTGTGACTCTCGGCCAGCATCCACTCTCTGCCTTCAATGGAACTCAGCACCAAGGAATGGGCAGAGGGCCTTTCAATCAGCCATCCAATTGACGTTGAAGAATACTTCGCCAAAAAAGAAAAAGAAGTCATAAAAGTCGAAAACTCGTCCGACTCTGAAGATGATGTGCCGCTTACTCAGAGGCGCCCAGGCACATCCAGGTCGGCATCGGGTGCGAGCCCGTCGACGTCATCAGTAAGATACCGAATCGCCTCGTTAAGAAAGTTTGTGGGCTAAGAATTTTGCTCAGATTCGTCCTTCAACCGTAGAATCGTTCACGCCGACGCCTACTCCCATTCTCTGCGCCCGGTCTGATGGCGGGCTTGGACACAGCGCTGCTCCAGTGATGGACATAAACCAGATGTTGGGAAATCGGTTCCCGATACCCACACAGCTCGGAATAGATGAGTCGCTGCCAGATATACCAGGCCCGAGTAACGTGTACGGACAAAACAAAGACAAGGATGCGATGATAGCGGAGCTGGAACAGCAAGTCATTAACTTGAAGAGAGAGAAGCATCCAAATGCATGTCATTGAATTTCCCTGAGTCTTTGAATGACGACACTGACACTATCAATAGCCAACATGCATTTTGTCACATAGGGTGGACAGTGGGGGTAAACTCGTTTGGATGTTTCGGGGTGAAGCAAAGTACGTTCGTTCATTCGAGCAGATCACCACCAAGGAAGACTTCACAAAGCTAACGCATAAGTACATTAAATAGGCTCAATCTGATGCGCAAATTCACAGGCATTATGGTGGGTCGTTTCGACGCTATTTGAAGGGTACCCCTAAGAAAGTCAGGGGCAAAGAGTCGCCGAGAGGCACTGACACGAAGCGAAGGAAATCATCTTTTTCAAAGAAGCCAGATCTCCAAGCGAGTGATAGCAGCGAAATAGAGGAATGATACATCGAGATGTATAGTCAACCTATGACTTTATTATCGGCTCAGATGATGGTGGAACGAAGTTGGAGGTGAGGTTTGAGTGACAATCTCAGTCGCGCTGCCAGTTTTGTTTTCTCGCGCTGCCAGAAATCATAGTCGTATAGCTAGAATGGCTTCTGCAAATCACTAGTCTCTGACTTTGTCCGAAAATGAAATTGATTTTACGAACAAGCTAATCTTAATGATCAGACCCCGTGCTATACCCTTGAAAGTGTTCAATCGATCTCGAGGTTCTGTCATCCTTGTGATCCAATTCTTTCAAGCGCCTCGGTTATGCACATCTTCTTTTTGTTGTTGATTGAAATTGCTGCTATCTGCCCATACTCACTTGAGTTTCTCTTCTTCCCAATTGAGAGACGTGATGAGGTGTTGAGTTGAAAGGAGTACTTAATGCAATCAACGACCCCAAAAGCATTATTAAACTATGCTAGCTAGTAGCTTGTACGTGTCTCCAGGATCATGTAGAAAACTACGCAGATGCAGATTCTGTGCTGAAGTTCTAAGAATCGCCTTCTCGGGGATATCGCAGCCAGCCTCTTCACTCAGACAATGTACAATGGTTGACTCCTTGAGAGCTACAAGGACATACCATGCATCCGGAGATTACATCACCTCTTCATCGCCACAGAATATCGGCATAGTGTTGAACGTACTCTCAGTGAGTGGCTTTGTACCCCCGGATCGAGTTTGTGCAAAAGAGATAGCGCTTCATTTCGTAATGCATGCCGCCTATCTCGATCCTCACCCCTCAGTGCTAGCGCTACGGAAAGCTTGAACAGACATCATGCACAATTTGCTGTTGTCATCGGCCTCCCGACTTATTTTACTTTATCGAGGTACATACTGAAGCATAGCAGTCTCCTGCCATTCAGATGCAAAGGGCCAAGAGGTAACTCACACCGCATCGTCTTGATGACATTTGTCGAAAGCTTTAGGCAGCTTTTGAAATCTCATCAGCAGCGAGAAGCAGGAGGTAACGGCCAGCAGATCTTAGATCAAGGGCGGAATCATGCATATATTCATACTCATCTTTCATGAGTTGACCGAGATGCGCTTTCGATTGTGGCAAAGCATCTTGATTGATGTCATTTACGATGCTATTTTCGGTCGCTTTTATGATTAGAGCATAATTACCGCGTATGATTTGCGTTGAGAGCCGTTCGCGTAAGCCTCTCTCGAGTTCTCTCCGAATCTCTCTTTCGACGTATGGAAGAGAGAAAGCTAAATAAAGATTCAGATAGAGGGCACACCATCTGTGGCTTCTGGATTCTCTATGAGAAAAATGAAGGCTTCTTAATGGAGGGACTATTCTTGTCGGAGAGTGATTTCTTAGTTCAGATTTAACTTAGGTTGATGTGAAGTGCTAGAAATCTTGTCCCACCTTCTATGACCTGTTCTTAGAACGAGACCACCGGAAGTATCAATACATCTTCTTTTTCTGAATCACCATCTTTCGCAATTAATGCCACAAGATGGTGCAGGTCAGACAGTATGGAGCTGCATATCGAGACGCTATCTACAGCTGAGGATCATTAGGTGGAAAGGTGGCCGGCAATTCGCTTGAATATTCTTCAAGAAACTCTACCGTTGCTCTCAAAACATCTATCTAATCAGGTAACTGATCTGAAGATTCGGTGAATGTCTCGTAGCGAAAGTAATCATGATCAACAACTTGGTGGATCTCGGTCAAATTATCTGGATTCATTTCAGCCAAGGGACAGGAATCTCATCGGTAACCCCTCTGAATGGTACGGCAATAGCACTTAATGATGGTTATGTCTAAGGCTACGATGATATTGCTGTGGGAAACTGCATCACTTCCATTGTTTACGATATGTCTTGACCAGCCCGGTTGGTCTAGTTCCGACTCATCTTCTGAGGTGAGATAGCTTCTCTCGCGTGCGCTGTTTGCGTGAATCTACGTCAATGTTTTTTCCTCATTCATTTCCACATGCGTTTCTCTGTGGGGGATGATGTTTCATGGGGAGTGACAACGCAGCGGGTACAGATTCGAAGTCTCAGCTGCAATAGGTCTTACAGTGAAGAAAGTAGAGCAGGGAGACGATTGGATGGCATACTAACTGCAGAATTGGTTATGTAGTTTTTCAATTTCCCGTGTGTAAGAGTACAGACTGCTGCTGCTACCCTGAGACGTCACGAATGGACTTGGGGGCTATGAAATACTGCGTACAACCCTTTGCGAATCTCAACTCATAAAAGTGCCCAAGTGCCGATATACGGATGGATTATGGAAAACGGGATATAGAAAAGCACAAATACGTAAGAAAGAATTTCCAGTAAGAAAATCAAAAAGCTAATCTATATTCATAATAATACCTAAATCCGAAGTCCATACCAAAAGACTACGAAGAGCATACCGAAAGATTAATATGTTACCTATTTCCCAAGATGAAATCTATAAGACACCGGGGCTCCATATTTCTCAAGAATATTGCCCATCCGAATCCAAATCTGTATCCTTCGCATATAGAAGGACATTTCACCTTGAGAAGCATTTGTCCACATTCATCCAATCTGAAAACTACTTCTTGGAAGGCTTAAGCACCGTGACGGTCGACTGTTTCTTTGATTTGGCCTTAGCCTTGCCTTTCGGGTTGCCCTTCGCGTTGTCTTTCGCCTTAGCCTTGGTCTTGGCTTTGCCTTTCGCCTTGCTCACTGCCTTCTCAGTCTTTGGTTTCTTCCGAGCTTGAAGCACGTTCGCATTTGTAGGGGCAGCACGCTTCACGCCCTTCTTCGGTTTCGGTTCCTCATCCAATTCACTCTCCTGAGTATCAAGAATCGTCGGTTCCTCGCTCTCCTCGTTCTTCTTCGTTCTGGGGCCCCTCTTCACGCCCTTGTCCTTGCGTTGTTTCAGGGGCTTGGGTTGCTCGCAGAGAAGCCCATGTTCTTTGATGTAGTAGATAAGGTCAAGCGCGATATCACAGAATTCTTGTATTCCGCGAATGGATTCGTACTTCCTCTTGTTGCTCGTCATGCCGCTTCTCCAGCGATCAATCACTGCAAAGAAGATCTCGTTTTCATCCGCAGACTTGGCATCGGGACCACTACCAACATCTTCCTGCAAGTACCCATGAGGCATCCCGTCGCCAATCTTGAACTGATGGAAGGTTTCAACCACCATGACGGCGATAACGTGAAAATTCAGAACTGCTTTTGCTGGCTCCGGATCCGGAGTGTCGCGACCTTGTTGGCCGGGGATGAAAACATTCACCAACAGCTCGATTTCCTGCTCTTCATGGTCTGGAGAGAGCAGAATTTCTTCGCGAACGAGACCGGGGAGAGAAACCTTAGTGATCGGATCTTTGGGATTTGTGTTGTCGCGATACACCTCATAGGTTGGGAGTTTCCAGGATATCTCTGCGCCAACGTCCGAAGGGCTACTGGGAACAACAGGTGAGGTCTTCGAACTATGCCGAGGTTTCCGGACTGCTGGTGGGGTATCTTCCTTGGTGAAAGATTCGCGTTCGAATTGCTCATCCTTGATGATGACTTCTGTGTCCTGCGATTTGGACCCTTGCGAATTCGGAGTAGGAGACATGCGAGGAAACACACCATCTTCGGAAGCTAGACCTGAGATTTCTGATTTTGAGGTAAAGTGCTTCCTGCGCTCGATGAGTGGTTCATCGTCCTCTGAAAAGCTCTCGTAAACTTTACGCTGTCTCAGCTTGGGCTTTACTTCATCCTCCGAAGAACTCTCATCGACCAGGTGTTGACTCTGCTGAGGTCGCTCTTCTTCATCTGACGAGCTTTGGCCAATCTGGTACTGCCTCCCACCCGAAACAACAGGATAGTCTTCATGTAGATGAGAAGCATCCACATGCGAGCCAGTGACTGGATTTTGATGATTTTCTGCAAAGGCATGCTGCTGAAGAGGTTGCATAAGATGATGAGGGCGAATACTTATTTCTGTCGTAGCGGATTGCTCATCAACCTGGTCAGGAAGTTCGTCCTGGTGAGATTGGCATTGTTCTTGCCTCTCTTCTTCTCCAGCGTCTTGCTCCATATCTGCGGCTTCATTTGTGTGCCCCATCACGTCGTCGGCATGCTCGTTGAGAAGGTGATCTCCGCTTGGATCCTGCTGACCTGGAGCCTCGAGTTCAGATTCTTGCTTGAAGTCCTCAATTTGATTGTGCTCTGGCGCGACGTTCTCCTCGGGTTGTGGCAAGATCTGGCGGTCATGTTCTTGCATGATGCTCCTCTCGACGTCCGGCAAGTTTTGATCGTTAGATTTTTGTGCGATACTCTCCATAATAGACGAGGCCTGCTCGTTGGGTTTCTTAGGCAGATGACTGGAGTCTGTGAGGCAGTTCATGGCCGTTTTCTCATTAGAATTGTCCATGAGGGTGGCCACCAGTGTTTCTGTAGGCCCAAAGGCCATAGATTATCGACCGGAGAGGAGTTTGAAATGCTGAAGAGTGCAAATCGCTGGCGGGGCAACGAGGTTGGTGAGGTGTTTCTTGTACACCAGTATGGGTAGAGGTTGAGAAATTCGATAGAGGAGCAGCCCGAGAGAGATCGATAGAAGGTACTAGGCAAAGCAATAAGCAAAGCAATATGAGCTAATTCTTGCTTACAAACGGAGGCTTTCTTTTGGACTACCTTTACTTTTGGTGTAGACTCTTAGGCATTCTCTCACCTGACTATTGCCTGGCTGCTCTGCAGCAATAAGCGAGGCGAGAGCAAAGGCGAAACTTAGCGCTCTTCGCCGGCGACGCTTTGGCGGTGAGTGAGTTCAGTCTGCTGGCGGAGAAGTGCGTATTGAGATGGACGAGGGTAGCATGGAATTGAATGTCAAATCGAATTAGTGAAATGGACATATTCGGTCAAGGTGCTCAGAGCCCGAGAGAGTGCATTAGGTGCGGTACCCGGCTGTCATGTACATATATAGCGGTCAGAAAGTACGCTCATTGATCTTGGGACCTGTTATGTCATTTCTCGAATACAGCTGACCAATATCCATAAACGGTCCACATGGAACAGCAGCACAAAAAGCGCACAATCCTGTGAGCGGATTATTCATTCCTACTTTCGACTTTGTATATCCTCTACCACTCTGCTCACTATCCCATCAAAAAGTGGACATAGTGAACAAGCCCGATATTTATCAACCAGTAATCCTCCCTTGCCTTCGTCATTGGCGTCGGCTTCCCTGCTGACATCTGTTCCCTCAATCACAGTCCCCTTTGGATATACCGGCCGAACTCCTTCTTCTATCAGCCTTACGAATGCTGGATCGATTGGCACGCTCCCTAGGAAAGGTACACCAAACTCATTTGCCATGACTTCTCCACCTCCTTTGCTGAACACGTTCGTGCATTCGCTACAGTTCGGGCACACGAAGCCTGCCATATTTTCTACCACGCCTAACACCCTTATGCCCGTCTTTTTGCAGAAGTTGAGCTCTTTCTTTACGTCGGATATGGATATGGCTTGGGGAGTGGTCACTACGACGGCACCTGCGAGCTGGTTGGGAGGGGAGGTGGGAGACGAGGTTTGCTTGAGAAGATTTTCGAGGAGGGAAATGTGCTCGTCTGAGGTCCCAGGCGGGGTGTCGATGAGCAGGTAGTCGAGTTGTGGCCAGAGGACATCCGTCAGGAACTGCCGTACCATTGCCGTCTTCTTTGGCCCTCTCCAAATCACCGCATCGCTCCTGTTTGCCAGTATGAAACCCAATGACATGCATGATAGCGCGCCTATCTCTTTTGTCGCTACATGTTCACCGTTTCCAGCCCCATTGGTCGCGTGCGTGGATAGAGATTGCTTGTCGTGCACAGGAACTGGTATCCATCCTCCCGGCGCCTGCCTGACTTTCTTCTCTTCGATGCCAAAAAATCTTGGTATTGAAGGGCCTGTAAGATCGATATCAAGGACGCCGACTGAGTGGCCTTGTAACGAAAGCGTCAAGGCTAGCTGGGTGGTGATGCTCGATTTCCCTACCCCGCCTTTGCCAGAAAGGACCAGCACAATGTTTTCGATGTTCTCGAGGGGCATGACGGAAAAGAGATCAGTCTGGTATGCACCTGGGAGAGGCGGAAGGTAAAAAAGACGGACGTAGTAGAGTATCGGTCATGGTTTGGCTTGGTGATGATTTGTTCGGTGCTTTGAAATCGACCAAAGTGGCGGCGGGATCGGAGATGCTAAAATCCTTGGCAGAGATCGCACGATGCTTAACATGACCCCCACATTCGATCTCCCTTTTCATACACAACAAAGACGAGTCCAACCTTCATTGAGCCATGCTTGGCTCATTATGTCTCATTGTCCCGCATTTTGAAAGTAAGGTTACAAGTACCCAAACAAGAAGCTACAACAGGTTTCGCTGATCTCAAATCACTACACAGGTAAGTTCTGGTATCACAACAAGTACAGATACATCCCCAAAATCCGAAAAGGAAATATGCATTAGAAGTACATAAGTTACATCCCCCGTTTCATTACTCTGAATAGACTGCTCACTAAAAGAAAGAAAAAAGGTTGTCTCGGTGTATTACTTACGTTTCCTCTAACCCCCAAGCCCTTCCAAACATCAACCGCTTATTTGCATGGAGGCCTCTCTGGAACTTCCGAGCACACGTTGTCCGAGCATGGAGTGTTGCAAGTAACTCCCGGTGCAACCATAACGAACGGCTGGCCCTTCCACTTGAACTGGCTGGAGAAGTCTTTCTCATTGCGACCGTCAGCCCTGAAACCAGCGCGGCAAGTACAGTATGTTTTCCCAGTCGTAACCACCGTGCAAGAAGTGGAGATGTCGCACTTGTTCTTTCCAGCAGTTGGGTCGCAGGAAGCTGGGCAAACCTCATTGAGTGTGTCGCCTGTCCAATCCTTTCCTGGCGTATCTCCGGCCGTGAATGGTGGGGGTTCCTTGTTAGGCGAGGGACTCGTGACGAGCGTAGTCGAAGGGTAGTGAGGAGTATATCTGGTTTTGGGGGTTGGAGTCCTCTTGGGAGTTGACGTTGTGTCTTTTCCAGAAGTTTGCGTGGACGACTTTTTGCTAGTAGGGGTTGATGTCTTCTTGCCAGTGGGGGCTGACGACTTCTTGCTGGTTGGTGACGATGTCTTCTTGCCAGTAGGTGATGATGTCTTCTTGCCAGTAGGTGATGATGACTTTTTGGAAGAGGTCTTCTTTCCAGTAGGCGATGATGTCTTTTTGGATGATGTCTTTTTACTAGTAGGTGCCGATGACTTTTTGGAAGTTGGTTTTGATGTCCCTTTGGGAGTCGCCTTCGATGTCTCTTTTGGGCCTGGCGTTGGCTTGCCCGAGCCGGACGAATCGTCGCTTTCGTCATTGTACTCATCAGGGGAATCATCACCAGTGGGAACAGGCGAGTAGTAGTAAGTTTCACTCTTAGTAGGAGAGTAAGGGTACTTGTCCGTGTCGACAGGGGTGGGAGAGGACGAATAATAGTGATCATCATCCTTCTTGGTGCTTGGATAGTAGTGATCATCCTTCTTGGTGCTAGGATAGTGGTGGCCATCATCCTTCTTAGTGCTGGGATAGTGGTGACCGTCGTCCTTCTTGGTGCTGGTATAGTAGTCATCGTCATCATCAGTCGAGTAGTATCCGCCCTTGGTTGGGGTTGACGAGGGCCAATAGTCAGGTTTTCCGGTTGGCTTGCCTACTCTAGGGTCAGCGTTGATCATTTCAAATGACGATATCCACGCTACAGAATGAGTATGATGTTCAACTTACTGGGAGTTGGAGGTGGCTTCTTGCCCTTGGCCTCTTTAGCCCTCTTGGCCTGCCAAAGCCAATCAGGAAGATCGTCAGCGTCGTAATCAGGGTAGTCAGTGTTCTGGTCGTAGGGTGAGTCGTAGGGATGATCGGTCGTCTCTTCGTAGGGATAGGACTTGTCCCACGGAGGTGGACCACCAGGACCCTTGGGGCCTTTGGGGCCCTTAGGGCCCTTTGGTGACTTGGGTGCAGGACTGCTACTGCCAGGGCTGGGATAGCCACTTGAAGGACCGCTTAAAAGAGCATTTGGAGGACGACCGCCAGCACCCTCATATGGATCATCATCATCATCGTCGTCTTCATCATCTAGGGGATCACTCTGTCGGAATGCGGGATTGTTGTGTGTGCTGGGCCAATGGAAGTTTTTGAAGCCTTCGGCAGATGGCACTTCGGAATTGTCAAAAGCAGCACGTCGTGCGATCCTCCTCTTATTCTTAGTCATATCCATCATTTGCATCATCTCCAGCATGCTTGGTTCACTCTCGTCTTCCGAGTCGTCGGCTGAGTTCGAACTATCCTCGGAGATAGCCCCATCGCTGCCATCCAAGAGGTTGGAATCTGCCAGCCCAGCTAGTCCTCCGGAGGGAGGACCAAAGAGATCATCTGAGGCACTGGTAGTCCCAAGGTCCACGTTAGGAACACCATCTGCGTTCTCAGGGCTAACGTCGAAAACTGAAATGCCACCGTTATTGCCTTTTTTGCCGCCTGTGCCGCTGACAATATTAGCAAAATTTGCGACTAGACCGGTGGCCGATGGTATGGCGCTTGATTCCGCAAGAGTCGAGAGAATAACGTCAGCGGTCCCGATTGGTAGCGAAAGAGAGGGCTGGCTGTAGCTGTAACTCTGGGCATTCAAAGCTGGCAACAGCAGAGCCCCTACTAGTAGGGTCTCCATGGAAGCGATTTCTTTGGGAGAAAAGAAAATAAAGAACGAGAAAATTAGATGCTGTTCCGCGCCAAAAAAGAGTGTGTGGGCTGAGGGAGTGACTGAAGGGTACCGAGCCTAGACATTTGTACGAGAAACGAGTGGTATCTTAGTTATAGTAAAGTTTGTTGAATTCTTCGAGGTTGAGCTCAAAACATCCCAGGCGGGGCATAGCGTGTGTAGCAGGGAGAACTGGATTTACTCTAGCTGGATTGAGCATGAAATTACTGCTGGCAAATGGGCAACAGCCACAGGAGATTGGATAAGAAATTTCTGTGGGGGCTTCCAATCTAAGGGAATGTAGTACAGAACCTGAGATTCGCGTTCCTGATTTCCTTGCTGGGCAATGGAATGTGGCATCTAGACGGAGCTACTGTCTTTTGGACACATGGTCAGTGTGCGCTCATTAACCGTAGCCTTCGTCAAAGAGCGTGAGAAAAGATTCCTCAAAGAAGCCCTTTCGTCCAAAACGCTTCGGCATTCCAAATCAAGAGTATAAGTAGATTATATTAGAGCGCACGCGTTGCTCTAGCAGTTAAGATGAGTCTCATACACCTTTGACTTGCCTTTGAACGCAAACTCTCATCAATCCAAGTGTGTCCAACGGCATTCCAGACGAACCGTCAAAATCGGTCATAACCAGAAATACCATGGAGATGGACAAAAGATCACCTACTGCTTATCTTTGACGCGTATGACCCATTTTGCACTCAAACAACTCACTTTAGAAGTTGACCTTTGTGTGCTGATACTATGATACGTAAGGATCCACTACGTGTCGCGAGACCACTTCCAGACAATCAACACCTCTCAGTGCCCACATAACCTCAACGTTGTTATGTGCTCAACTCGACTGCAGAACACCCTTGAATCTAGCCACTCTCGAAGGTTCAAGCCCATATAAAGTTGGACTACGTCTAGTTCTTTCGTCTCGAGAAATGAATTGTGTTTGCTACATGCGCGTTCGTCTAGGCACGAAAAGCCCGTTGGCAGATTGTGCTGTTGGGAAATTAGACATTTTAGCTCCGATCGACTGTTGTGACACAAAGAAGGGCCAAATAAGTAGATATCAGTCTAGAGATTCATCTACAGGTGATGATCAGCGAATGCAGATCGCATCGCCACATTCACTAAGGCCATTTTCTTGTCCAAAGATATCCCATGAAACGCGTTCGAAGAACGACGGACCTATGAAATCTAGGCAAACGCTGTATGAAAAGTTAAACTATCGAAATGATGGGTAAGCACTTGTAGTAGACTACCCCGATGTGAGGGTCTACCATCTTTCTAAACGCTTGGTTCAGGCTCGTTCAAGTGCTCACCGTTAAGCTCTATTCTATTCCTTTGTTTTCATCGTTCATAGAGCGTGCGTGACAGAAGCAGTAGTGCCTCCACGGAAACCCTATGATTGGAGACCAGATTTTGGGGATTCATCTCAGCTCCTTCATTAAACTGTCGCGTCCCAGATTTTGCCGATCTAGGGTTCGTCTCATTTCTTGAGCATTGCAAAATCACACGTGAACTTCTCAGACCTTCAAAAGATACTACGACACATTTGAAGTGGCCCAGTCAATCAAGGAACCCTGAAGAGTTGAGATGCATATTAACAACGACATAAGTGTGGTTTCCACCGTCGGGTTGTCATGACAGTTGTTGCCGTCAAGTGAGGCGAGGGTACGAGACGCTAATAGGTATTCGATCTGATCTGATGACAACCGAAGCAGACGCGTTGCCATGTCCAACAACCTCCGTTCCTTTACATAATCATTCAAGATTGTGAATTTGTCGCGCCTAGTCAACACAAAAATAAGGTGGCCTTCTCGAATGGATGGTGCGAATTATCTAACGAGCCTAGTCATTTCCATCTCGCAAGATATTCTCTAACCTCCGCCCAGTGAACCAATTGCCATGCAAATTTCAGCCAGGTGATTGAATGTGATTGCGATTTCAGATATGTACATATAATTCGACAAGGCCGTGAAATGTGTGGTTTCGGCGCCGTCGGCACTGCGATGAACTTCTTTTTGCCACGTATGCATAGGTTTGGTAAAACGGCTACAAGTTTCGTTTTCTTCTTAGTAAAGCAATGCTCGCAACCCTTGACAATAGGGAGTGCGGTTCCCCCCACGCCAACCACACATTTTCTGCACTTTTTTTTGGCATGTTCGAATGTCTGATATGAGCTCCTTCCAATATGAGCCCATCGCGATTCTATTGTACTGGTATCGATAATTTGATACTGACCAATATGGAAAAAAGCCACATTCACATCAAAGATGTGCCCAATTTTATACATCCAGACAGTTAATTTACCCGCCAGACATTGTATCTCAGAGAGGTGTATTATTTATTCAGAGATTTCTTCTAACACCCGCTATCTCATGTGAATATGAATGCTTACATGACGAGATAAAGAAGTGTCTTCATGAAGAGACACTTTTTTTTGGGCACTTCATAGGCAACGTATATCGAAAAAGAATATGATCACATACGCCCCAGTCCTGGTATGTTCAGCTTCTTGGCACTCCACTCATGTATAGACACGGTAACGCCAGTGTAGAGAATTAAATCTGCCTAAATTTGCTGAGTTACCTATCAAATTTGTGTAGTCTTATCGGGTAGCCTACATCTCATTTTGACTGGTGATAGACAAGACATGCGGAAGAATATATACCCGTATCGAGTGGCGCAGCTGGTGTAATGATCCATTTTGAGGGAGCCAAGGTGCAGGTGGGGCCAATTTAGATTAAGTAAAAACAACTGCCTTCGCGTGGAGACAGCTTCAGCCTTGCGTTCAGGTCACTCGAACCTTCGGGCCACAATTGAATTGGTTGGTAAGTTTTTGATATGGAAAGCTTCACGCCTCAGCGTTTAGTTAAACTGAAAGAAAGCAAAGCAGTGGCTACATGACTCCTATTTACTAGCCTAACGGAGTGAGCCGATCCCACGCTTATCCTTACACTACGCTCCAAAACGACGGATCCGCCGCGCGTCCTCTATTGATACCATTCTTGATTGGGTGTCGCCTACTCCGGTCTATCCACACACTTATACGAGCACGAGAAAGTAGATCAGATAATGCCGGAGGACTATAAGCAGTCTGCTATTGGGAAACGGGTTCGGTCGTTTGGTAATCTGATCAGGAGCCAGCCGAATGCCATTCCAAAGGGAAGCTACCAAGTGGCATTCAAACTATTCGACCAGGGAGCGTACGGTGATGCTCAAGATGTTTTTCAAGAAATGGTCGTCAGGAATGAGAAGAAGTTTGGAGCTAGCCACACAAAAACAGGTTACAGTAGATACTGTCTCGGGCGTACCTTCTTCCTCCAAGGGAAATACCCTGAGTCCGAAAATACATTGAAACAAGCTATCAAGGCCTTAGAAAAGACCCGCGGGCAGGAAGACGAAGTGGTTCTAGAATGCAAATATTTCATTGGACGTGTGTTATTTTCGCAGAATAAGTTCAACGAGGCCAAAGAAGTGTTTCAACAAACCGTTCAAGGACGAGAGAAGGTGCTCGGCAGCGATCACGTTAATACTCTCAGCAGCTTACACTGGCTGGGCCATACACTTTACAATCTTCAGCTTTACGACCAGGCTGAACGAAATTTACTACAAGCCGTCAATGGAAGGCAGAGAAGACTTAGCAATGATGATAGGGAGACATTATGGAGCAAGTATTGGCTGGGATTTGCCCGCTATCGCCAGAATGACTACGTTGAGGCTGAAGAAATGTTCGAGCAAGTGGTAGACGGATATGAAAGAACGTTGGGCAGCAGCCATCTAGACACACTTTACAGCAAACACTGGTTGGGGCTTACATTATTCAACCAGCAGAAATTTGGGGAGGCTGAAGCTGTGTTGCAACAAGCAGCTCAGACAAGAGAGATCGTACTTGGATCCACGAACGAAGAGACACTTTGGAGCAAATACTGGCTGGGACGTACTTTCTTTGAGCAGGGGAAATATGACGACGCTGCAGAAGTGCTTCACCAAGCCAAAGAGGGGAGAGAAGAAGTGAAAGGGAGCGAGGATCCAGAATCCCTAAATTGTAAACACTGGCTGGGATTGGCGCGATACTTCCAAGGGAAGTATAACGAGGCTGAGCAGATGCTGCAACAAGCTGCACAAGGCTTTGAAAATTCTGTTGGAAGTTATTCCATCGATTTACTATACAGCAAACATTGGTTGGGGCAGGCTCTGTACAGTCAGAAAGAATACAACAGGGCTGGAGAAGCATTCAAGCAAGCTGTACATGGGCAAAGAATGCTTGGTAACAAGGACAGACAGACTTTATGGAGTTTATACTGGCTTGGGCGCTCACTTTATAAGCAGCGCGAGTACGTTAACGCTGAAGAGATTATCCGAGAAGTCGTTGATGGTCGAACCCAAATGCTTGGAGGCAACGACGTGAACACGCTTGAAAGTAAGTTCTGGCTAGGCTGTATTTTGTACGCTCGGAAGAGGTACAGCGACGCTGGACAACTACTTCAAGACACAATTGAAGAGCAGGAGAAAACTCTGGGCAACAATCACCAAGACACGCAGAAGACGATGCGTCTCCTACAGAGAATACAACAAGAAGTTGCCCAGTCTTCTTCGAAAGAAAATGCAATCCAGCAATCCGTAATTACTAGGCTGGACAGTTTTTTCCCAGACCAGCAGAGCGACGACAAGAAACTGTACACTGATTCTGAGATACGCGAAATCTCAACACTTCTGAAGCACTTCAACCCCCATTGGAGTAAGGTTCCACGAACATATATTGTCCTCCGCATTATTAGTCAATTGGATATTCTCAGTGAGCTCATTCACTTGGGATTTTCTGACTACTGGTTCCCTGTCGTTGCAGCCAATCTGCCCTACTGTATTTGCCCAAGCATTCGACCGGCGTTTGTTGAAGCCCAAAAGACGGTATTGACAAAATCCATAGATCTAGAAAAGGGTGCCAATGGCCAGCATTGTTACTTTGACAAAGAGGATACCATGCCATTCGAAAGAGTCACGATACTAGGCAGCGGTGGTTTCGGTCAGGTCGACAAGGTCCTAAGTTTGATAACATTCAGAGAATATGCCAGGAAAAGAGTCCTCCGGACATCGGCTTTTAGGAAAAGACGTAGAGATGACATCTCGCAATTTGTTAGCGAGATCGAGATCTTAAAGCGCCTGAAACACCGCCATATCGTGAGTCTGGTCGGGAGTTACACTGATCCAAAGTACATTGGCTTCATCATGTCTCCGGTCGCCCAAATGGACCTAGCGACGTACCTAACGCACGCAAGCGTTGACTCTTCCAAGCATGCGGAGCTTCGTACATTTTTTGGCTGCCTATCTCATGCGCTGCAGTTTTTGCATGATCAAAAGATTCGACATAAAGACATCAAGCCTACCAATATTCTCGTCGACCACGGCAGCGTCCTTTTTGCTGACTTTGGTCTATCATTCGACTTTGCTGATGCCAACGGAAGCACTACCACGGGTGTTGTTAACGGTCTTACAAGACGGTATTGCTCGCCGGAAGTCGCTCTCCATGAGCCGCGAAGCACCATGTCTGATGTGTGGAGCTTAGGGGTTGTCTTTCTGGAAATGACTATTGTTCTCAAAGGCAAGACCATTCAGTACATGGAAGACTTCTTCAAACATCATGGATCGCATCAGAACTTCATCGACAGAAACCTTGCTGCTTTCGGGGAGCTGGCCAAGGCGCTGGAGGGTACAGGAAGAGAATGCGATAATATGGCCCTAGAGTGGGTGCAACAAATGTTAGTACTCGAGCCAAAACAGCGCTTGAGTGCATCTCAACTAGCAGCAGCTACCACAAGCCTTGGAGGGGAAGAGGACAATATTCAATTCTGTGGGATATGTTGTGTCCCTGCCGAGGATGATTTCTCCGATTAAGGTTCATTGGATGACAAGGAGATTATGGGCAGGATAATGTAATGTTTAGTTCTCTTCTGACTGTACATACACCAGGTCAAACCTGTATCAACATAATCATTAGAAGATATAACATGATAATACTTCCTACTTTGCACAGATAGCTTCTGAGCATTGACTATAAAAGGGTCCACCAACCATGAAAAAGAATTCAGCAATTAGTCCTAATCACAGCACTCCAATTCAGGTACTCTCGCGTACAGGGTATCGAATTACCTTAAGAATTAGTACGCAATAAGTACCGTACATCCCGGCGCTAGATTTTTCACTGTTAATCGCGCATTTAGGACACATTGTCCCAGATCTTACTTATCCTCCATCTACGTCTATATTGCCTACCTATGCAAACTCCAACTGTAATTGTAACTGTAACTCACACCGCAACTCCAACTAAGACTCTAAAGTTCCGCAAAAGTCACAACTAACAAGAGTAGTTACGTCTTGTAAACACAAAATGCTACAGAAAGAAAGAAAAAAGAGAAAAAAAAAAAAAGGAAACAAAAAGAACACCGTCACAAATCCCTCGATAGAAAAAGCTAAATCCTTTCAAAAAAGCTATTGTTCTTCATAACTCCTAAAGTCTAGCCTAGCTAACACTTCACCTAACCTAACCAAACCAAACACTTCATCATCCCACCAACAACCAACAACCACCAAGCTACTTTCTAAACCCCCTCTCACCCCCCGAAAAAAAAAAGAAAAGGGAAAAAAAGAGTAATCTTTAATCCCAAGACGCCAACCATATATCCCACTGTTTCCCTTTCCCTTTCCCAATTCTGTAATTTTTGACATCCGTGTATTCGCCAAACGGAGTCCCAAAGAAACGAAGATACCAAAACGCCGCATGAGCCTAGAAATACAATCCGTAAAAGAACAATAAAAAAACAAAACAATAAAACAAACGCATTGTCGGGTATGTAATGTGATGTAAGCCATAGGAAATCCCTCTTCTCTCCTTTTCGTCTTTCCCTCCTCCTTCTCCTTCCCCTTTCCACCTCCCGCCAACTATCCACCATCACCTTCCAAACCTACGGCTTAACCTTATCCCTCCTCATCCTCTTCACCGGATGCAGCAGGATCCCAGGCAAACACATCCTCTTCTCCTGCAATCCGCCATCAAACCCAGGCCCCCCATCAACCCGCTCCTTCTCCCCCCAATTCTGCTTGACAACCGGCCAATTCAACCACCTGCGGTACAAATTCCGCGGAAACCGCGACGCATAGTACCAGCTCCAGCCCTGGAAATTGTACTCGCGGTCGTGGTTGTAGGGCGAATCCTGCTCTTCGGTCCACGCGCCTTGTCGCGGTGTGACGGCGCCGCCGGTCGTCGGGTCGACTGAGGACGCTGTGTCGAAGATGCCCTGCGTGTATGCGACGGGCCAGTGGCGGTCGTTGAAGATCGGGTGTGGGGCGTAGACGGCTTTTAGACCGTGTTGCAGGGCGACTGTTGACGGCCACATTTCGGCTTGCATGCTGCGGCCTACGAGGTTCTCTTCGTGCATGGCTTGGAGCATGCGTTTGGAAAAGCGGACGACGGTGTTGATGAAGACACGGCGGTCGATTTGCTCAAAGTCGGGATGCGTGAACCAGTCTGCGGCACCGTCTTGCGGGGTGAATACTGGACGCACGTTGGGGAGGTAGTTCCAGATTTTGTCTTTGTAGGACCAGGTGGTGTTGCGGGGGTCCCATATTGGCAAGAGGGTGATAAAGTCGGCGGGCTCGTTGACGCCCCATTGGAAGTCATCGTCTTCGAATCTCGTCGGTGGTGTGGGACCTAATGGCTTTTGCGGAGGATCTGCTCGTTTCCAGGGGCGAGGTCCCCAGACTGGAGGGGGGATGAGGGAGTTGGCGGATGCGTTGAGGACGTCGGCATGGGTCTGCTCGACGTAGGACCGGTAGTCTCCGTGAACGCTTGGGAGATAATACCGCTTATTCCGCTCCCAAAGTAGCTTTCTAGGCTGCTTATCCGCAAATTCGGAGATCTTCTCGAAGAAATGGTAGTGGTGCCCAGTGTACCTAGCATCTGTCTCCCAGTTCCAGATGTAGTCGAATTCGGGATGCGTAAGGCTGAACCACTGCAGGCACATGAACTGCTGCCAGTACACCTGCCAATCCATGACCTTGGGATACCAGTCAGGGAAGATGTATTCCGACCACAAGACGGCAATATCGCGGAGCTCCTCTGGCACGTTTTCCCTCAGCACTTTGTCGTACAAAGCCTGATTCTCGAAGATCTTTAGGTTGCGGTCCTTGACATGCACATACAGAATGACCTGATACTCGCCGCCAGAATGCAGAGCAAGCTCAGATACCATGGCGCGAATGGCCGTAATATCGTTCTCCTCATACGTGTACCCCGTCCAAGCGCGAATGAGCACCGCCGTACGATGATGGTACTTGGGCGCAGTGTCATCTCGCATTTCCAAATTACTCCTGCTTGTATCCCTAGACATGGCAAAAGCCGCTGAAGCAGTCGCAGCGTCTGGCAGCACAGTGCTCGGAATCTTCTTCAGCGGCGTCCTCGCCTCCGGTCGAAACCGCTCCTGATTTCTAGCCAAACAATCATCTTGAAGCTCCCCCCATCGTATGTAGTTCCAGTCTGGAATCGTCTTTGGTGCCTTCCAATCCTTTACATACTCGGGCATTTCGTCGTCGCCGAATCCATACGGACCATATCGCGAATACCGATCGAAGCAAACGTCCTCGTCCAAACCAACAACATCGTACCCTCCTGCATACGCTCTTGGAAACCCCTCTGGAACGCCTTCATACGCCTGTACCTCATCATCTGTACTCTCATTGAGCGCAACACCTCTTGGACCCAGACACGCAACATGTTCACCCCTCCACTTCTTCTTCCACTGCGGCGTGTTGTACTGGGGGAATGGATTGTAAACAAATGGTTTCGAGGCAGCCGTCTCATTGAGTTTATTGTGGCCAGATTCGTAGATTCGATAGTCCCTGTCATTATAATCAGCATCTCTTGCACAACACTTCCCACCTGCTGTTCCCCTGACTTACATGTCAAACATCTCCCACCGATTCGGGTCATATGCTTTATTAACATAGTCCTGAAACGGCGGCCAATGACCATTCCAGCTTGGCCGGGGCCACTTGAGCATTTTCCTCATATACTCCTTCATATTCGTGGGTCGCGGCATCGGAGCACCATGTGGTGACGACTTCGACGGCGTAGTCATCCACGGCGGTCGAGGTTTCTGATTCACGGGCGATACTACCGGCGGATTCGATCCAGTACCTCCCGCTGCCAAAACCGGATCTATAGCTTCTGGAGATGATTGTTCCGGCCGGCCATTTTGAATAGCATTGTCGCTGCCATTGCTCTGGGGCGAAATTGGCAACTGGTCCGCCGGCTTGGGGTTAGGACCTAATCCGGATCCAGCATTAAACAGCGGAAGCTGCTCGTATACGCGGTCTTTTGCCCATGGACTTTGCTGTAAAACGGCGAGGATAAAAGCGAATGCGATAAAGGAGAGAAGGGCGAGCTTGCGGGGCGACCGAACAAGCATTTTCGCTTATCTGGGAATAAATCCGGGCAAATTCAGGGAACAATATAAAATGAAATAAGATAAACTGGAAATCGTAGATCGTAGATCGTATCTATACGAACGGTAGGTATACTAGTATACCAAGACGACTTCGGTAGTCTAGCGAGCTGCAGCTGGCACTCAGGCCCGCTAGCGTAGTCTGTGGCCCAGCGACGTCAACCGCGCGCGGCAGGAAACCCGTAGAATTTAAAAAAAACGATGCGAGGATTTAAAGCTGCATGACTCTGCTCTTCAGGACAGCAAGAGAGAGAGGCGGAGGAAAAGAGGCGGAGGCCGGGTAAGCAATCCTACTCGCTTTTTGATCCGGAAACCCCAGGTAATTTCCCCAACGGGTAGAAAACGGTGGTTCAGGTCCCCGGCTCGGTATTTGAATTGGTGAGACTGACTTCCCGTCCACCACTCCACTTGCAGCTTCTGTGCAAAGCTAGAGCTAGCTGGGAGTGATCGAAGAATGGGAGGCAGGGTATTCTGCAAAAAAAAAAAAAAAGAAAGCGCTGCCGGTTAGATGATAGCCAGGCGGGTTCGTTCGTTCCAGAAGCCAAACGCGGGACGACTTGAGTTGTGGCAGGATGCGGCAGTGAGAAATGCAGAAGAATGCAACTGCAACAAAGAAAATGTCAGGCAAGCCGGAGATGCAAACGAAGGGGCAAGATAATAGCAAGACCCGGCAGGACGGTGGGCAACCAAAAAGGAATCAGGCAAAAGAGAGAAAGAGAGAGAGCGTGTGAATGTGTGAATCTGCGATGCAAGTACAAGCTGGACACAAGACAAAGCACGCGCTTCCTGCCCCGGTGTACAGGTCACTTGCGGTGGGACACACACGCCGGATTGAATTGCACTTCAATTGAAGGGAGAAACAGAGAGAAGAGAAAGTAGAAGGGCGGGCTTTCTTTCATTCCAGAATCGTCGCGCGGGAGGGGAGGGGAGGGGGACAAGCATGCCTTTTGACGCCCTGCTTAAATTATAGTTTTGATGCTGCCATGTCCCTCGCCTCTGGTCCGCCTCATGCTGTCTGTTTCTTGCCCTGGCCTGTCTGGTCTTGTCCTTTCTTGTCCTGCCCTGTCTTGTCTTGTCTTGCCCTGGACAATGTCTACAGTACCCACAAGCATGGTTAGGTGACGCGTTACAGGACCCACATGCACTCACTCACTCATCGCTCATCAATCACATCACCTCAACCAAGCCAGACCAGACAAACCTGCTCGTCCCGATCCATTTTTGTGTTCATCATTGCTCTGTGATGTGCGTACATGGGACAGAAAGATCGACAGGGAGCAGCCCTTGGTCTTCCCGTTGCGTGTTTCGCACAAAAAAAGTCCCCGTTCATCGCCAACGCCCAGCGTCGCACGACGTGCTGCACCAAAACGGGGGGTCTACCATCTAACCACCCACCACCCACCACCGATCACATAGCACGCAGGGTTCTGAATGGTCTTGTCCAATTATGCCTTTCTTTTTCTTTTCGGCTTTTGACGTTTTGTCTTCCGTCTCGTAGAAATGCTGCAAACCACACAACGATGCTGCTGGATACATCCCTGAACCGACCACCACGAAGAAAGACAAGCCAAAGAAACATAGAAGAAACCAAGTCCTTCGAGAAGAAACCAGCTTCCGAGAATACATATACAGGACACCCCTACCCCTACCCTTCTCCCGTCTTTCGATCTCATCCTGCCTTCCATTTCCCTTCCGTCTTCCGTCTTTCGCCGTCCTCTGCTCATCATCATCTATCACTTCATCGGCCCGTCTGCGTCTCCGCTCATCTCTCGGTTGAAGTAAACGGTACCACCAAACTGTCCTATTACCCACAAAAGACCCAGAATAAAAGCGCCATTATGCTCATCTTTTCATTTTCGTTTTCTTTTTGTTGGGTCGGAGCTTGTTACTCCCGCTCGGGTTAGGTATAGGTGCTATTACGATAGACTCTATATATCTACTAACCCTCCCTCTCCTCCTCCTCCCTGTAGTTGCTATCAACTTGAAGAGACTATACGCCCCAAGAGTCAACCTTCCAGCACCCGTCTGCAATATACTCCATACAACTCTCACTCCCATAGGAAAAATCCCACCACTCATCGGCAGGCTGCAGCACTCACCGCAGCACAGTACAGTGATTACAGTGTAACACGGGAACATGCATCACATCACAAAAGCAACAACTGCTCACCTCTTTGATCAAATGCTACATAGGAAAAGTCTCCTTTCTTTCACGTAATTTTTTGAATTACTCTTATGTAGGATGGCGCCTATGATGCTCACGTTGGATGGTTGGATGCTTCCTTGCAGTTGAACACCCTACATCATGCTCATTCTCCTGTAGGTGTTGCAACCCCCCAAAAAACCCAAGACCCTTGCTCGCATGCTCCCCAGTCTCCCAACCAAACCCTCCACGCCAAGGCTGTGTTTGAGAAACAGAGCTGCGTTATGGATAGACAGCGGAGAGGGAAACCTGAAGCAGTCATGCTTAACCCTGACCCACCCTGTCTAGATCCTTTTATTTTCGCTCCTAGACCCCTGCCTTGCTCCCCCAACACATCTTGCGCCCCGGAAAAAGATGGAAGCGGTACCAGTGAAGCCATCGTCATTCCTGTGCCGCCTCATTTCCATTTCTGTACCACGACGCCTCCCCGCTTGAACTCGGCCATATCCCCCAACGCCTGTCCCTTATCTGTCAACTCCTTTGAAGGGAACGTTGTCATGAGCGCGTACTCGCGTTGCTGGGACACGGGGCTCGACGCATTAACAAAGTTGTAGACGTCGCCAATGGTGTGTGTAGTATTGAAGCGCGACTGCAACCGAGTACCATCACCAAGACGGATTTGCAGTGTGATTGTGGGCGCAGAAGAGTCGACATCCACTGAAGCAGGCCCGGCACCTGTTGCAGCCGCTGTGCCTGACGATGCAGCCGGAGGCGGAGGTGCAGCCACAGAGCTTGCACCAGGAGTAGGACTGCCCAGACGCTGGCCGGAACCAGAGAAAGGAACATACTTCTTCTTTGGCTTTACGTAGTCCTCATCCTTGTGAGCATGCACCTCAACATCGACTTCCTGTCCATGCTCGACGTTAAGAATGTGCAGTGGCGCATGGCCAGTATTGATCATTTCTAGTGTGCGGGCGTTCGCTGGGTCATCATATCGGAAGAGAGGTCCGTCGTCGACTGAGAAACCGTCCCGCCAGAGATGCAGTTCTCGATGAGCCCGCGGGGGAGGTGGTGGAATGCTAGCATTGGGGTCTGGGATAGCGCGGGAGGGCGCATCGTCACCACCGAGTGTCATACCAGTGCCGCGGAAATGTGAGGCGGTTGGCTCGTCGTCACCACCTGGCCGGGGAGCATTTCTATCCTCGATTAGGTCGTGTCACTTGGACAGAGTGAGGTTGATAAAAACTTACTGGCGTGCCCTGCGTAGGATATTGTTGATTTGATCTCGGGGATTTGACTGGCCAGGATTCTGCACAGCGAGCCCAGACTTTTCACCACCAGCAAAGAAGTCTTGATTCTCATCGTCCTGGTAGTCCTCATCTGAGGGATGGTCCCCATCGTCGTGAGCATGCCCATGGCCGCCACCGTTGCCTCCGCCTTGTATGTCCTTCAACGTCCTCAGACCCCGCTGCGGGGCTTGTCTGCGGCCACCAGCTGCTGCTGCTGCTGATGACGATGAAGAAGCTTCTGCGGTCGGGGGAACATAGGCACCTCCCAGAGTGCGTCCGCCACCCGGGGCAGGCTGTTGGGAAGGGTTAGAGGTGTCTGGGTTCTGCTGGTCGTCGTCGGCCATGTTGGAGTCGTTGTCGTCGGCGGCTTGGGCGTCGAAAAAGAGACTTGCAGCGAGAGTGAGGTCGCCGTCAGCGGTAGTCAGATAGCGTTCTGCCTGAAGGGCACAGTTAGTAAGAATGTGGCCGGGGGTGATTCTACGAGCTTCGACATGCCTCTGCTGGAGGTAGCCCTGTTAAGCTAGAGAGCTGTGCGATTCGTTCGTCCTGGCTCTCGGGTGCAGCTGAAGACATAGCAGGAGGCTTCGTCCAAGTAAGTGACAAAGATGGACGAGACGTAGGAAGTGCGAGTGTGGAGAAAGAAGGTAGGTTGAGAAGTGGTTTGAAGGCGACTGGAGCTCCGGACTTTGTGGCTCTCGGTGGGGTTCATTTGAGGCGGCAGCGGCAGCGGCAGCCTGACGTCGATGACGACCCGCCTCGCTGATTGGCCAGCGCAGTCCTTCACCCAGAAGCTGCATCACAACAGCCGCTTTGTGTTCACTCCTCACCACAAAATAGCAGTATAACTCTAAATACCTTGAAAACAATGCCACAGCAAGCCGTCAATAATCATCAGAATCATAGCGCCAAAGCTCCTTTCCCTACGTTGCCCCAATTGCGCATTCCCCGATCCCCTCGCAAGCTCCGATCTCGCCAAGCCGCGGCATCGAACACCCATAGAGCCTCAATAACCCTCACCTCCTAACACCCCCCATTTACCTCCGGATCGCACCAAATCCATCCTCTGCCTGGGCCTCACACCAGCGCATGTCCTCTACATCTTCCTCTCTCCCCCACCCAAATTCTCGCTCTCGCGCCTCCCACCCTCGTCTACACTCTACACTTCCCGTAAACCAACAACCCTCAAAAGCAAACCTCCAATCTCCCACTCACCAACAATCTCCACCTCACCAGCGCACATCTCTTGTCTTCGGCCTAGACCTTACTCACGTCCACATCCACAACAAAAATGTCAGACCAAAACCTCACCTCCTCGGGAATAACCCTGCATTCGGACAGCGAAGCCTATCCCTCGCACGCCTCGGACGTCCACGACGACCACGACCTGTCCTCTCCCCCCTCATCCTCCTCCTCTCCGCTAATCCTTTACAAACCACCCACCCTCTTCGGCCTAATACGCGGTGCCGCGATAAACCTGCTGCTCCCCTTCGTCAACGGACTGATGCTCGGCTTTGGAGAGCTGGTTGCGAATGAGGTGGCTTTTCGGTTGGGATGGAGTGGGACGAAGGTATGCTTTATTCCATATTTATGTTTATATTAATGTCTTTTTGAGGGAGGGTTTTGGTTTACTGGTTTCTTTTGACCGGGTTTTTTAAAGTGACGTCGGGCTAATATGTACGCGCGAATAGATCTTCCCTTCCCATCGCAGCGGCTCAGACGCATCTTCCCGCCGTGTAGGCCCCGGCGTCGAAATGCGCGCCGACCCCATCGAGCGCAGGCGGCGGAGCGGCCGCGAAATGGACGCTTATACGTCGTTGGAGTAAGGAAGAACTGACTGCGGTTTATACCACCTAGAATTCGAGACAAGGCAACGCCTGCAATGCTGGAGCCGATGTGTGCAAGGCAGAGACTTGGAAACACCAAAAAAATAGTAGAAGAGCGGAGAAATAATGCAGGACTTGCCTTCTTTTTTTCTTTTTCTTTTTGGGTGGATTTGTCTGGCCAATTGAGCTATACGCGGTTCTACAAACATTCATACAAAATATAAACATGAACATAACACCAATATATATGAAAATACTAGAAATACGTTCTATAGTGTGCGTGAATGCAGTTTTACACAAAAGAACATTATGCAAAAGACCCCCGCCCACACCCCTATGCCAATAGATAATCAATATTGCCAAATTTTTCTTATTTCTATAAAAACTACTAACACAAGGTTTTGAGGTAGGTTTTGACTAAAAGATACCGCGACAAGAAAGACCGTAGGTATATCATACAGTACACATAGATACAATACACACACCCACCCATCCACCCATCTAACCACCCCTAATGACAAGACTCTATGTCTAAGTCTGCCATCTGGTCTACCTTCTATTCTCGAACCTCTTCCGCCTCTCAATCTCATACTGCTCCGCAGCCTTCTTCATGCGATCCTTCTTGCGCTCCTGCAAAACGACACCCCGGTCCTTCTTCTGCCACCTCTTCGCAATACGCCGCCACACAAACTTGGGACGGTAATTCCTCTTCAGCCAGTCGAATTTCTCGCCTACGCCTACGTTTACTCCCTTGGGCATTCCCTCAGCGAAATCAACGTCGCGGTCCGGAAACTCTTTGTCGATTTGCGCGGCGGCCTTGCGGAGATGAGCGGGGATCACGGTGCCGGCTTTGATGTTGACGCCGCGGTTGATAATGGGGTTGTTGGGAGTTTGCTTACTGAGTGTTGGGGCTGCGGTCGTTGTGATGGTGCGTGTGGGTGCTTGGTAGCGGATCTTGCCGTCTGGCCCGCGAACATCCTTCAGCTTGACTTCGCCCTTGGCGATCTTCGTGAAAAGCTCATTGCTCTCCGGAGTGGGGAGAGGAGTGATTCTGATGAAGC
This sequence comes from Acrocalymma vagum, assembly GCA_028476805.1. Classification (NCBI taxonomy): domain Eukaryota; kingdom Fungi; phylum Ascomycota; class Dothideomycetes; order Pleosporales; family Acrocalymmaceae; genus Acrocalymma; species Acrocalymma vagum. Next base: position 257,360 of record JAQGEP010000025.1, read on the forward strand.
GTCGGAATTTGTTCTGTCGGAGAAGCAAACCCGTAGCACCGCCCAAAACGGACGAGCAGACAAAGTACAGCTGCAGGATTGCGGGCTGGAACATTGTAATACCGGTGAAGATGATGGACATGACGGTCATGACTGTCTTCTGATTGCTGGTTTGCGCCTGATGTGCGTTTACACCAGTCTCACCACCTTTCTATTCATTAATGTTAGCGGGGCGAAGACGTATATTTCATAGAGGAACTAACCCTCATGACTGCAAACATAGTACCACCAGCAATCAATGGCAAAAGATAGTACGGATCAGAGACTGTAAGGTTATCAATCCATAGGAAGCTTTGCTCGGTCAGGCCAGGTACGGGTAACGCGGTCATGCCCCTCAAGCATCGGAAAGCACCGAAACCAATAGTAACTTGGGCAAGCATGACCATAGGCATTGCCATTATGTCTTTCATGTTGCGGCCCATCAGGACGCCTTGCTGCCTCTTGTACATCATTGCCTTCTCATGATCACCGGCTCTTGTCGCAGCCTCCATCTTATCCTGTAACGGCTGCAGTATAGGTTTCATAGCTCCTAGCTTAGCCATCCGATCAGAGCCAAAAGCCTGGAAGCCAAAGAGACCGATACGAAGTATTACAGCCGACACGATAACGCAACCGGCCCACTCAAGGTCGGTGAAGAGGTACAGCCGTTCAATTAGGTTCTCGAACATGGTGCTAGTTCCCCATCCATAGTCCAAACCGAGCTCCTTTAATTGACCTAAGTGATCGATGGGCCGGGTTGGGTCAAACTCCGCGGCTGGAGCATCCGCCCAAGCAGCTGTCGATTCCGCGCCCGGAAGTGCATCCACATTTTGATTGTTGTTTGTCGCAGCGGTCTCGACAGTGGCGGCTTTGTCTATACCAGCAGGGGCGAGTTCGGGCGTAGCGGTGGTAACGGGTTCTGGCTCAAGAGTTTTCACCGGGGGGGGAGTTGTGACTCCATCCTGAGGAGGCAGTGGTGTACTAGAGCGTCCCCAGGTCCACGGTGCATACCACGATCCATAACGAACGGTAGACGCGCTCATGACTACATTCGGGGAGGACATGGCGCCGGTCCTCCACCTCGAGGATTGGAGCGGACTTGCTCGGACGGGGAGAGTGGACAGAGCATTATTGCGAGGAACTGATGAAAACTGTGCATAGATCATATGTCAGCCTTAGAAAGATGAGATGTAGTAGCATTGGCGTGATGCGCTGAAGGGCATCGAGGGAATGTGTGGAGATTCGGCGAAAAGCACAGCTTGATGAGGAATCCGGCAATTGAGCGAAACAGTGAAGATGCGCACCTGTCTGGAAGCATTTGAACGAAGGAGATTCGATTGGCGTGAAGCTAAAGGAACGAACTGAGTGGGCCGTAGCCCTCTACTTGGAAGCATTGTGAAGTGTCGTCCAAGGCTGGTCGGATGAGTTCGCGGCGCTCGAAAAAGATGGTCGCGCCAAGAGACTGACCATTTGTGCCACGAGCGCAGTTCTACGCTCAGACTAGCTCCGTCAAGCCTCCGCATGAACTCCGCTGGGACAACGTCTTTAATTCACAGCATAGAGCACGCATTTGCAAAACAGGTCAGATTAGAATCTCATTGGCTATCAGAAAGACAAAAACGTATTCCTCAATGCTTTTCTTTTCACCACTTGGCCACCCGCCATTACCGTCGTCCACAGTGACACCATTAATAAGGAGAACAGCATCCACGTATACACTACACCATTCAGAGTCCATCAGTAATGCAATAAAGTACAGTGTTAACCCCGAAGACCAGACGCAACGGCCATTGAAGCAGTCATGTTACGAGCTGGCCTCGTCTAAAGAGAAGGAAGGCAAGTGTACGTGCATAAAACAAATCAAGTCACCTGCCCATCTGGGCGAAGGCAAAGAGAAGATAAAAAAATGAAAAAGAGTACAGGGACGCATGATTTACAGTGGCTATCATGTTGGCCAATGGGAAATGTAAGATGGTATCGTGTCATGTCGTAAATTTTTGAGATATGAGAGCGAGCCTTCGCCCTAGAATGCTGAATGGAAAATGGAAGTAGAGTCGCTAAGAATGCAAAGTGCGTCGATTTAGAGTATCGTCCCTGAGGAAAGTCGTCTCGTCGTACCTAGTCTACATAGTTGTTTCCTTCTGTGACGGCAAGGGCTTCTTCAGCCTGCCCACCGCTCATTTCCATCGGCTCGCCGAACATCTCGCCGCTGCCAGAACTCTTGAAAACATCTTGCATGGGGCTTGTAGGACCTTGCCCGGTGCTTTCGAAAAGACCTGGGTCAAGTGGTGCAATCGATGTACTGCCACCAAAAGTCAAGGGCGCAGTGGTCGCGAAAGTCGGCGAGTTGTTGTACGCAGAAGTTGGTGCATTATTGTTGTTGAAGTAATCCTGATCGCTATATCCCCGGCGGCCCCCTGGAGGCTCGCCTGGAGGGGTATGTGACTGCTCGGGCGCTGGTTGAAGGCTTTGAGGCTTCGTCCCATCCAAAGACTTGCGTTGTTTGAATTGATGCGTCTTGGTCCTCAGGTGCTGGGGCAAGTCGTCGGGATTGGTGATGCCAAGCTGGTTCATGAGCTTCTGCTGCTTTGTCGGACGAGGCTTCCGAGTCGACAGTGAGACTTGTAAAATCGGCGGCGGTGCCGGAGCTACTGGCGCCCATTTATGCAATTCCTGACGGAAGAAGTTGATTTCGTTGGAAAGGAGGATCTCCGCGCCCTCCAACTTCCTCAAATAGAACCGTTGGGTCGTGAGTTCTTCAGGGCTAGACATGACCGGGTTGATATACTTGGCAACATAATCACGGAACTTCGTACCGTGCTCAATGAGAGAGTCGAGAGTTTCCTCCTCCTCTGGCTGGAATGGAAGCGAGGGGATCTCGTCCTGCCAGGTTTGAAGGTCTTCTAGTTTGGGTCGGGTGGCATCACGAGGTATCTTGACACGGTAATCGCAAATCGGACAAGTATACTTGTCGTCTTCTTTGACTTTGCCTCTCGCAATCTTGAGACATTTACCGTGATACCTAAATGTATTAGTACATTGTCGTCTCATTCAATCGCGATATTCGCTCACCATTCATGACATAATTCGCATTCAATCATCATTCCCGCTTCAGGCTTTCGGCAGATGCAGAAAACATCGCGACTTGAGCCAGAACCATCAACATTCTCCCCATCTGCTGGAGATTGTTCACGAGATGCAGGCTCCACAGGCATTCGCGGAGTATCAGAGAGATCGAAACATGAGCGATTGCGCTCGTCCACCTGCTTCATATGGGCATGGAGAATGTGGAGAGGTGCATTAGCTTTTCCAAACAGCTTCTTTCCGCGTCGCATCCAGTCTTCATGGCGTTTCTGTTCCTTCTCGAGATCAATGGTACCGGGTGGTTTGCTGTTGAGCGCATTCAAAGCTTCCATCGCATTGCGAACCTCCATGTACTTCGGTCGTTGGCGGAAATCGAGATTCTTGCTTCGCTCAAATAACGACATGATCAACTCTTGTGCATCGCGCTGCTTTTTAAGTATTGCATCGACAGCGGCACGAGTTTCTGGAGTAACTGGTAGAGTAGCAGCTTGCTTTGACAGGGCGTCGAGTTGCTGGTAGTGGACATTCTCGACGGACATGAGCTCCTTGGCCTTTGTCTCCCAAAACTCACCCTGCTCCTTCTTGGCTTGGAGATACTGGATCTCGGGGTGATTTTCTGGAATACCAAGTTCCAAGCCTTGGTCGATGAGCTCGCTCACCTCTTGCAAGGTTGTCGATTGCTTGAATTTGAATTCGTCTGCTGTTCGAAGCCATTTCAGTTGCTGTACGACCTTTTCAAGCGAGTCAAGCTCCGGAAGGTCAACATTGAAGCCTTTTCCTTCCTCGAGTAATTCGTCCAGCCGAGCAATGCTTTGCTGAGCGGGTCGGTCGCGCAAGGCAGCTCGCGCTTTTTCTTGAAATTCTGAGATACTCTGACCGCGTTCTCGCAAGGCGGAGATCTCTGGGCTGTCGAACCCTAGCTCCTTCGCTGTTGTGAGAAGCTTCTGAATGTTGTCAACATTACGGTATTCACGCTCCTTCTCGTCAATTTCTGCCGCTGATTGCTTATTGCCGCGTCCTCTCCAGGCTCGTTCATTCTTGCGACGGTTCTGTTGCTTTCGCGTGGTGTAGACCATGGCCTCTTCTGCAACCTCGGAGCATCTGTCGACAAATTCCCTGAGATCCGCAATTCCGCTCAACTCCCAATCAATCTTTTCGCCTTCATTGAGAAGCGTTCGCAATGCTTTCAGTTGGGGTTGTGGGCCTTCAGTGAGAAGATTTTCCAGCTTTGCTTCCCACACGTCTGGTGTGCTTGCTTTGTCAACGATCTTTTGCGTAAGCGTTGTCAGAGCTTCGTCTGACATCCGGTAGACGAGCATATGTTCGCCGCGGGCACCTGAGTATCGATCGGCTTCCGGTTTTCCGGGGCAGCAATCAAACCATCCAGCATGTCGCAAACACAACACTTTCTTTGAGTTCCGGCAATAAAAGCGAGATAGATATCCATGGGCCTTGCAAAAATGACAAATTAGTTCGTCTTCGTGAACATCGGTATCGTCAACAATGAAATCAATCTCGCATTTGGCTTCAACTTCACCCGTACCATCAATTTTGCATGCATGCTCTTTGACTGCCTTGTGTTTCTCCAAGAATTCAGCCCGTATACGAAGTTCTTTATCACGGGTCCGCTCCAGCGCAGGGCCAAGCCATTTGGCAATCTTAATTGTGGTGTCTTTACGAGCTGAAGCAGCTAGTAGCAACTCATCGTGGGAGAAGCAGGGCTGGCGCCGGTAATCTTGTAGTCGCTGAACTCCAAGTTCTCCAAATGGCTCCCAGTCGTAAGAAGCAAAGTTGACAGCCTCGTTGAAGTTGAATCCGTGGTTAAATCCAGCATGATATGCCTGAGGGAACGTAATAACAAACTCTCCCGCACGCTGGTCCAGTGCATAGACTCTTACGCCGGCCTTCTTCAGGTGCTCTGGGGTCAGCAGTGTGACCAGCTGGAAGAGGAGATCGGGCTGCGTCTCGAAAAGCTCCGGAACTGCTTCGCGCATGGCTTGCTCAAACTTTTCCACATCCTCGGCGGGGATACCATACCAGGTCTTGGTGGCACCAAAGTGCTGGTAGTTGGCCGAGTATGTGTAGTGATCCTCATTGTGCCAACAGAAAGTGGAGAAGACCATGCCAACGTACAGCCAGGGCACCGTCATGCCGGAAATGTCGGACTTGATGTGTCGGAAGAGCGAATCCGGATGGTAGGGCATGATGTTGAGATTCCAGGGATCGGTTGCATACGAATCGCGAGGGTTTCGCTCAATGGTAGGGAAGCCGCTTCCATGAGTAGTCGAGTGCACGTCTGCTCCGTACTCGACTTCTACAGTCTCGGTGAGGCTTTCGACTAATCGCCAGAATTCGCGCTCGACGTCGTCCTCGGCTACCGGGCGGGGGGCGTTCGAAATGGGATCGAAAGGCATCTTGTTAGCGAAATGGCCTTGCTTGAAGTTGTGCGCCTTCTCCTGGAACTGCTTGAGGGAATAGACGCCGCCCTCTTCGAAGCCAAATTCGCCGGTGCCGACGAGGCATCGTGCGCAGTGCCAGTCGTGCGACGGGGCGGTTTTGATTGGTGGATCGAGGCAGTAGCCGTGATAGCCCGAGTCGCAGCTGTCGCAGAGCAGGATGTTGGCGGGGTCGTTGTCGGTGCCACAGGCCTCGCATCGCTGGAGGAACCAGTATCAGTATTGATAATGTATGAATATCAGGGTGTTCACTTACATCTCCAGGACGCTCGTCGGGTGCACGCACACGGGGGTAGTGCGGGCGGCCCGGGGTCGATTGGCGAGGCTGGGTCATGTGGGAACCTGCCACGGTGGGTGCGGCATCTGCAAGTCGTCTTGGTTAGCCTGACCTCGCACAACCAATAAGCAAATGTGTGCATCTCTCAGCCCCGTCCCTGGATCGAGGCAACAGGCAAGGATGCGCAAGAGCGTAAAACCCTGTTCTGACGACAGGTGGAGCTGCAGACTTTGCATGCACCTTGTGCGCTTACCTTTCTTTAGCCGCTTACTACGTCGGCCGTTTACCGCATCCACCTCGCCATTCATGCCACTCTCGGCTTCTTGGGACAGCGTCCGCTTCAGTTGGTTGAACGCCTGCCCGTTTGCCAGCGGCGTCAGCCCGACCGATGAAGGTCGCAGGTCTGGTGTATTGTGCGCTGACAGCATAGGGCTGCCTCCGTTGCGCAGTGGTGTCGACGTGCGGGAGTCAGCATTCTCTCGCACTACACCACTAGGGCCATTGACCGCAGAGAAGGAACTTGGAGTCGATGTTGATGTTGGCTGCGGCGGCTGCGCGTTTACTGCTGTGAAACCTCCAGCATTTACAGCTGTGAATCCCGATGAGACTGCTGGCCGTGGTGTTTCTGCCGGCGTCGATGGATTAGTATCCGCCTGCAAAGTCGCATTCAGGGCCGCTGAAGCTCTCATCGCAGGAGACTCTACATTGTGGGCCGTCGGGGTCCCTTGCGCCGACTTCTTCATGGGCGACGGAGCAGGCGATGGAGTAAATGGACCTCCATTCTCGTACTCGAGCATCTGGTGAACGCCTGGCTTGACAACTCGTAGATATTCTTCATAGGGGTGAAGCCACTTTTGATAAGAGTTTTTAAGCGAAGTTGACAGTGAGGACATGATCTTGCCGCTGTAGCCCAGATCACGGCCAATCTCAGCCCATTTCTTTTGCTTACAGACACGCTCAAAGCCGCCTCTTGTTTCGACGGCTTTTTTGAGCTTGTAGAGGTCCAAAGGACGTTTGTCGACGCTCGGAAAACGAGTGAGACTGTTGCCATGCTGCTTGTGAAATTTCGCAAGCTGGTCCAGATAGTTGAGATTGGCACGTGTCCCTAGTTATTGTGAGCGATTGTAAATAAAAATCAGAGCCGATGGTACATACCTCCCTCAACAGAGTTCAACTCTTGTCGACGTGTGCGGAAATGGAAGCGCTAGTATGTTGTTAGCTCAGGCATCCCAGAGGATCTCGTAGGAGTGCAAATAGCAGGTCGAAACCAGGACAACATGAAAGAAAAAATATGAGACGGAACAATTAGAGAAATCACAGAGAAAGACGCACCTCCGTATCGATTGCAAAGGGCGGGTTCCATGAGTCGGGTGGCACGATTTTGGCGATGCCGTACGTTTGTGCCTCCTCCCGAATCTTCTGAATGTACTGGATTGGATCCTTGAATTCTTCCGCTGTTGGGCGATAAGTCGGGGCTTCCTGAAGTCCAAACATGCGATTGGGCTTGGGCGGTTGGTTGTTGGGTGCGCCGTAGCCTCTGCGCTCAACGGTAGCCAGATCCAAGGGCTGCGCCTTACGTGCGCTCAGAGGAATTCCACCTGGACCGTTCGCCTGGCCGCCATTGACGGCCGGCCCGCCAGCACCACTCATTCTTGATCGTGGGGCAGTAGGGCCTGCCTCAGGTGTCCCGTTTGCTGCAGCAACTCGAAAGGTGGTTATGGTTGCGCCGGTCGGGGGTCCGCCGGGGGGGACGAAGTCGACCATCTCACCTCCGATGGCGCCGCACCCTGCGCAATGGGCGATGCAGGTTCGTGAATGGATTTATAACGAAATCGGGAGCGATTGAAAGACGATATCGAGTGAATCGGGGCGGACAATTATGGATGGCGGACGTTGTGGGCGGGAGATATCGCAGGCATCAGACCTGCCGGCGCAGGCAGGACTACTGCCAGAGTCGGAAAGGGAATGGGAGCGAGTGCAGGCCGATTGCAGGTCAAAGGAGAGTGTGTGGAGGAATTGTGCGAGTGCGCACACAGCTGGCGTCGAGAGAGGTCGTGCAGGTGCGGCGGAAAAGCGGCCGTGGGGAGAGAAGCCGGAGTGGTGTTGTGGATAAGGTGGTGAGTGTACTGTAGAGGAAGAGAGGTGGAAGGATCAACTCGCATATAAGCGTGGGAAGGAGAGTAGTGGATGGACCACTTGCAGCTGCTCCAGGGCCAGCCAAAGCGTGGTCCGGCGATTTGGCTAGTCTAGCGGGCGCGGGCAGCCCATTTGCCCCCCCAAACGGCATCCCGCTGCTCACAAAGAATCGTACTCGTCACCGAATCTCTTTTCCATTTGCATTTGCATTTACACGTCCGCACTTGGCACCAGAGACTGCTGCTACTACTGCTGCTGCTGCCGCTGCTGCCGCTACTGTCGCCTGTCGGCGGACGGGCAAGAATGTTTGACATCCACTTTTGCAGCATTCCCACTGACTTTCCGAGCCTGCCCAAGACTATCAAAATAGCGGATCGTCGAGTGTAGTGCAGCCAGTGATGAAACCTACCAAGAGCGTACTCGAGTAAATACTGCCGATGGCGCACATACATCCATCCACCCACATATGTGCATCCCCAACGCAGAGTCGGCAACGCCCTTAATTGCCCTCCAGAGAGAATATGCTTTTTCGCGCTCCTTCGCTGAAAATCATGGCGCCTCGATCCCAAAGTTCCATGTCGCCCAGGATGCGACACAAACGCATGTGGTCCGCGGCGACATTATCGCGTGCCCCCTGTTGCGCCCTTTTTGCACAGATTATAACCTTTCAATAGGAAAGGCGAAATCGCCAACCACTAGACTGAGATGTCTACGGTAGTAGATTCTGGTGAGATAGCAGGTGAGGAGTTCCCCGAGCAGGAATGTAGTCTGCGGCGTGTGGTCTGTGGTGGTGTGTGGTCTGCCTGCCACCTCAGCCGTAAACGCCCACCCGCGTATTTTCAGTACTTCAATATCAAAGGCTTGTTCCGGCTGCACCTCGAGCCTTCGAAGCCTGTGCAAGCCTGCAAGGGTGCTGAATCGGGTTGCGCCCGCCGTCGGAAGGCCTCAACCTCGGCCAATCACCCCTCAGCGGCTCGTGCAACTAGAGCCTGACTCGTGTTAACTTTTGTTTGCTTTTCCCAGCCTGGACCTTGGACATGAGCATGATGGTGAAGGCGACGTGACACCTTGATATACTGCACCATAATCCATATCCTTTGCATCCAGAAATCAAAATACTACCAAAAAGGCCACAGGGAGAGACTTCACAGTCACCCCTTTAGGCATCAACAAATCACATGGACACCAACAACATCAACAACTCCTCCTCCACCTCCTCCAAGCCCATTCCAGCCTTCTACTGCTGCTACTTACTCCGCTCCAAGAACCGTAAATCCTATTACATCGGCAGCACGCCAAACCCCGCCCGCCGCCTCAGCCAGCACAATGGCTGCAGCAAGGGCGGCGCCAAAAAGACGTCGCTGCAGACAAAGCGGCCCTGGGAAATGACCTGCATCGTCACTGGCTTCCCCTCCAAACCAGCCGCGCTGCAATTCGAATGGGCTTGGCAAAACACCCATGCAACAAGGCATATCGAGCGAGATGTTCGCACGGCAAGGATCGACGAACTGCAAAAGAATCGCAAGCAAAAGGCCGGTGAAACTTCAACAAGCAGTCCGAATAAACGATCCAGCAGACCGCCAATGAGCTTGCAAGCTAGGCTGAAGAACTTGCATCATTTGCTGGGAGTCAAAAGCTTTGAACGATGGCCGCTGCATATACGGTTCTTCGCTCCCGATGTCTTTGAACTGTGGGAAAAATATGCACTGCAGGCAACACCCAAACTCAGACGAAGTGTGTTGGTTCACCTCACGCCTGCGGAGCCTCCTGCCTTAACAGCCACAAACACCAGCACTTCGGACGATGAGCCTAAGTTCAAAATACCAGAAGTCATTCGTTCTATCCCAATGGCATATGAGGACTGTAAGTCTTACATAGAAAAGGCAAAAAGCACTATCGAAGACGGCAAAAGACGAGCCTGTAGCGTGTGCGCGAAAGTCGCAAACGGATCGGCATCACTCATCCTAATATGTCCTATCGCAACATGTCGAGCAGTGTTCCATGTGAGTTGCCTAAGCACCAAGTTTCTCGCCGACGAGAGGAACAAAGGTGCGCTGATTCCGATCGAAGGCACCTGCCCTAGTTGTCGCAGCCCACTCAAATGGGTGGCATTGATGAAAGAACTGAGCCTACGTATACATGGCGAGAAAGAAATGGAAGCCATTTTTAAAGTAAAGAGACGGAAGAAGACAACTGCGCCTGTTTCTCCCTCCAAGCTAGCACCCGCAGACCTCCTCGACATGGACACTGGCGATGACGAGGATCTCGACGAAACATGGATGGAAGACGTAGACGACGAGGATGACAAACTCCAAGAACTTGATGTCCGCTGAAATGTTGATAAACAACCGCGCTCACAGCTCCTCAACAAATCTTAAAGGGCGGTTCTCCTCACCCACAATCCGTATACAAGTATCCACCTCAGCCCTAATAATCTCTGCCACCTCCCCTACGCCCTTCCCAGCATCAATCGTTACAAAATCCTCGCCATCTTTCGACTTAACAACCTCCTCAAACAAATCCCTAACTCGATCCTGCATCTCCTTCTTCTCGTACTTCTCGGTTCCGTAGCCTCCTCTTTGCGCCGCGACCTCGGGTGAGATGTGCAGGAAGAGACAGAGATCCGGAAGTGGGAGGCCGACTTCTGGGTGGCGGGACCAGGCGAAGCTGAGGGTTGGGTTGTGTTTCGCGGCTGAGTAGACGCAGCCGGAGTAGTAGTAGCGGTCTATTATGACGGTAGTGCCAGCAGCCAGGTCGGCTTGGATGGATGAGCTGGTGGGTATAGGTTAGTATTTTGCGCAGAATGCCTCGGAAGGACAATGGGTGTAAAGGTGAAGACGTGGATAGTTAAGTAGACAGAAGTTACTGTGCCGTCTCTTTTCTTCTCTTCTTTTCTCCTACTTACGCTGCTTCCCAACGGTTCGCAGAAAATAACAAATGGATGACGTGGTCTTCTTGTTCACCTTGCCCGCTCAGGTAGTTGCTGATCATTTGTCCGATTGGTGTGGTTCTATCTATATGCATGCAAATCAGCAACACTTCTCCGTAGATAAAATGTCATAAAAAACAATAAATCATAAAACCACGAATCAGAATATTTCTTTCTTCCTGTCCATTGACATATACAGTCCACCCAAATCGTTACGTTTCCATTCTCCCTCTCCCCTTTCCTTGACTTCAGTTTTCCGAAGCCGACCTCCCATTCTCCCAAAACTACCCGCAAATATTCCAACAAAAAAATATTAAAAATAGAAATATCCCAATATAAACGTAAAACCCCAACAATAAAAAAAGGGGAAAACAAAAACACACATACCAGGAAACCGCCTACACCTTACCCTCACACCATCCTTTTCCAGTCCCGCGACTAGTTTTTCGCATTGTGTGGATTTGCCGGCGCGGTCGAGGCCTTCGAGGACTATGAGGGCGCCGCGGGGCATTTTGATGGGGTGGGGTGAGATGAGATGGGGAGGTGGGTGGAGGGTAAGAATGCGATGAGGGCGGTAGCAAATGTAGATAGGGAGTGGGTGGAGAGTGGGAGGGGATGTGGGTTTGGTGTTGTGTTGGGTGAGGGTGCGATGGGAGGGAAGGAATACGCGAGGGGTTGGTTTGGAGGGGGAGAACTGAACTGGTGGGGTTGAGATTATTTGTGCATCTAGTGTATTTGCATGGAGTGTGCAGGTCCAGCCTTTCGTCCCTAATTTCAATAAATGATAGCTATCTAGTGCTAGTATAGAATTTTTGCATTTTCCACTTTCACATCATACGCGAGGTTATTTTGCTGTGTTGTAGGTAGAGTTTGGCAGGCACGCAGGGTCGATGAGGAAGGAGCCCTGCCTCGCTCAGCTTCTGCCACCTAGGCATCAACCCCCTCTTTCTTTTACATATTTTTCTTTCTCTCATACAATCATATTTGAGACAACACTGTTCAGAATCTCTCTTAAGGATGATCGATTTTGTTTTGAACTGAGTTGTCGTTGCTTTGTTTGATATCACATATAAAGGCTGAGTGCTCTGACGGGTGACCGTCAAAGGGTCGATACTTAAGAAATGAACGGTTGCCCATCTACACAAATGCATGATGAGGCACTCGACAGAGCTCCAATACCACACTGCTGAGAAGATGATTCCAGGACCATGGGTGAGCTATGGACAGTTGCTTCCCAAGCCGAATTTACCAGGAAATTCGCGACGAGCAAAGAGTGCACAGAGGAAGACGGCCTGCGCTTAAATAGTCGGAGGATCGATTTTAAGGCCATTCTTGGGCTCAGAGACCGTCAGCTCGAGTTGCTGGGTACCGATGTATGTACATTTTCTGGGCTTACACAGTCAATGATCCGGTCACGCTGCTCAATGTGCCGCGCCTTCGCATCGCATCTCTGGTGAAACCTGCACGAGATGGCCGGAGTGTTGGTAAATCAGCCCTAGGGAGACTTTGGTGCTTTCGATCACTATCATTTCCGGCTGTGATTCCATCGAAGAGAGTATGCCAGTTATATGCGGCTTTTCTTTGGCTACCGATACTTTGCGTCGCGTAACAAATGTGAGAGGTCTTCTCTTGCCTTTGGCACAAGACTATACTACACCGCCTGGAAACTTTTGTCATGGAATCAAGTTGAGACAACAGGTCAATTTTGCAAGACACTACAAGATGCTCTCTTTCTGCGCCAAGACACATCCGGAGTGTCAACAACCAACCCATGACTTTCCGCTTCGTGCCAGGGTTATCGATTGCGAAACGCGACAGCTCTTTCCATTGGTAGCGAATGGTCGATATCTGGCTCTTTCCTATGGTTGGAGTAAACAAACAGCGAATATGGTAGATTCGACTATGGATGACATTCAAGTAGCTAGGTTCTCACCAATATCTCTTCCACCAACTATAGAGGATGCGCTTATTGCAACCATATATTTGGGTGGACCGCTATTGCATTGGACAGTACCATTTGGCCGACAAGGAACATCAACTAAGTTAAATGTCGAACATCTATAACCGCGTCTTAGCAACATTTTGCGCCGTTGGTCCGAACGATGATTTTGGCTTACCAGGAGTGACAGCAGGACGAATCTCATCTTCAACAACTGCTGCACAAGGTGTGCCCGTCACTGTTTGCACTAACCCATCTCAGTTACATAGCCATGTCTCTGGTCCTATATATCCACTCGAGGTTGGACGTTTTAAGAGGCTCATTCCTCTCATTAATGCATCTTCTTCACCGCTGAGCAGGTCTATATCGCATACCGCTCATCTTGTCAGTACGAATGCGTCATGCAAGCTACGCAATTACCTGAAAATCTTCTTTGGTACCCCAACCAACATTTTCACAACTGTTCTGGACCAAGAGATACGATGGAGTCCAAATGACCAAGTCGCCTTTACCTACCATGCGCAAAACTATCAGGAGCGGCGATATTCAGTCGAAGTAGATTCTCTACCAGCTTTTAGAGGCTTCTTATCCATTTCGGGCAATCAGTCTTACCATGGTGGCGTGATACTTTATGATGTTTGCTCGCTGAAAGTTACTATTCCATCCGAATGGGGATATCGTGTAAGATTCGTCTATGGACTTATTTGGGAGCCCCCAAGGAACCTTCAATCAGGACCAAACCTCCACCCCATCATCTCATCATGGAGCTGTCTATATCGAAAACGAACGCTTCTACAATTCCCTACGCTCAAACTGGATGATTCTTTTGCCTCTGATCCTACAGGACTTACGTGGGCAGGTAAACATGCCTAGGAGGACGTTTTATTCCAGCTTCCAGACATTGATGTCGTCCACAATGATGGAACACTAGTACCTATCGGGCAATATTTTAGGCATTACCATGACTGCAAACTCGTTCCTGAACTCTCGCCGTATCTTAGCATTACCTCTATATTCTGCCGCCTCACATGTGTGACACCCTATACTACCTATTCTCAAGATCACCGGCACTTGACGTTTCACTTGAAGGAGTCATACACAGAGAATGTAATATTCATGTACGATGAGGGCTATGTAGAGAGACCGCGAGAATGTTTTGCGGTATTACTACTTGGACCCATGCAGATGCAAGAACCAAGCTATTGGCTGATGTTGGATCGCTTTATTCTAGGTGGGAGGTGATATTTTCAGGGACAAAACACTGAAACACAATAACAATAACTAATCTGACCACAATTAGATTGAGGTGATGGATACTGGGTTTGCGTTTTGGATCACCCTCATTGGCATATTCCGCACTCCATCAACTGCTGGAGGCATAGGACAGCGGTCCCATGGTATTTTCCATCGCAACGAAAGAACCATGGCAGATATATTCTCTTGTCGAGGAATTTCGAATAAGAGATTAAACTACGCCATATTAGAAGAGAAAGCGTGACCGCTAAGAAGCCGGCCTTCCAGGCATGCAAAGAAGAACGGTATAGCATGTCTGTCCATTGAAAGAAATTCTCGCAAAGTGGCCCACCATCACAGTACCGGCATCTCCAATACCCATCCCTTCAATCAAACAAACATACATTCTCTCCCAGCCATGCACGAATAGGGCGGCCAAAAAACTGGGGCAAAAAATTTCAAAACAAGCTAACGTGCATCCACCTGTAACGGAACAACTGTATCGGCGCTGGTCGATCAATATCCGTTACTGGTAGGACTCCACTCAGAGGCATATGGGAGTGCGTGGGGAGAAGGGAAAACCACGAATGTAATTGAATCGCCAATAGGCCTTGTACGAAAGGATACAAAAGAACTACTACTCTATCTAAGAGGATTTAGTTCCTCTTATAGGGCTAAATCCCGCTCTGGTGAATTCCTATATTACTTTTTTTTCCCAAGCCCGAATAGGGTCCGGGGAGTAGGTAGGAGTAGCGGTATGTGTTGGCTCCATAGTGAGAGGCCGGGCTAGGTCCGGTCCTGCCTCGACTCGTTTTGCGCTTTGCGCCATAGATAGTCCGAATGTGCGCCGATTCGGATCAGACTCCATCCCACCCACTAGCGCCTTAGCGAGCGAGCTGAATTGCCACACTTTGTCATGGCTCTGGGAGAGATGATCTGTAAAGGCTGTTACAACAACCACCGTAGCGGAACAACATTCCCTTCTTCGGGACCTTAGATGTACCAACGCGACTTTATAGGACTACAAATACTATATACTAATAGACTAGCTAGTACTCTATATATTATCGAATTTAAAGTAGAAAATTACAGCGGTCTTAGGCTTACTATTAGAGATTCTATTCGCGGTAAATATTTACATCTTAGCTATTACTCCTACTAAATTATGAAATTTAGTATATCTTATAGTTTTGGAGTAGTAGGAAGAAAGGTTAATTACTAAAGCTTATAATTCTAGACTTTAGTGATACTATATACCTAGAAGCTAGGTGTTATGAATGAACCCCCTTAGTATAAGGAGGCATTCGGAAGAACTACGGGCAATGGCGATAAGAGATCCCTGCTACTATCACCCAGGAACATTAGCGGCAGCCGACATGTCACGTAACATGCTCAGGCTAATAGGACTCCTAGAGCTAGGAGAGTAGTAGATTAAGGAAACTATATTCTAAAAAGAATAAATAGCTGGAAGAACTAGTAGGATGAGACGGAGCGGGCTAGGGATAGCAGCTACTAAGGGACTCTAGCAGGTAACGTCCGGAGAAGGCAGTTAACTGCTATAAGGAGGTCTAGAACTGCCACATAGCTTGGCAGGTTCTATATAAACAGATAGATTTCTTAGCACAGATTATTCGCGGTTATACTCGTATTATAACGGAGTAGTTATAGATTAGTAATTACACTTGTTTATTATTTAACCATACAACGTTTGAACGTTTACCTCTGGTGTCACCAAGACCACTGAATAATCCTACGGCTACGTCAATATCTCGGTACCACAGCACCCTAGCGGACCCAGGTAAGGTAACGAGACTTCCCCGTAACACTAAGCTCCCCGGCAGGAATAATTGTCCTCCGAGGAGCTCAGTATATATAGCTGCGAGCAGCTGAGTACAATTTAATCAGTGTTCTATCAATTGATCACCCTAAAACCTATGTTACCTTGCTCTCCCTAGTCCTCCACAGTTAGTTTATTTCTATTTAATCTAGATAGAGTACTTAGAGACATTAAGAAGCTAATTACTATAGACGTCCTAAGACTAGCTATAGTACTATCTATTTGTACAACCTATAAGAACTAGGGAGTATACCCGTAAGGCGAAGTAGTCTAAATACTAGTAACGCTAGTATTACTAGCGGATCTTATATCGCTACTCTATCTAATTACACAGGAACCGTAAAATAAGGCTAGTAAACAGCACTATTTCAGGCTTATTTAGAAACTAAGTAATACCGCTGTGAGGGATGACTAGCAGGCAGGTGTGGCACGTGAGATGTAATGGGCTTGTATTGATATTAGAGAGACAAATCCTTGAGGGAAGCTCAAGGGTTTGGGGTTCGGAGTATATCCGTGGGTGACGGGACCTGACTAGGCCCCGTTAGGGGCCGAGCACTTCCCGTAGGGGTTCCGGACCGTAATAGGTGTCACAACCGCTTAAATATTCTTTGCCTAACACGTCCTTAACTAGAGCCATATTTAGTTCCTATCTAAGATAATAAAGCTAAAGTCCGCCGAAAGACGAAGTCGGCCATTCTTAGGAAAGCGAGGGTAATAACTTATAAGGATCTTGAAGAAGCACGAGAGAAGCGGGCTGAACAAGAGGCTAAGGAAGCCAAAGGTAAGGGAAAACGTAGCCGGAAGCCGAAGGGTGTTGCGCCAGCGACAGAGGCTACTAAAGAGAAAAGGACACGTGGAAAGAGGCGCAAAACTGCTGCACCAGAGCCAGATGCACCAGAGTCAGGCGGGCCAGCTGCACCAGAAACTTGGAGAGCCCCGGAGGCGCGAATGTACTAGAAGGCGGAGGGTATAGAATATGGCTTCGTTGGATAAGGTTAAGGCGGCCTTTATATGTGTAATAGTTAGTAAATGACATATCCAACTTATTATGCTTACTGGCGCGCGACGGGTTGTAGGTAAGATTCCGTAAACGTTTCGTCGCAGTTGTAGATACAGCCGTTTTCGAAATTAGCTTCTACCTAAACACACTCTGAATATTACCGCATAAAGGCTCGTGTATATGCTATCCCGAAAGAAAGAACCCGCTATGCTTATAAATTTCACTGCTGCGTGTAAAATACGCTAATCTACCCAGCTCCGAACGCGAGAACAACGCAGACATTTTCCGTAACTGGCTGCAATATCACTAACCTCCGAACTTTGGAAATCGCATAATCTGGACGACCTACGTGTTTTGATGGAGATAGTTTGAAAGGAGCTTACCGTAGCACAAGCCTGGCGTAAGCCACCAGCCGGTGAAGTCGGCTATGCGTGGCTCAGCGGGAGTCAGCCTACTCTAGCTGAAGACAGAAGGATGCAGTAAAAGACGCATATATAGAGCCGGATACCGTCAAAAAGCCTAGTTAGACAACTGCATTCAGCTATCAAACGAAGTTGGCTTTACCTTTCTTCTTCATATTCTTATTAGTATGGCCTCTGCAGGTCCCCATTCTCCTTATTTCGGCTTTGTCGACTATTTGGCAAATTCCTGGCCCCAGCTCAGCCTCCTTAGCGACTTCGCTTCTGAACATGTTAAATTTGAGGGATACCAGGACGAGGGACACGTAGAGAACAGGTTAACAAAGATCAAGGGGAGAATCCTCGATATTAACGAATCTTCGACGGAAAGGCCACGGGAATTCGACAATAAATTCGAACTCGAGCAGCTCGTCTCCAGCCATTCGCCATCTCTACGCCAACGGATAATTATATGTGAGAACATTTCGAGGGATGTTATCGAATACCTAGGTAGCACATTCACATTAAGCCCACGGTTCTTCGAAAATCACCTTCAAGGTCTCGAGTCGTTCAACCGGAAGTGGTACACTGGAGATACTAGGGTTAGAGTTGATCCACCATATTCCGTTGTTGCACGGGAGAACTTCTTCACAGTCCATTTTTCGCGACCGTACCCTTTCAAAGGATGGCGAGATCTGTACGAAAGGAGGAAAGAAACACACATACCACGACTAGGGAGCGTTGTCACCCATAATGTGTACGTCAGAGAAAGTGTCTCCTTCTATGAACCCTTCCGTTACCAGGATTCTTATGAACTGTGTAAGCACCGTAATCTAAGCGCACATTTATGTAGTTATGCTAACCTATAATTCGATAGATATTATCCTGTGCGATCCACTAGTAGACCCTACGCTTCCCTCGGAGCTTCACCTCCGCAACCGCGATCCTTTACCAGAATATGGGAAGAAGACGAACATCACGTATGCCTACAAACGAGAGCACGTCTCAGCACGTTCCGCTATTACTCGGACCATACTTACCCTAGGGCACAGTTCAACCAAGAAGCTGCAGACTGCCATCACAACCTCTATAATTGAAATGGCGCTCGACTTCTCCGCTGCAGCACTAGAAGAACTGCGCCAACAATCCCTGCGAAGAACTACTCAGCTGGCCATGCAAGAGTTAATTCCATTAACCAACTACGAGATCAAGCCATTCCAGGGGACGTCCGATTCCTTTCAGGGAAGAGAAGATGTGTGGTCTTATAACGCCATGCTATGGTCCTTCCATGCCAGCGGCGGTATGATGAATCTGCTTGAAGTGCTTGAAACCCATCTCTCAGAAATTGAAAATATCTCTATCAAACGGCTGCCTCAGACTAGCGAGCGAAGGAGAATTTTGGTAAATGAGACCGATCAACTACGCAAAACCCACCACATCGTCCAGCAACAACTAAATCGCTACCTTGACTTTCTACGGCAGGATGAAACAATGAATGAAACAAGACGACTCGTCAGACTGAACATGCTAGGGTCGTTTCTTGTGCCATTCTCAACAGTGGCAGCCGTTCTGGGTATACAAGACTCCAAGCGCATTTGGGTCTTTATTGCGCTTGTTCTCCCCCTTTTGTTGTTTTCAGTTGTTATAGGTAACTGGGGGATTTCTATCGGAACGTTGGTCAGCACAATCACCAGCTTCGTGCAGAGTACGCTGCCTGGTTATTACAGAAAAATTCTGAGACCTCCGCAGAGAGCGAAGGATTGTTCGCATAACGTGTAGCGTAAATAGGCATAGTCTGTGATAAGAAGGAATATTACATCTACCATATAACCAAATGCACCCTACTGTGAGCGAAGGGAATCCTCCGTGCTATGAAAGTTAATATATATATGTTAGCGTATTCTACACGTAGCAGTAAAATTTAGAAGCGTAGCGCGTTATTTCTTTTAGGATAGCATATACACGAGCCTTTATGTAATAATTTAGATTGTGTTTAGGTAGAAGCTAATTTCGAAAAACAGCTGTAGCAGAGCTAGCACTCAGATTCAACTGCCTCACATGATCGATCAGTAAGTTGGATGGCTAACTTAAAAGAGTATACAATTGTTGCCTAAGGTAAAATACAGTGTATCCCAGAATCCGGAGCTATATAAGCGATAATAATTAATCTCTTTGATTAGTGGACTTCGATTGGAGGTACCGAGAGGGGTGGCGAATTCGCATGAATTGAGCGCTACCTGCAGCCTTACGGCAAAATACTACTCTTTAGGGATGCTATTGGATTCTTAGGCATATATAAAGGCGCTTTATAGGGCTGCGACAGTAACAAAGCTTAGTGGTGGCCCTGCAGTGTATTATGCTTGTTTTGCTATGAAGAAAGTGTCCTTAGAAATCAGGCAAGAACTCACTCATACTAATGTAATGTTTATATAGATAAAGTTATAAGGGCTTAGGGATAGCCTTAGGATATTATTGAAGAGGAATATTACGAAAATTTAGACGTATGCGGATTTACTACTTTAAAGTCGAAGTACCTACAGTTTGTTCCGTTACGGTGGTTGTTCCGTTACGGGTGGATGCACGTTAGTTATTTTTTTTAATAAGCAAAGAATATCTTCATCGTTGTTCGCAGATAAAACACTTTGAGAGAATATTTGCTTGATTGATACTTCCTGCACGCTGTACGTATACTAACACGGCACTGATAGTTGTTTGCGACATGTAGATGTAGATGCAGGTCTAGTTAACAGCGGTATACAACACTAGACTACATAACCATGGAACCCAAGAAAAAATTCCATCACCTCTTTTTGAAAAAAAGTATTTGTTTCATAGCTGAGCACGAGCACGAGTATGAGCACGAGCCTTTAAAAACTTCACACTGCCGTAAACCAGCCAACCTTCATCCAAAGACCCCACATTTCACCATTTCCCTCAATCCAGCCTAGCCTGTAAAAGTTTTATCTGATCATCAGATAAGTCCCGACATCGCTCGGGTCATTTAACCAATCATCTCCTCCAGCAATCCTTGTTCGTCTCCCATCGCCGAAGCATCTCCGACCCATCAATCAATCACATCCAGACCCGCAACCACGGCATAAAACATCCCACCCCACACCCACGATAATAACTCGGAGCGGGGCAGAACTACTCTCCGGCTATGCTTGGTTGGCGTGGATGCGGATGTGGGTGCTGATACGAGGACCAGGTTGATACCGATGAGCGGGGCGTTCTTGCCCTTCTGTCCAGCCTCTTGATTTGTGTGGTTGTGGTTCGGAAGACGGATTGCGGAGACAAGGTGGTGGTGTGATATGCGCATGGATGTGGAACTTGCCCCTACCCTGTCTTTGCTGTGAGACATGAGAGGAAAAATTTCATGAGCCTGACGATGAGACTGGTCATCTTGCCTAGATCTAATTAGGACTTTGTAGCAACTGGTAAGGAAATTTTACGAGCAAAGGATACGCAAAGGTTGATAATAACAGCATACGAATTATATCTTATGTACCGAAATGCAAGCAACCCCAACGAGGACGCGAAGTCCTACAGTTGTCTTTCAATATGAACATATAAAAATTGAATGCTAGCAAAACTGAAAAGACCACGCTGCGCTTCGTCATCACGCTATGAGTCGTTTGCGAAACCGAAAATCCTACCATTGAGAGGAGCTCTGACCAGCTTGCGCGGTGTGCAGAGGCTACCACTCTCAGGAACCACGCTCCGAGACTGCCTCTCAATCAGCGAACCATCCAAGTTGATGCTATTCCATTGTCGGGTGTTGTGTATGGAAAGTGGTTGCTACGTACAAGCGCTATACTGGGCGGCATTGAAGGCATTGCGGAACCGGAAAGTGTTTGATATCGTTATTATTAGGGGTGCATGCAGTAACATCTGTCGTGCATGTCGTCCTTAGTATTTGGGTATCATGAGATGAGCAGTAAAGCGTAATGAAATGGATGGAACGTTAAATTCTAAAGCTCATTGTCACGGCTTGTACTTCACCTCCAGTTCCTCGAAGAGACATCGGTGCTGTGAACAAGCGACGAAATAGGCAGTGGAGAGCCACTGTCAAGGCTTGTTCGGGGTGAACTGCTGTTTCGTCGGATTTCTTCAGCAAGGCGCACAAGCTGAGCGTTCTCGCCATCTGATTTGCGAGGAACAAGAGGTGACATGCTGTTTTGTAGCGTGGCAATGACACCGGCTGTGTCGAGTTCTAGCGCACTGTATGTCCGAGGCTCCATGTTGATATTATTCTTGGGAATGCCAGATGGTATGGCTTTCAGATTGCTAATCCAGTCCATACGATCCGAGTCCATGGGGACACGTCCTTCAAAAAGCTTGTACGCGTCGCTGCACCCGATTGAGTTCGACTGTGTGACTGAGTCATTGCGACGTGAGTCGAGGCGCGAAGTAGGGGAGCCTGTATCAACGGGGGGCTCCATGGTTTCTAGCGGGCTACCAATGCTGGATTTCCGTGATGAAGATCCTGCACGCCAATCGGTGGCTTCATTTCGCAACTGCGCGACTCGCTGACACCACGCCTTTTGGCGAGGGTTTGCTTGACAGTCTGGACAACTACCGGGACCCGCTAGTGCCCGTTCTCTTTTTACCTCGTCGGACCCTACCCAGCCACGAGGCGGTGCTATTTCATCCTCGCTTCGTTGAGATTCTTGCAAACGAAGGGAAGCGTCACGACACATGCAGTTTGCATCGTCTGTACAGAAGCCACAATTCTCAGCATCACTAGAGTGGTGGCCCAAGAACGCAGTGGAAGGTTGGGAGTCGGCAGGAGTGCGCTTGGCAGAGAACTGAGCAGTAAAGTCAATTTCTCGTTCGGCAAAGACATCTACAGCTGGCGTTTGGACGCGCTTTAGTGGGGATGCGTTGGTGCGACTTGGAGCTCGAGATAGAGGGACGGCGGCCAAGAAAGCATGAGCGGTGGTTGACCCAGCAAGTTCTGCGATGCAAGCACACTCGCCGTCGGCCTTGCAATTGCCGCACCCTATTATGTCGTTTGTCTTGGGTGTGCTGTAGCTGAGAGAGGTCATGGAGTTCCGAGAAGGGGACTCGGACTCTGCTCCGCTGTGCTGGAAGAAAACAGCTTGCTTTTCGGCGTGATCTCGATCCTTCAGTTGCCGCTCAAGAATCTGTATCTGCCGTTCATTGTTCAAAGCTTTGTCTTTCCAAAAATCCCTCTCTTGAATGAGGCGCCTTTCCACCTCTTCCCGCTGTGTCAGACCTTGTTGTAGCTGGCGGATTTGCATGTTCTTGTCGTGTAGCTCCGACACTTTATCGGTAAGCTCCTGCTTGTGCCTGAGCTCAGCATTTTCAACCTGAGCTTGCATTTCATTAAGCTTAGCTGCCTTTCTGGCGCGAAAGGCTCGCTGAGACTCGCGGTTCTGGGCTTTCCGCTTGGATGCAGGCTCATCCGTAGCAGGCTTGCGGCCAGGTTTTGGTCGTGGAGGGACTACATAGCTGGCACTGGTCGGACCACCTCCCACAGGGGAGGGGCCCGAAATATCGGTGACAGGTGAGGAAGCCGTGGCAAGCGGTATCTTCGGGGTTATGTTGGTAGATAACGGCGTCGGCACGATCGCTGGCGTCTTGTCAGCAAACGTGCCTGAGGGTAAGGTTTCGCAGTATAAGAGGTGAAATTAAAAAAAGAGTGTGATACAGGGCTGTTGCGGTACCTAGAATGATGGGGACAACAGTGCCAGGCAGAGCTTATGATGGGGTTGCTTTGCTGCACAAGAGGTTCCCCACCTACCTCTCAGAGTGAAAGGCATTGCAGAAGCTAGGCAAGGCCCAATCAGGCGATGCGACGCTCATTCAAATTCTTTTGACCGGTGGTCCGCGTTCAGCGGAGTCCACTGCAAATGGCGCACGGAATAGGATACAAAGAATACAGAGCCATTTGCTTCGGAGATTTGGGGAAAGGCGGGAGCATGGAGGGGAATTGTGGTGGAGAGGCTGTCATGCCAACCAGGAAATGCCGCCAGAACCCAGCTTTTGCGGTGACGAGACGAGACGAGACGAGGGGCAGGAAGGC
Source organism: Acrocalymma vagum (assembly GCA_028476805.1). Lineage (NCBI taxonomy): Eukaryota > Fungi > Ascomycota > Dothideomycetes > Pleosporales > Acrocalymmaceae > Acrocalymma > Acrocalymma vagum. The sequence goes on from JAQGEP010000025.1 coordinate 280,716, forward strand.
GTGACTGTGACGAGACGAGACGAGACGAGGGGCAGGAAGGCGTGACTGTGACTCACCTCGAGAGCTGGAAGAGCGCCGGGAGGCAGCGGGCGGGTCTGCAGAAGGTGAGGGCGTATGCACCGGAGTGCCATTACCATTGCTATGGCCGACGGAGGAGGGAGAAGAGGCGGCGACCACGTCCTGGGACATGGTGGTGAAGCGTGGGTTGGGATGGAAGAAGAGGATTGGTTGTGCGTTATCAGATGGACCGGACGGCTGATGAGGAATTATCAGATCAGGGTCACCTGACCGCGGCCGGCCGAACTCGGAGCGAGCGCGCACATTTCCGAATCCGCCGGGCGGAAATGGAACAGCCCCGTGACGACGACCACCACCACCACCAGCAGAAGGGGGAGGAGCAAGCGACTGGCGAGGAAGGAACGATATGTCGGGCGGCAGTGGCCCTATTATCGATTGTGAATGTGTTTGTGTTTGTGATTGCAATTGCATTTGGGCTTGCGATTGAGATTGGGGTTGAGATTGGCCCACGCCAAACTCAAACCCAGCCCCGATCCCAATCCCAATTGCAATCCCATCATCAATATCAGTCCCGTCTTCCTGGCGCAGAAACGGAAGCGGCTGCAGCCCGAGGTGTTGCTGGTCGAACCCGTCACTAGCAGTACTACATGTATTGTCAGTCGGTTGCATCCAGGGATAGTGTCCACCTTGCTGATTGCCGTTCATCTTCTGCGCCGGGATCTCGAATTATCTGACCCTTCTCACTCTTTACCAGCCTGACTATTCGCCTTGGCATCAAGAATTTTCAATGATAATAAACAATTATCAATTAAGTCACCCACCCTCTTCACCTTGCTCACCTTTTTGTACTGCGGTTACCATCTTGTTGAGAGCCATTTGCTCGTGATCCTCTACAGCCCAATCCACCAAAAAACACAGCCTATACCATAGCCACCTTCTTCTTTCTATTTTCATCCATTAAACTCTCCTTACAGATAACCATGGAGACGACCAGATATCAATCCTTTGTAGCTCCACAGGTGGCGGTATCCTTCAGAGCTGAGTTTCAACAGTCTTCCTCTGTCAGACTCTGCCATTTTGCTGACTGCCATTCCTCAAAGTTCTCGGAAATATGCCATACGTTACCTCTCTGGTGGGAAAACACCCATAATAAAGGCAGCTGCCTTCTTTCATGCTGCTTCCCATTATCAAGGCCTCTTCACTGAAATTGTACACTCGACTCTGAGCCTCGACGTGTTCACCCATGGTTATAGCATATTGAGCCCAGTATTATGACACAGCTGGCCTAACTCACTGATAATGCATCGTGAGTCAGCCTGTATATAGGGGAGGCGACTGGGCTTTACGTCTTGTCGGCGCTCGATGGCGATCAACAAACTCATCTCAGCGCCCAGCGGCGTTGGCCCGGCTACCGTCATGAAAACCTTGGGCTTGGGCCCATCAAGCCAGCTGATTGTCTGTCTCTGTCCAGCGAACGCTAACTGCATTGGGAATGTCTAGCAGAAGACTGGACGTCAGAGGCTGGGAAAAGCGAGGTGGGTTTTCGCAAAAATTGAGCAGCTACTGACTTATATGAGTAGTTGCCTGAAAGATCAAAGTCCTGAAACTCTAGATAGCTTATTGGACACACGCCGTCCGCATTCAGCTATGAATCTAGACCAGCGTCATATGAGCTGGCCTCTGCCGAGTTGGGTGGTTGCGCCCTTTTTGAAGCGCAGAAACTTCTAGAGCTATCCATAATCAAATTTCGAGGGGAGTATACGCGTAGATACTCAGAATATTCAGCTTGTGAACTTGCTCCATTTGGCATGCTCCACTTCATCCTCTCCTTAGGAACACTGGAAGACCTCACATGCATTGAAACACTTTATTGAGAGCATGATGTTTGCCCTACATCATGATGATGACTGCTTCCACTCAGAAGGCCATGATGAGCTTTCTCTTGCAAGGTGTTCGCGGAAGAATCATACCCATGGAACAGTTTCGGTTATTTTCGGACATTGTTCCAACTATACCATGGTCTACCAATCACGTGGCGCATCAAACGTTTGTCCATCCATGGTCAACCCCTTCTCCCCTGGAAAGTCAGGGCGTATTGGGTATATCTACTCGGGTCGGTGCGAGATGCTCTCTTTGAGAGGAGACCAAATTTCGAACGAAAATGGTTCTTTCAGTGGATTCAATCCCATATTGTCAATTATACACGTCATTTCGGATCGAAATCGTGTGCTCTGTCTCAACAAGAGTAGCTTGCTCATGACGCCGAGCACATATTATTCTATTCGACTATTGAGAGATTCGGAGCTTCTATATAGAAGGTAAGATGTATCTAAATCAAGTAATTAAAATACCCGGCAGAGGTCCAACTAAGTGGTAGACGTATTCGCATGCGTCGCCTTACCCGTCAAAATATGGTCAATATCACAATGAATGTTGTCACAATATCATATGAAATCGGACAGAATAAGAAAAAAAACACTTGCTATCGCACGTTGCCGATGACTACCAAGAAATGACTGATTCCCAACGCAGTGGAGAAGAACGATGTTTCAAAATGGCTCGAGCCATGCATTAGTATCTTTACCATACCCAACTATCTATTCACATTGTCTATATGCCATCATAATAGAAGATTCTAGCCAACTCAAGGCACCCATCAACATAATCTTGACTCACATCACCACTCCTCCCTTTCACCACCGCCTCCCTGAACTCCTTCTCACGAAGCGGGCCATCTTCAGGCACGACTCGGAAATTCTCCGCATCAGCAACTTTGACGCAATTCTTGCTTCTACCCCAGCAATGCGGTCGGTAAGAACAACATTTATTGCCAGCTTGCCACATAGTTCGATAAATCGTAGCATTGCACCACAGCGTATTTAGATTCAAGCGGCGTAGCCATTTGTCTACAGGGAAACTTAATCGATACGCCGTGGCGAACATGAGACCATCCAGAAGCAGCGATTCCGGATACTCCTGCCCGCGTCCACGGTTCAACGGGAATTCCCAGAAGACCAGCGTCTCGGGATGGCGTTGGCACCAGTGCGCTACGGAGTGGAGATCCTGCATGTACGACCTATCGTTCAGCCTTTCCAGTTCGAGACTTGTGTCGCGAAGGCGCACGGTTCGAAGGAGGCGCTGCTGCGATTCAAGGCTCATGTCGAGGTAACCGAGGAGTTGCATTGCCGGTGTTTGTTCCAGGTAGGCGCTTGTGCGGATTGGGTCTAAGGCGTCGTGCAGGAAGATGAGGTCGTTGACTTTGAATTCTAGGCCCTTGGTTTCTTGCTGAATTTGGCGGCATGTGTGTTGGAGTTGGTTGGTTTCTTCGTGTGGGTTATCCTTGTTGGCGCTGAAGGTTGATGTGTATGCTGTGTTGCGGTAGTAGAATAGGCCATCAGGTTCCCAGAGAGCGTATTCGTAGATTATGTCTCGGAGTTCGCGGGGCAGGTCGAGGAACTTGAAGTGTGTGGATCCGATGGGTGTTGAGATAAGTTCTGTGAGCATGCTTTCTGAAGACATGATGTGTCGTGGGGTTTGGTGAGGGTGGGAGGGCTCGTAATTATATGCGGAGCGGCTGAGCTGCAAGCACAGCCACAGTGGGACGTTCGGTGAGGGCGAAGGATGTGAGAAAGTCTGACTGTTCCATCTTGTTACAACCCTTGCTCAGGTGTCATCATTTATGTGGCGTAAATCACTTTGTTGTGCTGTTGCTGTTTCCATTCAAAAGTAGCTTGGGAATAGCAAATACGTGGATGTCACCAAATACCTTCCTTCATGGGTGTCTCAAATACGTGAGTGTTACCAAAGAGCACTGATCTACCATTACCAAAAGAGATAGACATCCAAGTCCATATTTCTAAACAGACATGGTCTTCATCTAAATGAGGTAAATCGCCTCCGGTACATTCCCCTCTTCCTCCATCTTTTCTACGAATTCGCCATCCATCACACCAGGAACATAACACTCACCAACAACCACCCAAACACACTTAACACCCAACCCCTCAATCTCCACACCCCCAACCTTTCTCACCGCAAACGGTGTCTTTGCCCCCATAAAAACCATCACCTCATCATCAGCCCTTGCATGAGAAGCCATCCCCACATACTCCGAATCCAACTCTATAAACCGCCGTAACAAACACATTGACCGAATCGCACGATCCGCGTCTCGCACGCGGGTGAATTCTTCTTCGGTGGAGAAGTCTTGGGCGCTTGGAGGAATGTGCTCTGTGATATGTATGCTTTTCGATTTGTGCAGCCATGCGCGCCAGAGGGCTATCGACGCAATGTCGTAGGGTGTTGCGCGGCGAAAATTCGATTTGTTGGCTTGCGTGGAGGTTTGTGTTGATTCTATGTAGAAGGCATCGCCGCATATGGCGCGGCATATGGCTTCGTAGCGGGTTGAGCCGTTTGGGTATGTTGCTTTGTGTGCATTTTTGGGGCGAAGGGGTAGAGGAAGTGTTTGGTCGGTGGGGATTGTTGCGTCGTTATGGAGGAGGAGTGGCATTGAGTAATCTGCTCCGTTCTCGCTTTCGAATTCTACTTTTCCCACACGGAATGCAGAGACTTTGAGGACGGCTGTTCGGCGTAGCACGCGGGATGACGTGAATAGTTGAGTTGGTGGCGTGGCTGGTCTGCCTCCGCAGGCGTTGAATAGTGGCAGTCGACTTATGCGTTCTGCGACGATGACTTCGTATCCGAGTTCTGTCATTGCGGCCCAGTCTGTTGCCCATGAGGAATAGCTGAAATCCACAGTCTCGGGCTCGCCTTGGTTCATGACGTCTTCTTTCTCCCAGCGGAGATTATGGCTAGCGTTGCGTGGGATATCCGTGTGGTACAGTATCGCTCTTTTCATCGTCTCCAGATCCTCGAAGTATTGCGCCTGTTGTAAGATTTTCTCGGCTCGATATGATAGGAAGTCAAGGGTACCGCTTGTCATGATTGACTGCAGAGCCACTTCCTCGTAAAGTCGTTCAACGCTGATGGCGTAGTCGGGAGTCGTAGGTTCCAAATTTCCCCACTCCCGAACGAGACCAAGTAATCCGTAGACTTTGTCGCGCGGGTCTGTCGCATCTTTTGTGTAATATAGTTGCAAGAGTGTCATCAGTGTTGTTCTTGCATGTTCGCGCCAGAGCTTTGAACTTTGGTCGATGGTTGACATTTTGCGCTCTAATGCGTCGAACCAGTCGCTTTGATATTTTTCGACTGTTAGGATGCCCTTGCAGCAGGATGCTCTGTGTTTTTTCAAGTGTACGGAGGCGTTGGATAGCATTTGTAGCGGAAGAGAGAAGCGGCCGTAGAGTACTTTGACGGCTGGGGGGAGTATGACTTCTTGGACTACCCAAATACGGTTCCACTATGTTTTGTTAATCCCTATTTATGGCTTAGAAGGGAATATGAGGGGAACTTTTGGTATCCTGTTAAGAATGTGCAAAATCGTTAGTACGTACCCATGGCATTGAGGTCAGGATTTGCATCGCACTGGTGATAAGTTTCCGTATGTTGACATTGGCCACAAGAGGGATATCTGTTAAATGAACATCCCCAGCTACGAGGCGTAGGAAGCATATACCAAGCATAAGCGTATCAGGAGTTCGTGCGTCCGGTGCATTAGGGTACGTATCTGCATATGCTTGGCCATATTCCAAAATCGCGTTGATTCTCGCAACATCTGACTTGTCCCCCGTCCAAGAAAATAGAGAATTGTCCCAGGCATTGTCGTCTTGCATCGTTGCTTGTGCTGTTGGGTAGCTGCCACGGGGTTCTCCGAGGTAGACGAGAACTTCTATGGGGCTTTCGTAGATGCAGCGCATTAATTGTACCTGGTGCATTCGTTCTTCCATATCTATTTGGTTAATGCAGATTGCGTCAATCCAAATCGTGCTATCTGTTCCAAGGGATCGAAGGCGCTGAAGTGCTTGCTTGAGATTTCTGGTGATGTCAAATCGATGGCCATTTAGTCTAATGGGGAGAGTGTCTTTTGCATCGCCCCAAGTGTAAGACAGTGCTCTGTAGACTGGCTTCTCGTCTAGAGAGACGACTGAGAACTCGCAGCTGATGTCAAATACTGAGTCTACACTTGGAGAGATGGTGACCACTCGTATTTCATTTTTCGTCTTGTCGAGCGGGGAATATATTTGGCCGTGTACGTTGCCTTTAAATTGTCAGCGCTGGATGTGAAAGTATGTAAAGAGAGACCTGCCTTCTGCTGTGAGGTTGCTTCGAATGACGAGGCTGGATGAATCTCCAGGCTCAACGACATGGTACGCAGTCGACTGAGAAGCCCCCTGGGTTGAATCGAATTTAGATTTCATCTCGTCATTTTCCGACTGTGGGAAGCCTGATCCAGCTAGCTGTTGATTAGCTCGTGCTTCCGTATCAACTTGTGGTTCATCAGGCCGATCCTTTCCACGTGAACTTGAGACGCGATCGAGAATCGTAGCTGTATTTTCGTCAATCCGATCTATTCTTCTCCGGATATCATCCAGGTCCGGTTGGTCAAGCACTTTGTCTAACAATGTCTGAACGCTCAGCGAAAATTGAAGGAAAATTTCACTCGGCACACTCTCTGCTCCTTGGTGAATCAATCTGTGCAGATTTGCGACGTCGACTTTGAGGTTAGCGGCATGCGCCGGGATCGATGTTGCCTCTTCGCCTACTACGTCTGGCCACTCGAAAACCGTCATGATGAGGAATAAACACTCAGGAAGGAGATACTGACTGATGTAAAGCTAGCTCACTGTATCTGAGATACAACTGTCTTTATACTCAAATTATCTACAAGCGTCGGTTCACACCCCCCTGTATTCAGCTCTATTAGCGAGTACGAATGATCCACTTCCTACTTGTTTTAGGTAAGAATGCGATTAAACGAGGCCATCGCTTTGAATTCGTTCCGACTATTACGAGACACGAATGCGTTGTTTGACACCAAGCTACCAAGCTTCCCCCCACCTCGATTACTTAGTACTCACCGCTTTGTTTTGACAAAGTTCTTGATCAACCTCTCTGCAACACTTGGTGGTATTACAATTGTTTCCTTGATTTAATTTACTATCTACAGAATAGAAACAATAGTCAATTTTGATGATAGAACATCTTTATCTAGGAACCTAATAGTGTAGTGTCTTGTTCTAACTGTCACGAGCACGAAGCATTTTCTTCACAGGTGTGGAGCTTTTTTAACCTTTAGACGTCTCATTCAGAATTATTGGCTCGCGGAATAGATAGCTTCTTTATTTTCTAACGTGTTATTAATACTGATGTGGACTTTTGAAGTTCACGTGCGGGTTTTTGTGTCGTTTCTAGTCTGTCTTCTCCAAGCTTCGGAGCAATACGAACTTCCATATTTAGTAACCGTATCGCTCGGCGTTTACATATTTAGACTTTTATACCGATGGGAATGGATTTAGTCGTACTCGTGGGAGTGGACACAGTCTTGATTGAATTTCTTTGCTCTTTTTTCCTTATGCCATTTTACAGTCACTATCCCTTAATCATTTGTTAGAAATAAAAGTCTTTATGAAGCTTAATTTCGAAGATACTTATTACTACCTTAAAATGCTTCAAAAAGATACTTCTTCAGAACTTCTTGGCCAAATCGATGACCTAAGAAAGTTAGGATACTAATATTAACCCTTGTGTGTGTCTTTGAATTCTAGACAACGCTATGATTTGACCTACAGAGTAGGGCAACTTGATTTCTCGCCGACACTGGGCAAACGGTTACGGCCGGAAGCATTGATTAATTCTTCTGACATGGATGTACGAGCTCATAGATTTGGGAAATGATATTCAAGTAAGCAAGAAGGGAAATCCAGGCTATGGAAGTGGAGACGGCGCCTTACGGATATTGATGGTACGTGCGGAAGTTGGGGTTCCTACTGCTCGTCCTTTTGAGATCTTGTCTATGGCTGATCGTAACCCTTGGCCAGACTGCTCTTTGTAAAAGCTTGATTTTGTGGGATGTATTCTCTTGAGCATCGTCAAAAAGATTGACGAATGGTAGGTCCTTCATTCCCATCGTATGCTCAGAGCGAGACAGGAACAGAACATCGGTCAACAAAGCAGCAACTGTCGAGATTTGATGCCAATTGATCACTGAGACATATGACATCCCATGCCTATATGCATGCCCCGATGCAGGAACAAAGGACCGCAACCCCTCACAGCCAATGGGAACCATGAAATAGATAGAAAACGATAAAATATTAGCCGGCGCTTCCATGCTCATTAACTTAATGAGTAAGACACAACATCGGCTTACAATAAATCTTCCAGATTCCTGCATATGTTTTAAAGATGCTAGATGAAGTGGGGTTCCTGCAATACAATACCTGCCCCACCAATTTATGTGGCATGGCTTGCATTGATATCCTTGAGTTTGTAATTAGCCTTGTGTGGCATGCTCAGAGAAAGATTTATTCTCGTCGCATCGCCTGCTCAATCACGAAGCAACTCAAACACCTAATAAATTCAAAAATCCCATAATGCTCTCTCAACTTACCGTTCTTGCACTCGTCGCAGAGGCATCGGCCGACTGCACCCGTGCATACTTAAAGAATGCAGCCAACGCCTTCCTCAACTCCCAAATCGCAGGCGACATAAAATCCTTCTCAGCATATTCCGTCCCCAACGTAACACTCACGGAAAACTTCAAGCCCGTCAACATCGCCAACAGCACGCTCACCATTCCGCTGAAAGTCGACTACCACTTCAGCGCCTTCGACACAATCCGCTGCGCTACCTTCACTGAAATCATTGCGGCGTCAAATCCTCACCCGTACATTACGCACACTCGCATTGAGTACGGAGACAATAATGGGAAGGCGGCGTTGGTTGAAAGCATTGTGACTGACCAAGGAGATTGGATTTTCAATGCTACGAAAACCTTGGCTGTCACGCTGACTGAGTCCTGGCCTGTGATTCCGGAAGCTCAAAGAAACACTCGCATTACTATTCAAGCTGTTGGTGATGCCTATTGGGATAGATTCGCTAATGCATCTGTGGTTGTGCCGTGGGGTGCGCCGTGTTACCGCCTTGAAGGCAGTGAGGTTGTGAGCGGGAGATTGCACAATGATACGGGGCACTGCGAGATGTCATGGCCGAGATCAGTTGTTACGCCGTTTAGGCGCTATGTTGTTGATGAAGAGTTAGGCTTTGTCGACGTTTATTTGGGTTTCCCGGGGTTGGATAGAACTCAAGGCGATGCAGCGGCACCAGATAGTCATGCTTTCAGGGTCGAGGCGGGAAGGATCAAGTATTTGCATACGGCTAGCGAATGTGTGGTTGCCGGCTGTGGATTGAATGGAACGACCCGGCCGCCGTTAGATCCGCCTCTCAGGCTGCATTAGCTGTGAGAATAGACGGCTGACAGAGACGCAACAAAAAGGATAGGACCGAATTGAGAGGATGTAAAACAAGAATGAATGTGGGAACATAAACGCAACCAATGTTACCATAATCAAGAAACATGCCGTCGCATGACTCTGGCTTACAAGACTTATTCTCTCGAGAAATCACGCAAAGAAAGGGAAATTGAATGACTTCTTCTTGCCTTGAACACTCTGAGCGACAGTGCCTTCATTTGCCCACAAAGCCTCCGTCGATGACCAATGTTGCCCCATTCACGAAATTACTTGCTGGACTAGCCAAGTATATCACTGCCCCTACAAGATCCTCTGGCAAACCCCATCGAGCAGCCGGGACACGCTGCATGAGATAGGCAGTCTGTCTCTCGTCTTGAGCGTAGACCTCCGTCATGGCGGTACGCATGAAGCTGCATTTCCATCAGTGTTTGCGGCTTCTAAGTGGTAACGAGCTGTCCCAATGTCATGAAGCAAAGATAACTCACCCAGGGGCAATCGCATTGACATTGATTCCTCTGCTAGCCCACTCATTGCTAAAGCTCTTGGTCATATGAACAACTGCTGCTTTACTCATGCCATACACAGAAGTATTAATGTTAGCCTGGAAAGCAGTGACGGAAGAGATATTGATAATTTTCCCCGGCCTGTTCAGCTCCAAGCATTTTCGTCCGAATTCCTGACAGCTGATGTACACTGCGCGCTGGTTGATAGCCATAATCGCGTCAATTTCTTCGTCCGTCGCGTTCTCGCATTTGTTGCGTATCATGATGCCAGCGACGTTGACGAGAATGTCTGGGACTACGCCTTCGGCCCACATTCTGGCGTAGCAGTTACGCAGCGATTGGGCATCTGCGAGTTGGCACGAGAATGATGTGATCTGGCGGTCTGTCGTGGAGATCAGGTCATGGAGTGCGACTGAATTGGGGTCATCGGGCATTTCAATGGAGACTATATTTGCACCAGCTTTGGCAAGGGCCAGAGCCATAGCTGACCCAAGGCCGCCGGTTGCTCCTGTAAGTATAGCAGTGCGAGAGGCAAGGCTGAAAAGGCTGGACAGGAATGTTGGATCCATTGCGGTTTCTAACAACTCCAAAGCCGGGAATGAATAGGATTCGAAGGAACAATCAACTGATATATGATGTTGGTCGACTCGTTGGCCGATGGACTGCTCTACTGTCGATCATGCGGTAGTTGGCATGACTGTGCCGTGCTTCCCCTCATTTGGCCCTGCAAGCTCCACCTTTCCCTGCATCTTGTCCTCACCTCCTCCGCAGTTCGGAAAGTCTCGATAATCAACTCGCATGTCCCACGCTATATCAACAGCCGTTTGCAGGATTCCGGAATAGCATGGCTATTAGGGTAATGCTTACTACGGAAATTATGAGCTAGGCTATTTACGATTCGGGCGCTTGCGCTGAGATCCTAACGCCGCGACGCTAAATCTTACTCCGTCCGTCCATTGTGCAAAAATGGTCCTGTTCGTCATGACTTGCTCAGGATAGTATGCTTTGATGTTGAATATTCTGGGGTAAATTCGCATTACAAGAACATAATAATGATCATATATGAGTAGCAGATACTCTTATATTAAGAACCCAGAATCAAGTGTTGTAATACCTACCTGACGAAACAGAGTTAATTGGACACGGGCCAATTCAAGAATTGCACATTCAGCCCCATGTCGAGAGACCCAATAGACTTACACTACCTCCGTAAACGGTAGCGGAGTTTACATTGATTGACGCCGTTATTTAGGTGCCTATGATGAAATGACTTATAGTTTCCAAATATAAAAGCAGTTGTACATCCTGCGAAATGGTACAGCATCATCTCCTGCACACAACAACTTCTTTCCAAAAACAATTCAACCATGGCAGCAGCAGCAAAAGAGATTGCTCTCGTGACCGGGGGTAAGCTTTTACCTCAAATGATTATCAGTTCCAATAAACTGATATATTGACTTCCTTCTAGCAAACAGCGGAATCGGTTTCGAACTCGTCCACCAGCTCCTCGCAAAAGGTACCTACCATGTTCTCCTTGGCTCTCGATCCATCGACAAAGGCACTGCAGCCCTGAAAGACCTGCAATCACGAGGACTCCCAGGATCCGTCGAGCTATTGCAACTTGACGTCCAAGACGACGACTCAATCAACCAAGCCGTAAGCTCCGTCACGCGTAACCACGGAAAACTCAACCTCCTCGTCAACAACGCAGGCATCGCCCTCCCAGCCGGAACCGACAGAGAACAGCTCAAAACCGCCTTTGACATCAATGCAATCGGTCCATATGTCCTCACCAAAGCCTTGTCCTCGCTCCTGCGCCAGTCCACCAATGCTCGAATCATTAATATTTCCTCCGGCGCTGGGTCCATAAACAGACGTCTCGACAAGACGTCGCCGATTTATAAAGTACAAGGCGTTCCATATAGAGCGAGTAAGGCGGCACAGAATATGATCACGGCATGTCAATTTGTTGAGTATGGGGAAATGGGGATCAAGGTCTGGGCATATGATCCTGGGTTCACGGTCAGCAATTTGAGCGAGAATAATCGGGCGGAGAAGGGAGCGAGGAGCGCGGATCGAACGGTGTGGGGCATTATGGAGGTTGTTGAGGGGAAGAGAGATGATGAGGTGGGGACGTTTTTGCATAATACGGGTGTTTATCCGTGGTGAAGGGGATCAATCATTGAATGTAGTATCTTTTTTTCGTTTAATATTTGTTTATTCTGTGTATTGAAGTTCTTGGCTCATGATGCCTTTTATTGAAGGTCCGCCACTGCTTCCAACGTCTCAAAGATGTGGGCTTCAAAACAAGTTCTTTGAGCATGCCCTCGCCGTACTTGAGCTGTGAACGGCTGGAGAAGTCATGAATGACGTGGCGAGGATAGGCAGAACGATAGTAAGAATGTGCATGGTCGTAGTGCTGGATGATTGAATAAGTTGGATTCTACTCGCTCTCATACCTGATGGAAATGAAGCTACTAAAATACAACGGGGAATAAAGAGGAAACTTTAAGCAAATAGACTTACTCAATCGCAGTGGATGGTATGTATGGCAGCACACCATGTTCAAGAAAATTTCTCACGTCATAATCAGAGTAAATGTGAGAATTCACATTAGCAACACAGCAAGCAACTGATTGGATTGAATGCATTCAAGTTCCCTTGCTACGCAAAGAACGTCTTTTGTTTCACAAATCTCAGCTAGTTATACACTGCATAAGCGGTCTTTCTAGTAAGTATTATAATCAACTGAGTATTGGAGTAACAATTGATGGACTATTGGCGTCTACCTATGAGATTTTAGAACTATTGCATTACCAAGGCATTAGCCATGCATGTTCATAAAGAAAATCGCAGGATCTCTTTCACGTTGATTGAGCAGTGATTTTGAAATATAGGATGCATTTTCGTGGTGTACTACATAAGTGGCAGAACTCTAATCGCTGTCATACGCTTGCAATCATATCGGATTTCTATGAAGTTGTAGGCTTTTTATTGGATATTGAACCATTGATTGAACACATTTTTCGGGTCGTACTTCTTCTTGAGCTTTTGAAGTCGTGGCAGAGCATCACCGTAGATGGCAACAAGTTCCTCGTCGCCATGCGCGAAGTTGACATATCTGAAATACAGTTAGACTAGGGGATATTATAGGATTATGTAGAACGAGGGCTTACGTTGGATTGACCTGAGGGGTCTCGGACCAGCTCCAGATGCTTCGGACCTTCTCGGCGAAGGCCTGCGCTTCAGCGTCTAATGATGCATCGGTGTACCAGGGGATAACAATAGCGGACGCAAACACATCCTTCCTCAGGGCATCGTTGAGAGCTGTTGCGCCGTCGGCCACGGATGCTGCTTTGGTTAGGTTATATCGCTCGATAAGCACGGCAGAGTTGGGGCCCTTTGCTTGGAACTCTGTGTAAATGTCCCAGATTTCGGGCCACTTGTCAGCCTGCATCTCTTTGATAGTCGTGCTGTAGGCTGGCTTGCGATCACCTCGCGCGCAGAAGGGATCGTTGGCGGCGTTCCAGGACGTATATGGGGTGACGGCAGCGCTCTCGGTCAAGGGACCAATATCGAAGAGAGGAGCAAATGCTTTGCGACCGCTTTCGTCTGTGCCTTGACGGAGGAAGCCAGTGACAAGCACAGCAGGAGTGTTGTCTGCAGTGTTTGTCAAAACCAGGTAGACGACTTGCTCAGGCTTGAGAGGAAGATCATTGATGGCTTGGGCGACCTCAGCAATCTTCTCCGGTGCGAATGTGAGGGCCATGATCCAAGAGGTCCTCTCAGTCGCAGAGGCTGGGATAGCCTTCATGGTCACTGAAGTGACAATACCAAAGTTGGGACCCGCTCCCCTTAATGCCCAGAAGAGATCAGAGTTTTGGGTGGCAGATGCGGTCTTGATAGAGCCATCGGCCGTTACTACTCGCGCAGAAATCAGATTATCGACGCCAAAACCATTCTCGCCCATGATGTTGCCATATCCACCACCCAGGAGAGCACCGGCGGCTCCCACGCAGTTACAGTTCCCGGTCAAGACGAGAGCGCCTGCAGCATCGGCGGCCTTGATAGTGTCGCCAATGATAGCACCACCACCAATGACAGCCTGCTTCTTGTTTGCGGAAATAGTAACGGCGTTCAGCCCAGCAAGGTTGATCAAAACACCGCTTGTGCCCAAGTCGAAATTCGTGGCCCAGCCGTTGCCACCATTCTGCGCCAGGAACGGGAGTTTCGCCTTGACACAATACTTGACCTGTAGATCATGTGTTAGCCTTTCGATCACCCCCCTAGTTCAACAGTAATAAGTACCACAGCAGCTACATCGTTCTCGCACGTCACATTAACGACGACCTTTGGGATTGGTGCGCCTAGATCGTTCCATCTTGCTCGCAGGTCAACTGAGACAGCCGAGTTTGGGATGAGAGCTTGCAGATCTGACGCAACATCTCTGCGCGTCACCAGAGCGGAAACACTCGAGATTAGAAGGGCAAGAGAAACGAGGACCTGCATGGTGAAGAGCAAGGAAAGTCAAGGTGCCCAGGAACACGATTGCCGGGCCCTCAGGTCGTTGGATGTGACAAGAACTTATATTCTGCAGTATTAGGTTCGCCTTGCAGGAGTTCACGGCCGCGATCAATTTAGTGAAAACCAATGGTCTACTAGTTTGCTGGCAGTAGACCTTGACTGCCTCAGTGTAGCTAAGCCCCCTATTCCTTGTTGTTCACGTTTTAGGTATGGGTTGCCCTGTAAACGAACGCGGCCCAGGCTCCCGCGTCCGACGGAGATTCGGGTCCAGGGTATTTCAGAAGCCGCCATGAAGTCGTTGGAACCGACACAGTGGCTCTGATGTGATGAGGGTGCAGATTGGAAATTGAAGCGGCATTATCGCGGCTCCTTTTCCAGGTTTTGAGAAGAGGTGACGGTGCTGGTACGGTAGTCTACATGCAGCCGGACGCCACCTGCCAATAAATAAATCTCCGCATCTATGTCACAGTATCCTTGTGCCTACCTACACAAGTCGCAATCGCAGCAAGTAGGTGCTAGCAATTCGGAATACGGAGTACGCTCTCTACTTTAGTGCTAGGTGCATACGTTTGCTCATACGCCACGGGCGCAATAGCGCAACCCTCCTTTTCGGAGACTGACAGCGGCAAAGCACGCGGCTTTTGTGCTTGTGCAGGCCTCATCCCTTGGGGTCTAGAAGGATGAAATGCTTAAGTCGCACTGATATGCTTAGGACCCTTGGATGTCAACCGCAACGAAACCAGGGGCAACTATGGCCACAAGACCATTACCGTTTCTATCATACATCTCCGAAGCAGTGATGCCCACGATGCTGCATCCAAGCCAAAACTGGACAATTCAAATCGATTACAAACTACATAGGTGGGAAAGTCCTGGGGTCACACATTCGTTGCTCGCTCAATGCTAGGAGCGCTAAAACAAGTGATAACATAACACCCAAAGATTGTATGTTATGGCCGTACGGCTTCGTTCCAGCCCCGTAGACTAAGCTCGTCTTCACTCGGTTGGTCTGACGTTTGCTGGATTGTCACTTCTTTCTTGATGCCACCTCCTCCAGAGCTTCCCGAGCCCTGAGTTGCGGGATGTTGGGTTAACTCGAGCTCGTCGATCTCTTCGTATGGGTTTCTCGCAAGCCTAGGCCCTAGACTACTGTTCTTTGTACCTGGCAATCCTGACGATCCGTATCCGCTGTACGCAGTGGTGGTTTGCTTGCGGGGAAAGAAGTGGAACCAGATTGGCCGGATGGTGGGGAGGCATGCGCAGACAATCGCGAGTGAGAGCTCGATGTTGGTCCAAAAGAAAACGGGCGCTGTGTAATCTATTTGCGAGTGATGTTGTTAGCAGGAGATCATGAGATGCGACAATTCTCGGATGTAGATTTGACTTACAGATCACGTCATTAGGATGCTTGATGTATTCCCCTGCGATGGCGTAAGTTGCAACAACCCGAGTAACGCTGATTGCGCAGACACTGTTTATGCAGTGTTAGCTTAGTCTGTAGTGTGCACTTTCCGTCGCCAGTGGTAGACTTACGCCGCGCCCAGCGTGAAAATGCCTATCACACCCAGTTTTTGCTTTAGAGGAAGCTGGATTTGCAAAACCATCGGAATCGGCAGAACGAGGATGACAAAGTCTGCAATGACATCGGTGTACAAAAGGGCGAGAAACATGGGTACCGTCTGAACGCATTTGTTCCCATAGTACGGCTCGATGAATACGGTGATCGGAACGCAGGTGAAGATGTGTGAGATGGTAAAACTGACTGTCCAGCCAACGACATATGCAAGACTGATATTTATCGCGATTTTGAATTTAGATGCTTTGAAGATGTTTCTGTAGAGGACGAGGATTGAGCCTTTGACCAGACCTAAGCCGACGATGGAGATGCAATTGAGCGCGAATTTGGTCTGGATATCGTCAACTTATCACGTATCTTTGCTCTTCAGCGGCGGCGCAGCTTACTCTTTCAAAGAAGATCAATCCAGGATCGTCCATAATCGCATTCCCATTCGCATCCACCGGTTGGTGGGAGCCCAAGTGGCCATGATCAGCGGCTGAATCAGTTAGATTGTGACTGGAGTGGGATTTTTCATCTGTAGATACTCACTAGCGACCTGCAAGCCACAGCAGGTAATGGAAACTAACTGCCATCGATCAGTATACGACCATCTAAAGGAGGTGTGTATCAACCTACAAGTGCAGATATTGTAAGATAGTCATCTAGGCCAAGGCGCTTGGTGGATAACCACTTCGCCCACAGTCGGAGGCCGACGAAGAACATTGGGAGGCCCATGAAGACGCTACCCAGCGCCTTCATCTGCTGCTTTGAGTAGTCATGTCTCATTATCACCATAGTAATCTCGAGCCCCGCTAGCCCGTGGTCCAAAGTCGGAAGAACAATTAGCAAAACAAAAGAATACTTAGTCCTGTGGGTGGAGACGACGACGCTGATGAGATATACACCCACAGACTACAACGATAAGACTAAGCCTTGATAAGTAGATCTGAAGTCTGGCCTGGGATTCCAGGTTGGGCCTTGCAAACTGCCTACAGAGGGTTAAGCTGCCCATGTCTTGTCAAGAAAGTGAAACCCCATACCCGGGGCGGCTTCGCTACTCCTTCCCCGGTAGACCGACCACTCCTGTTAACTGTTACAGGACAGGATTGCGTACGTTGTTGGTCAGAGGAAGCACGCATCTGCAGTCTCGTTGACAGATTGGCATATGATGTTTTATGTCATGTAGCTTCACGAACAAATCATTCCTACCAACTTCAAATATAATCAGTCAATTCACAACGAACGCACACCTTTCAAAAGTGGATAGAAAGACAAAAAGGTACTTAGGAATGCAATCGAGGCCTTGCCGACTTTGATACCTGAAAGTATGTAGGTCCCACATTTCGGCGTTGAAGCGGGCCGAATCGGTCCAGTCAAGCCCTGTATTGTGCATATGTGAGGGTCCAAGCAGGGGTAATGTTATCGGACCTGACCTTTTGCGGGAAGGAAGCCTTCAGCGAATAGCTGTGAGCATTATTGAATCTTACGATTTCTACCGCCTTGAAATCCACCCTTGTCTTCGCAGAGATCAGGGTCTGAATCGGCGGGCCTCCCGCCAGCATACCAACGGTAAGGGCCGAAAATCTCGGGATCTGGAACCGGATGTGATGGTGGTGATTACTGGACATTTCAAGTCACTAGTTTTGGGCGCCACCTCGTTTGGCGTTTCTTGTGCGTTCTAGCAGGAAGATTAAGAATCCTGAAATTCTACGCCACTTTCTTGTCGACTTCGCGAAGTGGGGCCTAGGTCGTATGATGCTGCAGCTGCAGAACACCGCAAAGAGGACCCTGCACAGACATGCAATGGATCTCTGTCTTTGGATTCCAAATGTCATGACTCGAGGCGTTAGAAACTCGTCAAAAAGTCACCTTCCCGAGGGGGGCCACCAGAGATGCACACGTGTGTTATAAAAGCTTGACTTATGCAGGGGTTTAATATTTGCGAATTAGTAGCGCGAAGCCACCCGCGAGGAACTTCGCATACAAAAGACTGCATTTAGGCCTTTGCAGCTCTTTTACGCTAGCAGTCCGTCTTCGAAACACTTGAGGGCAAACAGATAGTCGCCGATGTGAGTGCGCTCTATAATTGAATGCCTAGTGTGTTATCAAAGCAAGCGTTCGGCACTCTGATCCGGATCAGCGGCAGAAGTACAAGAGAGAGATAGCAACAGAGCAATCGGGTGGGGACCCCGCCGGATGTGAAGATCCTGCGATTGTGCATCATTTTAGACACTTGGCCGTTGCAGTATAGCGGAGTACTTCCCCAGCCCTTGAAAATCCAGTGTCAGGAGGTCCGCGCTCGATCTGCAAACGAGACCTTCATGTTTCAGAGTAGGTAGGGAACGCCGCTCTATCGTACATCTAGAACACTTGCAAGCTAGGCGGTAGATGTAGGTAGACATTATAATTCAAGAGCTCATGCAAAGCCTGTGTTATTAACTAGATATGAGCTATCATTGTGTGCACAGATACAAGAAAAATGAAGCGTCGGAAGATTGATTCGAATCAGGCTTCCAAGCCGACCTTTTAGCAGCAACGGTATCACATCCGCAGCCTCTGGGTCAAATCAGACATGGTCGACCCCTTTTCACCTCCGGAGTGGTTCCGCTTATTCAATGACAAGACAGCTGTATCAGTCTGTGGTTTGCTCCTACTCAGTATATTACAGTACAGCACACTGTGGATGAGCAGACCGTAGCCTTTCACTGTCCAGGTCTGCAGGCTCAATTTTATCGTGACGATATGTCGGCTCTCATCCCAGTGAAAGGAATCCGAGATAAGGTTTTCGACCGATGAATTCCTTCTATGTCTTTAAGAGTACTTTTCAACCAGGGAACACCTATTATTATCCCAACCGATAGCGGAGTCAACTTGGGCGAAGAACCCCGCTATGATGATCGACAACCTGTAGGTATCCCCACTTTTGCTTCCTCAAGCCACCGACAATAGATACATGCTGTATCACATTCAGTAGTCCTATCAGTTTTGTCACCCGTCCACCATATTCTTTCAGCCTTATTCGCAATCTCGACCATTGTGTTTCCTAGATCTAATAGGAAACCCCCTGCTCCAATCATCCAATCACAGCAAACCACACTGCACGCGTTGAAATCGATTTCCTGCGGCGATCAAAAACCATGCCTTTCAACTTCACAGGAAAAGTAATTGCAGTTTCTGGCGCTGCTTCAGGCATTGGTTTTGCGACGGCCCAGTACCTCTACTCGGCTGGTGCATCGTTGTCGATGACAGACGTGCGGAAAGAAGCTCTCCACGCAGCCTTCAAACGGCTCGTCGAATGCCCATCACCAAATATAGATGCAAGCCTCAAACTTCAATCAGCGGATAGAAGTACGCTTCCTGTTCCAGGTGGCCTGAATGCAAACCCCGAAGCCAGCGACATCATCTGCGAATCCCCTCGCATACTCGCCATGACAGTAAACGTAGCTAATTCGAAACAAGTTGATGCCTGGATAGACAAAACAGTGTCTCACTTTGGAAGACTTGATGGTGCTGCAAACATGGCAGGAGTATCTTCTCGAGCGGCTGGAATTCATCCCATTACTGAGGTCAGTGATGAGGACTGGCTCTTCAACATCGACATCAACCTCAACGGAACCTTTTTCTGCATGCGTGCTCAGCTCCGTGCTATGGAAAATTCCCCTGGTAAAGTAAATGGGAGCATCGTAAACGCTAGTAGCATCTACGGCATCGAGGGCAAAGCCTGTAGTGCCGACTATTCTGCCGCAAAGCACGGCGTCGTTGGACTGACAAGAAGCGTGGCCAAAGAGTTCGGTGGGAAGGGAATTAGAATTAACTGTGTTGCACCTGGAATAATCGATACACCAATGGTGCAGAATTTATCAGGAGAGTTCTTGGAAGGTCACAAACGGACGTTGGAGTTTAATCAGAGCTTGCATCGTATGGGGGAGCCGGAGGAAATTGCTAAAATCAATGCGTTTCTGTTGAGCGAGGATAGTAGTTTTGTTACTGGGGCTGTTTATGTGGTGGATGGTGGCCAGGTCTGTTAGGATTGATGAGTACCCTGTGGTACTTGGTTGCATTGTTATCGAATTACCATAGAAGTAGAGTGGCAAGAGCGGTATTTTGAGCATTGGAATAGATAGTCCGCATTTATAGGGGTACCTTTCTACTTCACACAATCAAGCATACGTAACTTTTGTGATATGAAATATGGTTTAGATGCTCTCGATAGAGATTGGTGATGTTCAACAGGTCGTGTGCAACAGTCAATTCAGCCTCTAGCATTGAAGAAAAGTCCAGAAATAAGCCATGAACTTTATCAGCTCGTCTAAAAACCTTTTATTAGCTTTATTAGCTTCTATGCCTTAATCACAAATAGACTTTGCAGTACGAAAGTGGAGTTTGATGGCTTCAACCAATTGCGATTATTCTGTTTATCGTCAGCTCTTGCATATCTACACTCTCAGCGCATGATTCACGAAGACATCAAACCTTCGAACATCATTCATCGAGGGGAACAAATATACTTCACTGACTTTGGGTCCTGCAGAAGGATTTCCCCTGGCGACGACACCTCAACTGAAAGCCCAGCCCTCCTCACTCGCTTGTTCGCCGCCCCCGAGGCGCTGATCAGTGATAATGGGGAATTCTCTCGTCATGGCTCGAAAAGCGATGTATTTTCTCTCGGTCTTGTATTTATCGAGATGCTTACGATCCTCACTGGGAGAACAGTAGACCAACTAAGAGTCAGCATATCTGACCCCAATCAAGCGCAGCTGCAGTACCATCAATGCATCCACAGGTTCGAAGACTGGTTCAAACTCTATAAATATCATCCGATAGACAGGCCTCAGAGTTGAGCAATCATATTATACGATGAATATTTGCATTTCATGGTACGGGCAGATAGAAAAACAAGACCGACTGCAAGACAAGTCGTTAGGATGCTAGAGAGTTACCCTGGCTTTCGAAAATCGATTTCATGCGAATGTCATCGGAGCGAGGCTTATTTAGAGGAGTATATGGGAATGGATGATGATGAAGGCAGGTCCAACAAAGATCATGGCGGCCAGGAGAGAAGCACCGAGGATGACATGGACTGGGAGATCGAATACGATTACCTGGAAGCAATGGCGTTTTGATCATTTAATGTCTCTCCTGATTGAACCTACATATTCTTGATATCACTAGAGTGCGGTTCAAATCACATTAGATCGGATAGCAGTTGGAGCGTTCAGTCAAGTGTATTTGTTTTTCGTCTTTTCGTCTCAGATTCTCCGATGAACGTGGAGTGATGAAGCCTAGTCTAGTTCAGTATGAAGCATCATCGTTCCCTTGCATTAAGGCGGGTACAATCTTCTAATCTGGGCACGTACCTGGTTACTCGGGAACATCAGAGTGTCTGCTATGACTACATTCTCACGCCTCCCGGCGGCGAAAACGATCATCTCGGCAATATCGTCTGGAGATAATGGATTGCAGCCCCTGAATGAAGTCAGAAATACGCCATGGAAAGCGTGAACGATTTGAAATTGTTTGGTCTAGATTTGTAAAGCTCCTGTGTGTTTTTGTATAGGATTTCAAACTAGATGCGCCTCGCACCTTACGTTGTGAGATAGACTTACTCATATAGTTTGTCGAATTTTGTCTGATCGCCTCGAAAACGGATCATGTTGAAGTCCTGAGGATGTTCGTCAGGGAAGATTTCATTAAACAATAGCAGAACTGGAACCCACTGTGAGCACTTGTCCAGGGTCCACGCTCATCACACGAATACGAGTTGCGATGAGTTCCTTCCTTAGAGCATCCGTGAAAGCTCGAACAGCTGCCTTGCTGCTACAGTATATCTATCCAAGAATCAGTCTCGAATGCTTGTCATTTCCAACGAGCCGAAACTTACACTGCCGCCTACATAAGGATCTCTACCAGCGATGGAACCTAGCATTATAATATCTCCTCTTCCACCGTCTGGTCTTTTCTTGAAAATTGGTAGGATGGCTTGTGTCATGTTGATTACACCCGTCACGTTAGTCGCCCAGACATCGTCGATGACCTGCTGAGGAATATCGGGAGCTTGCTCAACACCAGACATGAAACCGCTGCATTCAGGATCAGCAACCATTACATCATTGCAATACTTCTTCGAAGAATATCATCAACTTACGCATTGTTGACCAAAACATCCACCTCCCGAAACTCCTCCGGCAAGCCTTCCACCAAATCCTTCACCTCCTCCGGCCTCGAAACATCCAGCTTCGTAATCCAAACTCTAACCCCATCACCAACCTCCTCTCGAATGCTTTTCTGCACTTCTTCAAGCTTCTCCAGACGTCTTGCTGTAAGCACTAATTTCAAGTTCGAGGGTGATGTTCTTGCGAATTCAAGGGCTGTGCTGCGCCCGATGCCGGCGGAGGCGCCTGTGATGAGTATGGTTTTGCCGGCTAGCGTGCGGGCCATTGAGGTTAGGGGAGGCATGGTGGAACCGGGTTTGCGTCGTAGTATAGAAGACTGGAAGAGCAAGGAGTGCAATTGAGGGGATTTGGAGGCCTAAATCGAATGGGGCTGGCTCTTGTGGAGTTTCCTTACTGTCAAGAGCAATAACGTAGGTGGTGGTTGCATTTCCTGTTAAAGCCGGGTCTAGCCGGAATCGGTGGGCTATGGTTGGAGGAGTCACACTTGGGCTAGTAACACTACACTGTGCCTGGATACTGGGTTACGGCGAGAACACCGAAGGAGAGCTTTAGGCGATGTAAAGATACAAATCGTTCAGACATCAGCCAAAATAATAATATAAAATGCATCTAACTAAAGACATTGATTGGGCATCCGCAATGGCTCCAACGCTGAGACGCAGATGCATAACCAAGTGAGCGTTGGTCAAATCAAGGAAAGAGATATCCCCCAAATGGGTGGCCTCATGTTGATGTCTGAAGCCTGTCATCCAGCTGTTCCCCTTGTCATCGGCGATCTTGTCATTACGGGGCTCATTTCCACAGTTATGTCGTCTTTTTTACGCTTGTCCTCCGCTTTCTGCTTGAACTTGACATTGATATCCATGATCCACCCCAAACTGTCCTCAATCCTCCTGAGCCTCCTCAAGAATACCATAAAGTCCACGTTGACCTTAGTAGGTACTTCAAATACCAATTTGTTGAGCTTCAGTGGTAGGTATTGAGTCTCGTAAGCGGTCTCGGAGCACGTCGTGAGGAGCCCGGCACCGATACTTGAAACATCGAAACGTTTGATCTTAGAGTCGAAATGAAGTTCCCCAGAGTCTGATGTCAGAGCTAGTTCCCAAATCATGAAACGAATCTCGGCCGGGAGACTGAGCAGGCGCGATGACATAGAGTTGGCAAGGCTAGAGTCGGCGGCGAAATAGGTGTCGCGGTCTGGGGAGCCAAGAATCTTTGGATGGATTTTTCGTAATTTCTTGCGAGGGCGTCTTGGAGTAGAGAGGCTAGAACCGTAATTCTCTGGGCACGACTTATGCGCAAACTTGATTCGAATTGCAGTAGGCGTCGTCGGCTTGGAGCTCTCAACGAGTGAGTACCTTGTGGAAGGTACGAACGACTGACGATCTTTTGGAAAGATGGTTCCTCTGTCGCATTCAGATTGCTTCTTCAAGAAAACGGAAGAGCTGTGATGTTTCGTTGTTTTCTTCGACATTGTGAGCGGCCTCTTGTGGGTGGCCTCGGAATCGAGGCGGGCAGACTGCCGGTGAAGGGTGGAACACAGAACAACTGGAAAGTATCTCGACTTCGCCTGCAAGACGTTGAGAAGACAAGAGCGAATAGAAACGTGAAAATCGAATAGCTATCAAGAGTCGGCAGGCTTGAGGCTGCCCAAGTGGAAGGTAGGCTGGGGCAGGGTTGTGATCAACAGCAGATGCTGGATGAAGCGTAAAATATACAAAAATGCAAAGAGAAGTTGAGAGGAAGAGTGTCATAGAATTTGGGAGTTACAGGTAGGTTTTACTAGTGCGCCAATCGTGCGCGTGGAAAACGTGGTATTCATGTTCACATTCACCGTGGTTGATAGAGATGCGTGATGCCAACTTCTGCGGTGAAGGTGATGAGCGCCCAATTGCTCGGTAGCCAAATGAAAATAGGCACTCACAATAGAAGTCACCATTGCTCACCATCACCTCTTTTCCCTTTCGGGCTCAGCCCTATTTGCGTTTGCGCTGTCAAACGAATCACGTGGATCCTTTGCAAGCAGGCTCGTTCCAACACACATCGCTGATTGTGCCCATGGAACATCTGACCGAATCATTGAACTCAGCAACTCTGCTCGTTCACAGGATAATGCCACTTTTCTGCCCGGGATGCAGATTTTCCTCCAGTTCGATCTTCTTGATGTGGTTGCCAGGAACCACAATCAATCCAACATAGCGACTGTTCCAAGTCACGGGTGCAGATGGATTTCCTGATTCTTCAACAACTTTGCGGATGGCTTCCGCCGATGGGGCTCGGTATTCATAGCTTAGCGCGAGTATGATATTTCTATCCTGTACAGTACCGAGCTGTCAGTGCGAGAGGCTCTGAGATGGACGATTTAACCAATGAGTATAAGATTCCGATCCCACAGTCAAAGACAACAGTACTTCAGGCAGCAAAACAGAACCCATCAGCAAGAGTCACTCACTTTGTCTGTGCATTTCATCTGCCCGCCGAAGACGCGGCCATCAGAAGTGTGAATCCGCAAGTTTTTCCCTATGAATTGGGAGAGCCAGAATGTCGCCTCGGCATTGTCCATTGCGCTTTTCGACTTTTGAGGAGATAGAAGCCAACTGAGTCGATTTGTTCTTGACCCGCCAGACATCAGCCACACGAAATGTTGGCGATGTTGTGTGGTTAGTTCCATGAGTGGAGCCATAACTAAGGTCTTGGCATGTTTGTAACGTTTGCGCTAGATTTTTCGGAATCCCTCAAAGCTCCACCTTCTCTCATACGACGAAAACAATCTTCCAACAGACACCATCGCAATGCAGTCGATACGGCGGAGCTGTCAATCGGCGCTCCGAGGCCTAGAAAAACAGTCCATACCCACCAATGTGTCTCGCCGCACACTTTCCAGCACCTGCGCACGACGTCGAGGTACCGTCAAATCCAATTATCCCCCGATCCTCGACACCGCCGACTGATCCTATTCTAGGTGCCCTGCCCGTATACCTCCCGCCCTCAAATGCCGAGCTCGAAACTCTCCTTGCCGATCTGAATAGCAAAGTCTTGCTCACGGCTCAATTAAACAGAGTTCAGCAAAAGCTCGTCTACAAGAAGGAGAACATCGCGAAGCTAGACAACGAACCCATTGAGGTTACACTCGGCGACGTCAGCCTGCCTCTCGTACACATTGACCGGGTTCGCGACATACCTGCACGATGGAAACAGCTGCGTGAGATAGTGTCTCGGAGTGCGACCAACGAGGATTGGGAGAATGTGATCCGCGTGATGGAAGGTTTCGAGAGAGCAGGCATTTCCCTAAGAGAGGAACGGCGCGAAATGATTGTGAGGAAGCTCAACGAGAACGGCATGCAACACTTGGTATTGAAGTCATTGCAGAGGGCATCGGCCACAGGCCTGCGTTTACGTGACCTTCTCGTGCTACGTCAAGTAGTAAAAGGTGTGCACGACAAGGCCGCCACTGCAGGTTGGGCGGAGAAGGAGACACAGAAGGCTCTTAGTTTTGCTGAGCAAATCGTGGAGCTTATGGAGGATGTGGAACACTGTGGGAAGTCGAAGCCCGAGTTCGATTTCAGGACCAAGCCCATGGTTGTCGCTTTACCGGTCGAAATGGCCGCTACAATTGCTAAAAACCATGGCGGAAACACAGAAAAAACGTTCAAATACGCAAAGAGGCTCATGAACACACTGAAACAGAATGAATTCTTAGCGGTAAGCTCAATATTCCCAAGTTCGTTGTTTTGCAGCTACTCATTACAATCTTCCAGGCCGATCTTTCAGAGGTTGCCAGATTAACCAACACTCTACGTCCCGAAACCTTCCAGAGCGCACATTCGCAGATGACCACCCTGACGAACTTTAGCTTTAAGATTTGGGAGTTGGTCCCCGTCTGGAATGCTCTCAACACCTCTCGTCGGGTGCTAGGCACTGCCATGCCCATGGCAGTAGAGGCACTGAAGCTAGAAACCAAGATTGCAGATGTTTTGGAGAAGAGTTCAGAAACGGCGCAGCTGTTGCGGTATCGGGATGGCAAACAACTGTGTAGTGAGAAGCACATCGCATCTTCCATTGCCGAGGCAGTTAAGCGTAAGCAGTAGAGACGGCCGTTTAGATGGGTCGGAGAACGAAAGCGTCATATCAAAACAGCGATTTGAAGTCTTTCGGAGTGGTTTATGTAAAACAGCAACCGCATATTGTGCTTCTACTTGTACAAATACTTAGTAGATGGAGATGTTCCATTTCTAGAGGTATTACGCTACTGTATAATAGAATACTCGACACTATCAGGCGCAACTGATACGTCTCTCTTCAAAAATATTTAAGTTCCCATGCGCGTAGGTTCATCCAAGAGCCGAGTATCATTTCACACCTTACGAAATGAAAGAGATTCGCTCCCGCCATTGGTCAAGCAGTTGCCCAAAAAAACCAGAAAATTTCGAATAATCGTCAGTATCATGAAAACACACACACACACACACACACACACACACACATACTTCAAACCGAACCCGCCGCTCTAATCGCACGCATAAAATGCTCCAAGCTCAGCCCCAAATTAGCAACAAACTGCCACTGCGTATTCCCCTTGAAAAACCGACTCCAAATCTTGAGTACCGCCAGCCCCAACGAAACCAATTCATGTCCTCCCCGACCAACATCAACTTCAACCTCGCTCCGCTCTTCTTCATCGAAATCAACCACCGCATACGCTTCTCGAATAATGCAGCGTACCCAGTGTAGTATGCGTTGTTCGGAGCGCGTCAAGGAATTTTCGTTTTCTAATGGACGTTTCGACAGCGAGCACAGCCATTTTCCCAGGAACACCGCACATTCAAAACTAGATATAGCATGCTGCACGCTCCAGAAAAAGGCCTGGCTTCTTGCAACGCGGTCGATGCCTAGTCTGACAGGGATGCTAAGTGCGTGGGTAGAGTAGAGCAGCGCTGATAATAAGTTGTCGTTGTGTTCTATCTCCGGGAGTTCAGAGAGTCCTTTTGCGGTGGCGAGAGCGTTGCGGGAGGACAGGTGGCGGTGCGGTCCGATGTTGAGGGATAGTCGCACGTAGGCGACTACTAGGAGGGCGGAGGAGGTGAATGGTATGGGGCCGCTTTCGTTGTTAGGGTCTAGGATGGATTCGGGGGCTTGTTGCCAGAGGGAGGTCCAGGAGCGGAGGGCGCGGCTTGGGTTACGACGGTTAGTAGTGTTTTTTATGATGGGATGGGAAAGGGGATGGGGGCTCACGCGACGAGGTTGAGATCTTGGGTGGGTATGGATCCGGATGGGGTTGTGGAGTATGCGAGATCTCTCACTACGTATATACGTTGGAGCAATGCATGAAGTAAAATGTAATTTCCAATAGGACTTGGGATCGGGTGCACGGAGGAATGTGTGGTTCCAGTGCCGGTGCCAGATAGGAGGATGGATAGAGCTTGTTGGAATGGCATTTGTGTTTCTTTGCACTCACGTTGTCGAGCTACCCAATGGGCGGCAGAAGTCGCCTGCCATTCTGCCGTGCAGCACGGGAGTTGAAGGTGTAGTTCGCTTGCCCAGAGACTTGGATGAACATTGTATGCTATACTGTGCACGTTGATGTAGCAAAATGCGACGAGCTTCGTGCGTCTGGACGATTCTTGTTGGACCCATTGGTCCCATCTGGCTGACGGTGATGTAGTCGCCACAGCTGGCGCCGCATCCTCTTTTAGCCCGAGGTCCCGCAAAACACGAACAAGAACATCTTTCATATGAAAAGCATGGCTAAGAAGGTCTTTTCTTTCCCAGGTAGCGTATCCCACGAGGATCAAGATCGTTTTGGCTAGGTCAAGCGGAGTCCATGGTCCTAAACATCGGGTTTCGACCGGCGTCTCAGGCATCGCAATGCTTCTAGGGTAGACGCTAGAGAGTGTTTCTGGACCGAAATGCGATTGCTCTTGCTGAATTCGCTCGAAGACTATGGCCTTAGCCATGAAGAACAGTCGTTCTGAGCACTTGTGCTCAAAGCAATACTGGGCACCACATGCGCACATGGCGAGGGTGAGTTCGATCGGCGAGCATGTTGGCTTATATGTTGGTGTGTGAATGAAAGGAAAGTGAGAATGGAACCCTCCAAAGAAGGCGGTCAAATATCTTGACAGTGTGTGGCGAGAAGGGATTTCGAAAGTCGGATCAAGGCCTTGGAACTCTTTTAATAGCGATGACAGAAAACCTCGCTGTTCTTCTGTAACGCGAAAAGGCCCATGCTTGATTTTATCAGCTTGGTTATCTAGCAACGAGTTTGGTCAGTCATCAGTTTCAAAGTCAAGCGAGGCACATGAAGCGTACTTTCGATAGATTCAGGTCTCGGAAGTATCTGATCGTCGGCAGGAGCTGTAGGCAGCCATGTGCTGAATGGAGTTCCTATCTCTTCCGCTTCTGGTGAAGTTCGGTGGTCAGGCACCTGAGAAGATCTTCGCGATGTGTGAATAGTGTCGTTGATACCAAGCCAATCGAAGTCAAACTCTGGGGTCCACTGAGCTGATAGCCCCACCCCGTCAATGAAATTGACAAAGTCTCGAAAATCATCATACTCCTCAGGTTGAGTGTTTGTAGTCAGGTCTGTGATATGTCAGCAATGATTGGAAGGGCATTGGATTCAACGAGAGCTTGGTTTGCTGTACCTGCAAGGGTTGCTGGTTGTTGATTGCGTTGAAGGTCCGAAGCAGTTTCATTCAAGTCTGGGTGGACTTGATGAACCAAGATACCTTGTTCGGGGGATATATTGTTAATTGGGATGACATGACTGGATGCAGCACCGTTGATATCGTTCTCGTTCGCCAGGGTTTGTTGGTCCGCGCTCGTGAATTGCCCAGTGCTTGTTTCTTGTCCGGTTGCCGGAATGGGGGCACATTGAGCATGCTCAGAGATGCGCCAATGTCGCGTGAGAAGATCACGTCGCGTGAATTTTGTTCCGCATTGACATATGTACGGTTTCTCTCGAGTATCTCCACTGTAGATTAGCTATTTGGACCGATCCAAAGCATGCACTAGCTCACGAACGGGTACGAAGGTGACGAGTGAGATGCTCGGCACGCTTGAAGCTGCGCGAGCAATAGTTGCACGTGTGAGTGGGTCGACGCATCCAGTGAACTGTGTTGCTGGGCTGCTGCCGATTGTTGGAGTAGAGAGTGGAGGGTGGAGGCGTGTTGGAGTTTGGAGGCGGAGGTTTCTTGACATGCGGATGACCTACCCCAACAAAGACAAGTGCCGACTAGTGACGTCCCGATCTGCGGAGTAACCTCCAACTGATGGACTCAATGGCCCGAAGATAACGAACCTCCAACCGGTACTCGGCTCACCTACCCAAGGATGACTCTAGATACCATGTCCAACTAGGTCTTCAATCACTCGCCGTGAAGCGTGATGCCGGTTGTTCCAGACCAGGTTATGCTAAAACTTCCTGTCTTTACTACCAAAGGTACTAAAGCAACACTGGATAGCACAACACTGCGTTGCGATAGTCCACAATCATGAATGTCTTCATGCGACTACCCGGGGTCGCTCTTGTGACAGGTGCTGGCGGAACAGGTACGTAGCTTCCGAAGCCATGCTCCATCTATAATTGCTCATTCTGTGCAGGTATTGGGGCAGCAGTTGCTAGAGGGTTTGCTCGTTCCGGAAGCACTCGCATTGCAATTACGGACATCAACCGCGATACTTTGAATCAAACTAGGGAGGCCATTTTGAAAATCAATCCATCTGCCCAGGTTTTGGCTGCGGCGGGCGACATCTCAAATGAAGAATTTGTGGACTCATGGCACCAAGACGTTGCTAAACAGTTCTCGCGGATTGACTATGCCGTGAACTGCGCTGGTATTCTAGGCAATGACACCGTAAAAGCTGTGGAGATGGATACAAAAGCATTCGACAAGTTGAACAACATCAATTATAGAGGGTCCTGGCTGAGCTGCCGGGCGCAAATAAGGCATATGCTGAACCAATCCGCCCTTCCTGACCACCTTAATCAACGAGGTTCAATCGTCAACATTGCTAGCCAACTCGGCATCGTCGCAAGGCCCGGAGCTGGTAAGTGAAAACTTTTTTTGTATTAATAAAATAAGTCCTTGAGCTCACATATCTACAGCTGCCTACTGCGCATCCAAAGCTGCCATCATCAACATGACGAAGGCAAATGCGATTGATTATTCTGAAGACGGCATAAGGGTGAATTCTGTTTGCCCGGGAGTTATTGAAACTCCCATGACTACAACCTCCCCTGCAATGGTGGAAGCTCTCAGGCCCGCAATTAATATCGCCCCAATGAAGCGAATGGGAACACCTGATGAGGTCGCGAATGCTGTGCTATTCTTGTGCTCTCCTCATGCATCGTTTATTCAAGGGCATGCCCTAGTGGTAGATGGTGGATACACAGTTGGGTAGTTTACAAAATGTGTTATGAGATATGATTCCTGGCCATGGAAACCCTTAGTAATGTTGTGATTCTATCTATTCCAACCTTTTCATTGTATAGGAGCTTCTATAATTTGACACGCAGTTTTACAATGCCATCCAGCGAAGAGCCTGAAGATTTCCAATCATTCGTATTTTCCCATGCAAAAGCCGCATCTAAAATCTTCTGTTCCTGCCACAGACCTCCTACTAGTTGCATACCGACTGGTAGCAGCACATCAGGGTCATTCTCGGCTGGAGCAAAACCGATTGGCAGAGATAATGCTGGATGGCCAGTGACATTGAAAATTGCCGTGTTGATAGTGATCCCCATACTCGGCCTCAAAGCATCTGTCGGGGAATCACCACGCTTCCAGTCTGGATTCCGCGGTGCCACGAATGGCGTGGTGGGCATGACTATTAGGTCATACTCTCTGAATAAACTCTCGTAACTATCCTTGACCTGTTGCGCTACATTCAGAGTCTTTGCATACAAGCCCGGGTGACTTTGCATCAGCGACAGGCCATTGATGATGGTGTTTTGCGTAGAAGGGAAGAGTTTTCGGAAAGATTCATTCGTCCATGGCTGCCGTGCTTTTTCGTATTCGAGCGGGAACATACCCCGACGTCCATGGGCATAGCCCAACAAGCCTAATGTTCCGGCTATCCGTTGCTGGATAGTCCAGAGAGCGGGCCCCTCCAGATGTAGTGGTAGCGAAACCGTACCGACAGTAGCGCCTAAGTCCTCAAAAGACTTTGTGGCTTCAAGTACCATGTTCTTGACGGCCGGGTTCACCAATGGGTGCTCTAGGCCTTCTGTCAAAATACCAATCTTCATACCTTCGACCGAAGCTCTGAGATCACTCGAGTAGTTGGTAGATCCTGCGGGAGGAGCCCCAAGGGTTCTATCGTCGAAAGGATCTTGTCCACAAATTGCGTCAAGACACGATGCTACATCTTTGACTGATCTTGCAATGGGTCCAGCATGATCACTGATCGCATCGCCGCTTGACATACCAGTGTAGGGTACTAAACCATGTGTTGGTTTCAATCCGACACCTTGTATCAAGCGTTAGTTATGAAGCTAAATTCAGATTACAATAGACTTACAGCCACAAAATGACGATGGCACTCGGATACTACCGCCCTGGTCTGCCCCAATTGCTATATCAACCAAACCACCACCAACCAAGGCCGAACCACCTGATGTGCTGCCACCAGCCGAATAGCCTCTTGCGTACGGATTATGCACAACACCTTGCGCACTCGTAAACGACGACGTTGAATTGCAAAAGTTCTCGCAAATCGTGGTGCCAACAATCTCAGCGCCAGCATCCAATGCGCGGCGAACAACGGTCGCATCTGAGGTAGGCGTCCAGGCTGGAATGGCATCACTGCCAAAGAATTGCGGAACTCCTGCGACGGCAATGTTGTCTTTCAAACATACTGTTTTGCCTCGAAGTAATCGGCCTTCTGGATTTCCCTTGATGGTGAATTTGTGTGCCCAGGCATTACCGAAATCCTGAGAGTCTGGTGATGGGCGAGTGATGTTTTGGCGAGGGTACTTAATTGCGTCGTCATGAGGCTTATAATCTGGCAGTGTGAGGATGTGTTCTGCGACATCGTGGACAGCACCAAGTAGTTGGCGGTATTCCTCTGACTCTGTCGCCGATATACCATCAGTGATGCCAATGCTACTGAGGAGCAATTCAGGCTCCCCCACAGGTACTTGCGTCCCACTTATTGTATCGTGTTAGTAATTGAAATTTAGTAGATTAGGTACATGTCAACAACTTACACTTTAGAAGAGTCAAAAAAGACGGACATGATTGTTTCAGCTTCTTTTGTCTATCTTTTGCGATAGGGAAAATGATAAGAGGGAAGTAATTTTGTCAATATATACGCGATTTCGTGTTTTACAATAGGTTAGGGTTATTACTAATTACTAGATGTGTGCAAGTGATTGCATCGTGGCGATGTGGGTCAGCCTCCAACTACTCCAATGTTCGTTTAGAGGGGTATTGTTCCGATAGAGTGGTATCTCCGCACAGACAGCGTCTTTCAATAGATACTGTAGCCAAGTCTTTCAAATCTAAAATTTGTCTTGCTATTGATACCTATCAATCCGTCTCAATGTCGTGAGCGATTTGCACAACGAGCCTTCCTTTGATGGATGCCGTTAGATACCGGTCTACAATGTTCGGTATCTCCTCGAAGTCCACAATCGTAAGATGAGACTTAATACCATGCTTGGCCACGACCTCTAGCATCTCAGTCACTTCATCCGCACTTGCAACATAACTGCCCTTGATGCTAATCTCTCGGAAAATTACAGTCTCTGCATCAAATTGCCATCCCCCTTTGGGTAGACCAAGAGGCACCATGATAGCTTTGTTACCCAGCTGCTGAAGACTCCAAGTGTTTATATCGGTAGAGTCAGCACATACTACTATCCCCGAGAGCCCTTCACCTGATGTGAACTCGTCGATCATTGTGTCGGCATCTTCTTTTGAGCTATTCACCACCAAATCGGGCTTCAAATCTGATGGAACTTCAAGTGCGAGATCACAACCTTCTTGGCGATAGTCGATAGCAACGGTTCTGTATCCCATGGCTTTGGCGAATTGAACAGCAAGGTGGCCTACTCCGCCAATGCCCACTATTCCTACCGCCTCGCCGACTTCGACGTCGGTTTTGAGTTTGCTCAATGCCCCCCATGCGGTTGCCTTCCAGGATTATTAGCCGATATGTGGTTTCAACGTTTGGACACACTCACTCCTGCGCACATCAAAGGTGCGCCTTGAGCAAATGACACTTGGTCAGGAAGTCGTATCGTCGTTTCCGGATCAGCGAGCATATATTGCGCAAAAGCACCGTCTTGTTTGAAACCAGCCATTCTTCTTCTTTCGCAGAAGCGAGGGTCCGATCTCTCCGACCTCCTTTGACGTTGTCTGCAACCGCTACAAAAACCACATGCATTCTGGAAATTTAGTACGCCCACACGGTCTCCAATATTCCAATCGCCTTGCACTTTGCTCCCTATTTGTACAATCTTGCCTGCAGGCTCATGGGACGGGATCATTGGGAGGTGGACTGGAAATTGACCGTGCAACACTTGTACATCTGAATGGCAGAATCCAGCCGCGTATACGCGGATTAGCAGACTGTAGTCTCCGCATTCAGGAATAGGAACTTGGCTAAGTTTGTACTTTTCGTTGTACTGCCGCAGGATTAGAATCTATAATGTGTGATGGAGCTTCGGGGCAATCGCACCTGTTCGATATGCGCTGCGCGCATTTTGCTAGACATGAGAACTGTTGGGGAGGCTCTCGAAGTGTGGAAAAGACTGAAAATAAGGCTCCAAGTTGACTAATCCTCAATACCCAGCTTTGTTGGCTTCTGCCAACACTATAATCAGAAAAAGGTATCAAGATATATCTAGCTCTATTAGCTTCTATGCGTTAAAATCCAGACTATATTAATACCTTGTAAGCAAGGCTTGGTGGCTTCGAAGACCTGTATCTATTTCGGATTTCCCTGCGACACGGAGAGAGGCTTTGATGAATGTTACGGTATTACTGATATGGCTTCACTTCGGCCGATTAAATGCTGGTGCGATCGACGGGGAAATTGGAGTAAGTGGAGGTTCTGATAAGATCGTCCCGGAAACGCGGAGCTTGGTGGCGCGGGGATCTTGGATTAGGTATTACTTAAAAAGTGCACAATTCGCAACCGTTTAGTACTTCATTTCTGATTCTCTATTCAGCATTTGTCGAGTTGATCGCAGAGTTTTTATACTTTTTTTTTTTTTATTTTTTCACTCTGACCATTGTTTTCTAACCCTCATCTCAATTCTTTTACACAAGTTACCCGCGCTCCATAGCAAGCACCCTCAAAATTTGGAACCATGGGCAAGAAACGCGTGTTGATTTCATATGGAGTCGACGTTGACGCAGTATGTGGATGGCTAGGCTCTTATGGCGGCGAGGACAGTACCAGCGACATCAGCCGGGGCTTGTTCGCAGGCACAGTGGGAACCCAAAGACTGCTGAAACTATTCAAAAAACACAATATCCGCACAACATGGTTCATACCAGGACACAGTTTGGAGACGTTCCCCGAAGACATGGCAGCTGTGCGCGACGCAGGACATGAGATCGGCCTCCATGGGTATAGTCATGAAAATCCCAATGACATGACAATAGAGCAGCAAAGGGACGTCCTCGATAAGACTTATCGCATGCTGACAGAATTTGCTGGAAAGCCTCCTCGAGGAAGCGTTGCCCCTTGGTAATGCCTAAAATGCAGTTGAAATACCATAGACTCTACTAATGATGTTCTCCAGGTGGGAAACAAGCCGAGAAGGCGCTGAACTCTTGCTCTCATACGGTATCGAATATGACCACAGCATGAGCCACCACGACTGTCAGCCATACTACCTCAGAACTGGCGATTCATGGACCAAGATCGATTATAGTAAGCAAGCAAAGGAGTGGATGAAACCGCTTGTCGCTGGTCAAGACACTGGATTGGTAGAGATACCTGCCAACTGGTATCTTGATGTGAGTTAGATTTTCTGATTTTATATGTGAAGGTTGTTCTGACTTACTCCTCAACTAGGATCTTCCACCGCATATGTTTATCAAATCCTCGCCAAACAGCCATGGCTTTGTGAATGCGAGAGACACAGAAGACCTATGGCGGGATCATTTTGATTACTTCTACAGAGAATACGACGAGTTCATCTTTGTAAGTCGAATCTTCAACGTCTCCGTATTAAACTGTTCTAACAATTGCAGCCCATCACGATACATCCTGACGTTTCTGGACGTCCCCACTTGTTGTTGATGCATGAAAGGTATGCTCAGAACACCAGATGTATTTGGTCAACATGAGTTAATTGAGTTTTTAGATTGATCGAGCATTTCCGCAAGCATGATGGAGTGGAGTTTGTTACTATGGCGGAAATGGCAGACGAGTTCAAAAAGAAGAACGCGCCTCCGCCCGGAGCATTGATGCCAGCTGAAGCCGGCCTGAAATTAAAGACGTAGCAATGCAATTCTGTATTGGTATCATAGATTGAATAAAATAGTTAAATTGCGGCTGCAAAAAATTATGATTTTTCCAAGTATGGAGGCATTCGAGTATTCTAAGAAACAGTTGATTTCACTTCTAATCTCTATTCTGGATATAGTACTGTTTCCGTGATTATGCTTCCAGCTTCCTTCGTAAATCTTATCGTCAATGACCATAGGGCGGTGTCATATCCTGATACCAAGACATCGGCCATTCAATCATTTGAAAAGAACAGACCATTCCAACCGAACACCCCTCACATCTCTCCAAAATAACACCTGGAGCAGATAAGTCTACCTGACCTTTCTACTCCATGGAAAGCGTTAGTGCAATCACCCATAAGGCTCAAAAATATGTTGGAGTAACACCAAGCGTCTATCTCCGCGTGTGCCTCCAAAACCTCCAATAAAGCGGGTCTGTGGGTCCTTCATCCTTGTACCCCCGGATCCTTACCCCATGATAGCACGATTGCCACCGATGCGGGGAGATAACACTTCTTGACTTATTTATTAGGGAACTGAAAACAAGTATAAGTATATAGTATGCCCTTGCCCCTGGTTGTGTAACGGAGGCGCAGCACAACAGCCAGTACCTTCTTTTCAGCACATCTAATTTCGATTGATCGAGACGAAAAAGTTTTTTTTATTTGCCTACAACAAATATGCCGATGTCAGACGAAAAGCATCAAGATGCCATTGAGCCTGCTCTCAGCAGCACAGACAGCATTCGCGTAGAAAAAGACCTGCTCGAAGATGGAGAAGTCTTCAAGCGTGGAGAAGGCTACGAGGATTTCCGCACAGTGGGGTGGATACACACTGCAGTTATTTTCCTAAAGCGTAAGTATCATTGCCGATTGTTTCCCTTTCTCTACCTGTCTACATGAATGCTAATCAAACTTGAAATCTAGTCATCTTCGCCACCGGAGTCCTAACAATTCCATCCGCCATGTACACCCTCGGTGCCTTCCCCGGCGCCATCAACGTCCTAGGCTGGCAATTTCTAAACACCTGGTGTGCACTCGTGCAAGGCCAATTCCGCAACAATCATCCAGGGTGCCACAGTATCGCCGACATGGGCCAACTCGTCGGCGGCCACATCGTGAAAGAAATCACGGGTATATTATTCCTGGTTGCCTTTATCATTGTCGGTGCGTCTGGCATGGTAGGAGTATCGACCGCTTTGAATGCACTGTCCAATCACTCCCTCTGCACAAACTACTTCTCTATCATTGCTGCGATCATGATTGGGTTGTGTGCGAGTGTGAGGAAATTTGAGAAGATTGCTTGGATTACGTGGGCTGGTTTCGCATCGGTGTTCATTGCTGTGTTTATTGTCGTGTAAGTTTCTACATCCTGCATCCTGACTGATCTACGTCCGAAAAACATTGACTAATTCCTCCATGATAGCGTCGGTGTAACTACTCTCGACCGCCCAGCAGCAGCTCCTCAAACTGGTGACTTCGACTTTGGCTACCACGTCATCGGTCATCCTACCTTCGCCGCTGGCATCACAGCCGCATCAACCATTTTCTGCTCCGGTGCTGGAACTTCCGCCTTCTTGCCTGTCATGTCTGAAATGAAGAACCCTAGAGACTACAGCAAAGCTGTCAATTGGTGCATGGGTATCGTCACGGCGGCGTATCTCTCTTTCAGTCTCGTTGTATACAAATGGTGCGGAAAGTGGGTTGCCTCACCGTCGCTCGGCAGCGCAGGACCACTCGTCAAGAAAATCGCATACGGCGTCGGTTTGATCGGCCTCTGCGTCAGTGGAGCGCTCTATGTGCACGTCAGCGCAAAATACATCTTCGTCCGAATTCTGCGAAAATCGAGGCATCTGCAGGCCAACACTGCGGTTCACTGGGGCACATGGTTCGGCACAGTTGCAGCCATGTCTGTTATCAGTTTCTTGATTGCTTCTGGTGTCCCTATTTTCAATTATCTGCTCAGTCTTGCGGGGAGTGTTGCTTTTGCGCCGTTGGCATTGGGATTGCCTGGTTGGCTTTGGATTCACGACCATGCTGATTACTACAGGGGAACGCTGGCGCGGAAGATTCTGTATCTCTCACATGTTTTGCTGATTTTGTTGTCCATTTTTCTCACGGTTGGAGGCACCTATGGAGTCATTGCGCAGATTATCGATGCCTATAGGGATGGCACAATTAGCTCTGCATTCTCGTGCGCAGACAACAGTAACTCTTCATAATCACTCTTGGCTGGCTTGGGTGGTTACGTCAGTTTTTTAAGAAATTCCTGTTTTTTTGTTCCAGTTATTGTTTGTTATCAAGAAGAAGATGAGAGGTCTCTTGTCAACGTTAGATATAGCGGACTTAGCATCCCGGGATCACAGTCATCCTTAATATTTTGTTAGAACATCAGCATCTCGAATATCATTAAATATCGAAAGTTCCTGAATCAATTTGAAGCCACTAATTTCCCTACAAACTGAAATCTCCCTCTCGGATGATATTTTTATTTTCATTTTGGGTATACTAACACCTGCAAAGGGCATGTTCAGTGAATGACTACTCTGTTCACCAGTCACAATCGCCCTTCGTTGCCTTTGTCTTCAGGCGTTGCACAATGCTTCTATTGCCATCTCCATCAACTTAGAGCTTCTTCTGAGTGAGCAGCGGCTCCTACTCCGGGACTCTCCCCAATGCGGAGTGGAAAATGAAGAGGGCCATCGAAAACCTCCCAATTGAGGCGGAGCATTGCTCGCCAATCTGGATCTTTCAACACTTTGCACTCAAGCTTATGTCTTTTTTCAATCCAGTCGGCTTTTTGGCAAGCCTTTTCACACCTTGTTAGTATTCACGCCAATAGGGCATATGTTTGAATAGGAGAAATTTCTTACCCTGTTGCAATACCAAACCGAAGAGCACTTGCCGCATCGCTTGAGAGACGTCCCTTTAATACCGCATCCACGACATGTGTAGAGTCCGTCAACCTCCTTGGAGCACTTTTGGAGTGTTTCACTCAGGGTCAAAAGCCTATCCAACGACAAAGGAAAGATCTATGTGAATCGATTCATTAGCAGGCTTTAGGCATATCACTTTCGCATCTGGAAACCTCACCTTCATCATTTGGGGATCCTCGTGGCGGATGCCAGGCTCGCAGTACGTAAAGGAATGGCGTACAGCGTATAGAATGGCGACTGTATAGCCTTTCTGAACCCGTGAATGATCCAACTCACCGCCTCTGCTATTGGTATGAAAGAGCAGAGGAATAGCTGCGCCATCAATATCCTTGACCAACATTTGCAGGCGTTTGCCGAAGCCAATATCCTGAATCTCTGCCAGAAAGCACCACTGACGCAACGGTCGGCGACTTCCTATATCAATATGCTCAAAGTATCGTGATACAAGGTCCCGCTCATCTGGGAGATCGTCGAAGCTAGGGAAGGCATCACGGTTGCGAAGATCTGGAAATTGTTCTCGAGTAGTTTCCATTTTTCTTTTCCAAAGCCAGTCTTCAAATTCCGTTGGACCCAGTTCCTGTGGAACTTCGTCTAGCGTAGTCTTCCACCTCATTGATAGGCCGTAGTACTCATGTGCTGCGGGGTGTCGAACCATCTTGCGATATTGAGCCACATCAGGACTGTCGCCACCGAGACTGGTCAGATACAAAGGCACTAATCTCTCTGCGAATACGCGGGCCCTGGCTAAATCTCCATTGGCGATAGCAATCTCAAAGGCGTCAGGATATGCCCGAGCGAGCCCGACTACGTCTGGAATTGATTCATTCCAGAGCCGGACTTGTTCATCCACGTAGCTTAGCGTCCGCCGGGCAGATGAAACTAATGCTGGTACGCCGCCTTGGTCGATGAGGCAATCCAATTCATGGATCCGATCCAGTTTTGCGTCGCTATCACGGCTCTGGTCGGGGGATAAAGAGCAAAGTCGACACGAACATGTAAATTTGAAGTTCTGCTGGAGCTCTTCCTGTCGCGCCCGACGGTTTCGACGAATGCGCAGGTAAGATATAGTAATTTCCTCTCCTTTGCGGATGTCTCTTACAGCATGGATCGTCAGCTGGTTGAGATTCTCGTTCCAGAAATTCTGTGCATTATTGTCACAAGCGTGATTGATTCGACATGCTTTGGGAAAAATCCCCCCGACATCTAAATTTGGTCCCATCGGAAGTGCGTTCGTTCGAAAGATGCCTCGCCACTCTTCTGCAGAGTTATTGTAAGGATAGATATTACACAGGGAAAGGAAGTCTTGTTGCTGGTCTTCACTTAGAGAACAGACTTGCTGATAAATGCGAATCTCCAGTTGTTCGAAATTTGTGATATCTGGACCCGAAGTGATGATAGGTTTCTCTGACATGATCCGCGTCCCCTTGGGAATGTCCTTTGTCGCGATGATGCCTTTACCCTTCCCAGGCACATCTTCAACAGCGAATATTGGCAGACTCGCTGTAATTCCCATTATGCTAACTTTCCGCTCTTTCTAGACAAAGGTCAGTTTTCATCAGTTTTCACTCAACGCGCCTTGATTCCTTGCCTTCGCCCCATAAGACAATGAGGAAGAATCTGCTGAGTTGGCCGCGGGGTAAGTAAAGCTCTAGCCTTCAGTCGCGAAACCTGCAGCTTCAAGGGATTGGCTGTTGGCAGCTGTTGTATTGTGACACAGCATATTCTCCCTGAACACAGCGCTGGTCGACTTGGTTGGTGCCCACAGAACAGCGCACTGTCTCCTACATGCCCAGTATGACGAGCGCTAGAGCTGTATCTCAAAGTATCCTCATATCCACCGTACTTTTGTAGAAGTTCAGCCTGAGGCTCGTAGCGAATTAAAGAGAAAATCCTAGGTAGGAACAGTGATACTCTGTCGGCAAAGTCCTCCACTGGGTATAGGGCGAGGGTGACCTGTGATCGAATTTCGATGTGATCAATTTCATGGCGAAGGCACATATTCGCCATTATTTTTACAGGACCAAGCTACCTTTACATATCATAAACGATTGAACACACCCGGCTTTTCACTTCAGTGTTTTCTTAATAAACTTCGACGACCAAAACCACCATGAGTGACGGGTAACACATCAAGAAGTCACAGGGGTACAGGAAATGTCAACAGATGCTTACACTTCTCCGTACAAGCTGATATATTCCTACAAGAGCCATAAAATGGAGAGTTATAAAACGCCATCTACCGAGCTATAGTTATCGTAACCAATCCATCAACTACGTCAATTTCACTACCTAACGTTCAGACCTCAATGTATCCATCTCCTCTCTGTCCTTTTTATGGTTTGGTACACTTGATCCATTTCCTAGCAATGGGTTCATGTTCGCTCCAGAGTATGAAATTGCATTGTCCACGGTGTTTCGGGCATCGTAAAACTAGTAAACATATTGTTAGAGAGACCAAAGAATACGGTGAACCCACGGTTTTTTCCATACAATCCTTGCCTTTGTTCTCTCCTTCCTTGTTCACCTTACGATTGATAGCCGGTAGGAAGCAGTTGCAGCGCCACTCATCATTATGGAGATGACCGAGTACCGAGTATATTTGAGGATATCTTGGTTTGCGAAAAATTTGATCGCTATGTACTTTTTGGTGGTTTTGTGGTCCGAGAAATGATACCGGACCACCATAGAAGCTGGGCAGCAGTCGGTTTCTCATGGTGATGAGCATGTAACATCTCTTTCGGAAGGGAGTCAACATGGTAATAAAAGAGAAAAGGTAGAAGAATAAATAGTAGGAGCGAGGCAGCTAATGATTGCAAGAGCTCTGTAGATGTGGGATTTGGAATGTTATATTCTAGCTCTTATATATTTATTTTCGCTCTAAATTGATAACATATTTTTACCAATGAAGTATCTAAGTCTGGTGGCTGGGCTAATGGTGTTGGAATGTTTTGATGCAGCCTTGTTGCCTATTTTGCAGGAAACACTAATGGCCAACGAGATCTCCCCCTGTATGCAATTCTGAGACAGACACGTGCACTCTGAACTTGACAGCATGCGTAATTCTCACCGGCATTCATGATTGACGAATGGTTTTTATTGCCGCATATGCCACCAGCAATAAATATACTCACCAAATTCCCTGATTCGCAGAAAAGAGGACTAGCTGCTCGTTTACTTCCTTTGTTCAGCGACAAGGCCTTCTGGGCTACCTATAGTATGCAGTGCTGGCAGGGAAACATGTTTACCCTCGCCAAGGCATTCAATACTGGAACTAGAACGAATGAAAAAGAAGGCAAGATCTACTTAGGCTAAGTGATTACTATTAATACAGGTGATTTTGGGAGTACCTGTTTGCCTACAAGTCTGTCATTGGTCTTTAGCAAAGTTTTACAGCGCAGGAAGGTCTTTTGTCTCGCCCTCGAACTTCTCATCCCTGGATATATCAAAGCTGGCTGGTAGAAAACCCGAGTTCAATTTCTTTTGTTGAAGAATGGAAATCAACGCGTTCCCTGCAAGCAAATAACTCATCGTATTGCTATCTACTTTCCGCCTTCACAAGTCCCGGTCCCAACTCACGAGGTGTGTGTCCTGATTCAGTATACCAATATAGTACGCATATATTGCCACGGGGCGCAGACAAAAAAGTTTGATCCATTCCAAAAACCATTGATTCAACCATTATTGGACGATTATCGAGAAACCGTCAAGTACGAGATAAAGCGGTGCAGAATATGCAATGTGTCCGATGTACGCTCCGGAAACGCCATGCCAGCCATGCAAAGAGTGCCCAAGTATAGCCAATCAAAGCCGCCAAATAAAAAGACAACATCGAGACCAAAGTGCTCAAAACCTATGTAACGAAATGCCAATAACTGACCCGATATCATAGCTTGCTGCCGTCGTTTCCCATGTAACCAACTTCCCAAATTTGCATACTGACGGAGTCCACACAACAGGACCCAGTCTAATCTTCTTCTATTGCCGAATCGTTATGTTCGTGGGGAATAACATGCTTCAAACCACTTTCGATCTCCACTTTCTCAATATGCTCCTTAGGCACCCAAAACAGTTGAATCACACCAATGATAGACACAGCCGCAAGACTAAACCATGCCGTCGCACTACCCCCCACAGCGTAAATAAGCCCAACCAGCGGCGAGGAAATCGTACGCGCCAAACAACACGCAGACATTGCCATGCCGTTGACACGGCCAAGTTTGAGTGGCGAAGGTGTAGCGTTTTTGAGAAGAATCAGTGCGCAGGGGAAGATGATGATTCCGTAAAATGCCTGGAGAACGAGGGAGAAGTAAACCCCGGGTGACACTAGTTTCTCGGGTAACGCGCTGATGAATGGGACGACGATGTATGTTGTCGGATACAAAAGAACCATAATGACAAAAGATGTCCACACGCCGACATTCTCGACGAAAATCGGAAATACGAAGCCCTGGATAAATAGCGCAATGAATCCATTTACAGCGAGGAAAGTCCCGACGTCGTGCAACGTCATGCCGAGGCCACCGCTAAAATCAAGTCCTGCAGCTTTGGGCTTATCAAGGATGTAAACGGGCAGCGCAGTGATGAAAGCCATTTGATGGAATGCGAAGAGGAACAAAGCAATAGTGAGCATAATGACGGTGCGGTTAAAAGTTCTGCTGCGCGGTTCCTG
This sequence comes from Acrocalymma vagum, assembly GCA_028476805.1. NCBI lineage: Eukaryota > Fungi > Ascomycota > Dothideomycetes > Pleosporales > Acrocalymmaceae > Acrocalymma > Acrocalymma vagum. Next base: position 323,936 of record JAQGEP010000025.1, read on the forward strand.
GGGTTGTCCTGGTTCCCGGATGGGCAGGACTTCGTGGGGTGGAATTTTAATCGAATGCATGGTTCCGAAGGAGGAGCGTCGGATATCAAAGCGTTGGTCGGTAGGCATGGGCATACCTTCTTCGAGGAAAGAGGCGCGTTTGCGAATTTGTCGGACTGTGTCTGCAACGGAGATGGAGCGAGTTCGTTGCTTGAAGCTAGCAATGGAGCCACGTCCGCGGACTGAACCTGGGATAGATCCACGGATGGAGTCTCGTTCTCGGGGTCGATGTAACGGAGTCCTCTCGTTGATTTCTTCCTCGTCTTCTGCGCCGTCCTCATGGTGGGCTATACCATTTTCCTGGGGTTTAAGACCTGGGTTCGTTTCTTCCAGGAAAAGCATACCCTGGATGATGGCCAGAATAATTCCAATTGCGGCGACGAGGTTGGGAAGAAAGTAAGGATATCGGCCAAAGATGCCATCTTGGGAGAAAACATTGGGGTAAAAATGCGCTGGTTGTGCAAGAAAGCCACCCATGGCGGAGCCAATAATACCGCCTAGAGTCCAGACGAATGGCTGTGTGGCATAAGCCCTCGCTGTGCAATGTTAGTTGTCAGACGAAATTGTGTTATTGTGTTTCGCTTTCTCGCGGTAATGTTCATCCGAAATGGTGCCAAAGACGGTTTACTTACGTTCGTGAGCTGGATTTTTCACCATCTCTGCGACCATGGTCTGCATGATGGCAACATTACCATTGAGCGCGCCGCCAACGAATCTGGCAAGCAAAGCACTCCAGTACGTCTTTGCGAGCCCAAACCACAAGCTTGAAAGAGCTACGCCCGCGAGCCCAATCAAGGCGACGGGTTTCCGGCCGTACACATCGGAAATAGCGCCCCATCCCAACGCCGTAATGGCTTCTGCGACGGCGTACGCAGAGACCAAAAGGCCAGAGTAAAATGAAGCGTCCTGTTTAGGAATCCCCAAGTCTTTGACCATCACGTACGAGTACGCGAGAATGGAGTTGAACGCCAGGGGCTCCGAGAAGCGGCATATTCCTGTGAAGGCGGTGAGCTATCGGCTGTATTTGCGGTATCAATTATTGGATGACGAGCATACCGACGATGATGAGCTGCTTGGTGGGAAAGGGCGCATCTTTGGGGTCTGTAGGCATGGCTAAATTGACAATTGATCCGGGGATTCGTGATTGAAGAAATGAACAGCCTCCCAGGGAAAAGAACAGACGAAACGAAAGAGACGAGTATGAACTAGTAATGGCGCTGGCTTATCATTCTCTGCCGTGTAGTGACCCACACTCGCTGGGCGACGGATGCCAGGGCCGATGACCCACGTGAAGCGACTACCCCTCTCTGCGGCAACCCTCGCCCCGCTATGGCGTCGATTTGCAGCGTGACGATCTGCATGTACACCGACACACGATGCTTTTTTCGACTTGGCGGATTTCCATTGCTGGCGTTGGCTGGGTTTGCTAGAACTGGATGGGGTGTAGTTCTGCCGTGGGTGTATGGCCGTGGTGGCCCTGCAGCGTTTGGTGCCGGAGTTCTCCCGAGGTTGCTGCAGAAATTCTCCGACATTTAACCCCGTTGAACGGCTTGGACTCACCAATACCATAACTGGCTCTCTCGCGCTCCCCTTTTCCTACAGTGGTATGCCGGTATTCACTGCCATTCTCGGCCCACGGCTATCGGTATGCTGTGGTAGCCAGACGAATTAAGCGCTTTATCCTCGTTACCTCGAGCACTCTCGTTTCGTCGCACCCACAACATCATGATTCGCTAATCTAAGTAACAGAGCAAGATGTGCTAACATCATGGACATCGGTGTAGCAGAAGCAAACATGCTATTCCCATGTCGGTCCGTTACCTGAACGAAGCTGTCCTACCTTCGGAACCGTTCAATGATCCATCCAGCACTTATACTTCCCGTTTTTCTTGGATTTCCCCGCTCCTCCCCGCTTTGCAAGTTCTCCCAGTCGAGCAGGATTCTTAGATTCGCAATCTCAATGCCTGCGAGGAAACAAGCACTTAAATGCAGATCAGACTGCTTAGTACGATGGCCTTGCCTTGCGGGAAATCCGCTTGGCATATCAGTACACACTACTAAGTATTGCGGCGATGGCGTCACAGGGTGACATTGCATCGTGTGCATCATTCAAAGTCACGTTCTAGTGTGCGTAAAAAAGTACACGGGTGACAGATCATTTCAATGACATGTCCTCCATTAGTTCGTCTCGGACATTGGCACCCACAGTGCGTAGCAGTTCGCCGCTGACAAATGCAGAGCCAGAGTCGCTGGTCACGTGCATGGGTGCTTACTCTTCTCGCGTAGCCACAGTGCCAACAATGCAGAGTAGACGATGAGCCCCAATCTTACACTAAATTTAACGAAGTGCGTACCGGTTAATCGCTGTGCCGCGCCTCCGTATACGAAAGCCCCCAATCTTACGTACGCTAGGTGTACCAATTCGGTAACCACATCGTCTAATGTTCTCCATTTAACAAACGTCGGATTCTTTGAAACGAAGTGCCAACATCCTATAGACCGCAATGATGAACACCCTGCAGCACTAGAAGGTTTTTAAGCGATGTACTTATAGCACAGTCAGCAGACGCTCCACCTACTGTACGTAATGCAATAACACCGTGCGAAATACGTTAGAGGCGTCCGGGCCCAGATATAGACTTTATGGGCCCCCTCTCCTACTCGAACTCTGAAAAACCATTCGCAAAATACAACAAATATGAATTCCTTGTGCTTGATAGCGCGTCCGGCTGATCTTCTGATTTGATTCTTCCTCATTATTGCTACTACTGGACACCAAAAAAACCCAGGGAACCATCGGCTTTTTAATTATTTATCATGTCGGAAGTCGACGAAAGATTCGTGCAGCGTGGTCTCTGGACAGAATGGACTGAGGGTTCCATCATGGGAAAAACCATTACCACCGACATGCGAATAGGAACAGTCGTTGTTTCCTTGCTAGCCATCCTTGCCTCTTTGGCGACAACACATCTCTGGCACATCGTCACTTTTCTGATCCACCAAGTGCGAGCGCGAGGGAACAAAGCCGATGGCCTCTTCTGGCAGCAGCAGGCAATTTTACGCACATTGCCTACACCTAGCTCCCTGATGGCTGATAACGTGAACCTTTGGTGGAACTGGAAAGGAAGAGTGAGGCGCTCATTTGTGCGATGCTTGTTCCAAGTTATCCTTGCCACAGTCTTTGTTTCGGTCGCATTGACAGCGACCGTTGCTACTTCGTTTATCGTCTCGTCGTCAAGTGTTCAAGTTTTAGTCAAGAGCCCGCATTGTGGAATGTACAATTTCACACGAGAATATGAGCAGCAAACAGGGGTGGAGACATCAAAGAATTATAAAACTTCGGTTGTCCTGATGAGCAGTTTGTACGTTGACAGCTGTTACAGCGGGAATGATGTACCCTCATCATGTCGAAATACGTTCATCAAGTCTCGAGTCCCATTTTCTTCTCACCGCGCTGAATGCCCTTTCAATTCATCGATGTGTGTGGAAAATGGTATGCAGGATGGCATGCCCGCAGTTGCCTTTGACACCGGGCTATTGAGCATGGCAGACGTGCTTGGTGCGAACTTGAAAAAGAATGAGGATGTCAAATTCCGGAAGAAGACCACTTGTGCTGTATTGGATATACGAGGCCGTGCCGAGATTGACAACATCACTGATATCTCGTCTGCTGTTGATGTCGTTCCTTCTGTTCAGGACAAGTTGAGTTCGCGAACTATGAAAGTCTTTCTTGGTGGCTTCAAGAACTCAACCAAAAATGCCACTTTTACGATGCGCTTAAGTCAAAATTTTCTTTTGTAAGTATTCGTTCCATAAGCATACCCATTCGCACTGCTAACTTCACCATCTAGTTCCAACGCAGCGCTGCCCGGTTGGCCTCTTCGTGATGGAGACTGGATTCCAATACCAGAGTTATCGATCAAGGATGCAGACACAGCTATTTTCCTGCTCTCATTGGAAGACCTTATATTTGCAAGGCCACAGAATGATCCGCTTTTTACAGCGCATCGGCCATTGAAGGGTGTGAACTCGGAAACTGGAAACAATTACACAGCATATGGTGTAGATAATGCGGCTGGCATGTTAGGATGTGCAGAACAGGTAACGTATTTCTATCTTAAAGCCATGGGGTTTTGATACTAACTTTCCGGTATTAGTACCAATATTGTGTTGCGTATCCTTCCAAAGAAGAATTTTGCACCCCACTAGGGCCCCAACCATACAAGCTTAGTGAAAAAGACTTTCCAGATGGTAGCCCTGTTCAGATAGCAGCACTACAATTGCTCCTATCCGCCCAGCAGCAAGCAACCATGGCCAAGGCACTCATACACCCTATGCGAATCAACAACAGAGCAGCAGTCAAGGACGATATCCCCGTGAACCAGTGGGCTGTAGAAGCCATGAATTGGAAGCAATTCGTCTTGACATCATGGCAAATTATCTTCACCGATTACGCAATAGGGCCGATATTGCGTGATAAGGACGCAGGAGCCTATGTTGATAAGCCCGTCACACAAGGGCAGAAGGAACTGTGTAGAATTCAACGAATGCGGAAAACAGGTGGCTTCACGTAAGTAGTGTTTTATAAACTCTCTCTTCGAATACTTTCTCTTTAGCTAGCAGCCACATCCCGTATCAGAACCTATTAGCTAACCGACTGCGTAATCAGAAACATCAACTACTTCGGTCTCGTCTTCACCATCGTCGTCTCGCTAGTCATAATCACCATCGACATCACCCTCTTGAAGGTGCTAGTGTTTATGTCGCGTTTCCGCAAGGCACTCGCACCGCGGCTCGATCGCTGGGTTCAGGATGGCGTTTTGCAATTACAACGAAGGGCGTTTGAAGCGCAGGGATATTTGCGCTGGGAACAGGTGGATCAAGAGGTTCCGATTACAGCGAGGGGAGAGTGCTTACCGGAGTTGAGCCAGAGCAAGAGGTTTGTACTTAAGAGAGACACGACTTGGGAGTGGAGTGCAGACAGAGGAACGGGCTTGGGCGTTGTTAGGGGAATGGTTGGGATGGTGGGGTTGG